>OZ038475.1:53176119-53283619 GCA_964036315.1 Acanthosepion esculentum
CCTCCACTTATGCATATTAGGCTGATAGATAGATAGATAGATAGATAGATAGATATATAGATAGAGTGGTCTTTTCTAATATAACCAATAATATAATATTACATAGAAGTTAGAATCTCACTTAGTTCAGATAGTTAAACGGTGGTATGTATTTTGGTTTGTTTATGTAATAAAACATGTTTAGTATGTATTCTGATTTTCTAAGTGTAGCTTAGATATGGCCTAAGGCCAAAAGTATGGAGCACCCAATGAGGAACGAACTCACTAATCAGTCCTAATCGTTCTGGCAAGACAAGATTGCTAACTATTACACTTTAACATGGATTGGACATCTGAACAAGTTTTTCGGGAGAATTAAAACAAGAAGGACATATTTACTTAGAGAATCAGAAACAAAGACACTTAGACTTTCTAGGACGCATAATCAAGAAAGAGGGCTTGGGGAATTTTGTACCCATAAAACATGTTGAGCGCAAGGACAAAGAAAAACAGCGAATATCCTATCTAACGAGATTGTGTGAAATAGATGGAAGACAGAACAGGTCTTCGGAGAGATAGCAAAAAGAAACACCTTACTAAGTGTTACAAAGAATATGAAATTGTACTGAAGGGACAGTACCTATAGAAGAAGAATCAATATTTCATGATCATATAGTATTTTAATTAGATTTCATACGGTGGGAAATCAGCATACATACTAAACATGTTTTATTACAAAAACAAACCTAAATACATACGACCGTGTAACTATCTGAACTAAGTGAGATTCAAACTTCTATGGAATATTATACTATTGGTTATATTAGAAAACATCTATACATCTACCTATCTATCTATCTATCTATCTATCTATCTATCTATCTATCTGCCAGGAAAATCATTTTATTGTAGGTGCGTTTGTATTTTGGCTATCTCTTTTTTGTATGTCTCACTAAGTTTTGTTTATGCAGTTATGTGCAAATACGCTTGGGAAAGGTAGGAATGCATCTCTTCTCGCCACCAGCAATAGGCAAATAGCAGGAAAGACTGAGATATAGTCTTAGTTGTCAAACAGAAAGAAAACTCTGCATTAAAAACAGCCTGAATGGGGTTAGATTCCGCTAGGCTATATGGACTAAAAACGCAAATCTTCAGCTACGACTGCACAAACTGTGGTGCACCTACGACTGTATTGGCTTACGAGACTCTTGGTCATGTGTGAGCAAATCTAGAACACACACACGTTTAAAAACCAAAAAATGCGAAAAATTAACAACGAATGGATCAAACCAGAGATGATGTTGCCTAATGTTACATCATTTAACAACTCTATCTTTTTCCATATATTCAATCCTTAACAAAGAGCTTTGCTTTTTGAAATGTTGCAGTTTATGTTTTGGTTAATTTTGAACAGTTTTGATGTGCTAAATCGAAAGATAACTTACTTTTTTTCAGTTTTCCTGTTACAGAATACCATATCCTATGTCAACCATTATCCTGATTGGGTTCGGTCACTACTAAAGGCGAAGAAATAAATGCTCATTTAAATTTTAAGTACAATATTAGTTATGAAATACATAAGTAATATAACACAGCAAAGGATTCAAATTCGCATATTGAGGGCAATTGTCAGTTATGGTAAGAACTTTCTCTTATTTGACTATAATGAATACTTAGTATACAATTTATCCTGTTTTATGTTCCAGCAGTCATCAGCAATCATTCTTTTGTCTCATCTTCCTTGAAACGATTCTTCCAATACTTTCATCTACAAGTAGAATCTTTCATATTTCTCATCCCTAACATTACCGAAATTAAATTATATCTCTGATAAACTCGAGTTTCTATCACAAATGTTTGATGCATATTCTCTAAGGACCTTATAATAAAATTAAAATAATTACACTCATTATCATCATGCCTAATTATAATTTAAGAGCAACGTGTTTGAACAATAAGTTTATTTAATAACATTTATGCATTTTTGTCGGAGGCATTCTTAATTAATTTGAACATTGTAGGAAATTCAGGTATAAATTGTCATTTTAAAACAAAACTACTCCTGTGCAATAAAATGTTGAACTGACATGTAAGAATGAACTTGGTTTTTGAACTCGGATTCTCAAAATGATCTAAAAAACAGTATAAGTTAGCTCGCACCAAAACATCAGAATGACAGGATCATTTAACAAAAAAATATATTTATCTTACTCACTGGCTAATATTCTCATAGAAATAAATAAGAAATACATCTATCAATATAAGTGATATGCCTCGATAGAGTTTCTCTTTTTCTATTTACTTTGATTTTCCATATTGGTGATAATTAAGTTAGCAATTTGCAGTAATAAGGCTAAAACGAAAGTTACATCACGGAGAAAACACATTCATTGTCGAACCATTTTCTTTGCCAGAACTAATAGAAGCTGTTGCAACGGGTAATGGTACATATCGCATGGTTAGTGGAGGGAATCCATTCAATGGAAGGTAATGTAGATGAGCATAGTTGAGAGGTGAACCCCTCTGAAAATTTTAGAAATTATAGTCGGATCTTGTTTGGACGTGTTTCAGCCATGATTGATGTTATAAAAATGGAGCACTTCCAGTTCCGTTCAACAAAGACGATCGCTTAACATTCATAAAGAAAGGGAGCAATTTAAGAACAACAATTATGATATAGTAGATTTTAATATCACGCACACAAACACACGCGCGCACGCAATAGGAAAAATAATACTAACCCTGGTATGAAATTGAAGCTTGCAGATATAGATTCACAGAAGGCTAAAAAAATGACTCCTTTAAATAGGTAACTTCAATCTGGAGGCTGGTCATCGTAGCCGAACTGAGAAGATACACACTATATCTGAAAAGTTGTTTCCCTGAGGGAGAAAAAGGGGTGAAGATTCGATCCCTGTTTTCTTTAGTGGGTTTTCTCAAATTGGATTGTTTGTTATTAACAAAATAAAAAAGAACAAAGACAGAAGTTCAAACACAGGTACCCACTAAAAATAACCTTTATAGTAATAAGAAAGAAGCTTTTCATCAAACTCAACTGGACGTCTGGTTCGATCTTCATCTTCAAGGGTGAAATCCCCACCTCTGAATTTTGCAAACCATCTTCTGCAAGTTCTTTCATTCACACATTCCTCTCCATAAACTGAGTGAATGTTTCTAGCCGCTTGGGATGCTGAGTTTCCTTTCTTGAACTCATAAATGATTCTTGGGTACTTCCATGTTAGCAGGGTTTTAATCAAACAAAATTTAATTTTATTGTTCTCTGAAATAAAAATTGATCAGTTTAAATGCATCTAAACATAAAAATAATGTTCAGCTCCATTAGACATTATAAAATACTCTTTAAATTTTTTTCATTCTAACAAAAAGTTAAAATTCGGACAGAACGTATGGGATGACCTTATATATATATATATATATATATATATATATATATATACATACATACATACATACACACACACTCATATATATATATATATATATATATATATATATATATATATATATATATATATATATATATATATATGTATAAACTTTCTTTCAATCCTTCATGAACTTCCGATACTTAGCTATCGTTTATGATTGATTTCATCATGATATGTTAAGCTTGGAGAATAATTATACATTCTTATTGCTCAATAGTGTTATAAAAACCTCGGAGTATTCCAGTATGATATCCTTAATCATTTCTAAGATACAACGGTTCAGATTTTAACCTAACCTTTGCTGTTACAGCCGGTATATATGCAAAGTGAACCCTGGCATTAATTATATATATATATATATATATATATATATATATATATATATATATTGAGAATGCACAATTAAAAAGAACATATAAAGGTTACTCTAACTTAAATTTCAAGGGTTACCCAGATAGAAATATTCATTCTCCGAGGTATATTGGTTTTTGTAGATGTTTTAAAACGTTAGATACTAAGAAAGGTCTTTTAAATTTTACGAGTGAGAAATAATAAGTCGAATTAAAATATAGAAAATTTTCCTCCTGTCTAAAATATTTTCATGCTTAATAAAATCACAAAATATTCAAGTTTTTACTATAGTAAAAGTCTCAATGTTTTTCACAAAAAATTATATCAAAGAATAATTAGAAAATTGGTTTTGTATGATATTCCTCCTCCTTTACGATCTGTATATCGGAAAATGCAACAAACAACATATACAATAAAACGCTAAATATCAATTTGTCCAGTTTTCACAGGCCTATAAATAGGAAGCTCTACGGAAAAGAATTGAAATAAAATCGGAAATGTTTTATTGATGTATTAGACGACAGAGAAATTTCAGGTGGATATTTTCTGAGAATGCAAAGGTAGGAAGTGCCAAAGTTGGCAAATCATGCAGTTGACTTGTGACATGAAATTGGAAGCAAACTCCATGAGGTCATAACTTCTGAACTATGGGTCTAATGAAGATGAGATTTTCCAGTTTTCCGTTTCTATAAGATAAAAATAAACTATTGAAATGTCATCAAAATCTGAGTTGCTCACTATGGGAAATATTTCTTCAATTGATATAGAATGCCATATACAGGTACATCATACATCGCTATAGAAGGTTTCTGCTAACACACTTTAGTGAATTAAATTTATTGGCTGGTTTGGAAGCAAGAAAAGTTATCCATAAAATTAACAGGGCGTATTTTCGGTGGCTTTTAATCAAAAACATTATTATTTCTTTTTATTTAAGTTGATTTTTGTTATGGGAACTTACCCATAATATTAATGGACTATCCCGTACACCATAAATACTGCGCCTCAAGAGGAAGCAGTAGAGTGTGTCAGTCCTTTTTGGACGTCTCAGCTATTCGGTCGAACTCTCTGCCTCTGAGGCAGGGGGGAACTCTCTGCCTTTGGGCAGAGAGGAACTCGGACGAGGCTCCGCCGAAGGGCAGAGCCTCGTTCGAGGTGGTTGACCACCCCGATCCCGTTTATGCGGGTTCTACGGGCAATTTTTGTCCGAGCCTACGGGCTCGGAAAGCCCACATTAAACCGGCCTTGTGCCACATTCGACACACGTGGGCGTGTTGTTAAACATCGAGTGTGTCAGTCCTTTTTGGACGTCTCACCTATCAGGTCGAACTCTCTGCCTCTGAGGCAGAGGGGAACTCTCTGCCTTTGGGCGGAGAGGAACCCGGACGAGGTTCCGCCGAAGGACAGAACCTCGTTCGGGGTGGTTGACCGCCCCGATCCCGTTTATACGGGTTCTACGGGCAATTTTTGCCCGAGCCTACGGGCTCGGAAAGCCCACATTAAACCGGCCTTGTGCCACATTCGACACACGTGGGCGTGTTGTTAAACATCGAGTGAGTCAGTCACAGATAGAGTCGCGTCAGCCGATTACTGTAAGACATTTGAATAGTGATACTTGTCGAGACAACATAGTTCTCTCTAACCTAACCTGATTCTTATTACTAACACTTTCTACTTCTGTGTATATATTTCTATTTGTAATATATCTGTTATTCCATACCCGTGTTCAAGTTATTCTTCATTGGTTCTTCCTTGGACCATCACCGTGGTACAAGGAACCTGGACCATAACAATTTTCTAAACGTAGATGAGATGTGGCACAAGACCGAAAGTATTGAGATTCTCAGTGATGATTGAATTCATTACCCAGTCTTAAATGTTCTAGCAAGACAAGATTACTAACCTTTACACCACACCGAAGTGCCTCAAATTATTTTCTAAGCTTAGCTTAGATGTGGCACAAAGCCGAAGTGTCGGGCACCCAGTAAAAATCGAACTCACTACTCAGTCGTAAGTGATCTGGCGTGATATGCTTGTGAAACATTTCACCGCAGCGAATTTCTCAAATTGCTTTTTATTTAAGTGCATACATAGATATGATATTGATCAATGTACAGAAGTAGAGCAAAATACGATTTGTCAAAACTGACCAGAGATTAGAACAGCACATGTATTGCGAACGTCCAATGGGGAAAAAGTAGTTTTAACAGAGATAGAATCGAAAGAGAAATTTCAAGTATCTAAGAAATATTTCAGCAAAACATAATCATTTAGTAGATATATAAGTTACTGTTTCTATTCTATATGGTTATTCTATTTGATATTACATCGGTTATTTCATTTCCTGTTTACAAGGAGGAAGAACGACCAACTGCAACCCATATATATATATGCACATACACACATACATATATGTGTGTGTGTGTGTGTGTGTGTGTGTGTGTGTATGTGTGTGTGTGTGTATGGATGTACGTATATGCGTGTGTGTAAGTGTCTTTGAGTTGGTGGTTTATTTGCGCAAGATTTTGAGTGTTTTTCGTGTGAGAGCATGTGTCTAGAAACGAATTAGTATTCAAATGTCAACATAAAAACAGATTCAAATTTCTATAGTATAATTTTGCACTCCCTAACTCGTCAAATGTCAACATATATAAAAAAATAAAAGAATAAAAAAAAGACCCAATTCTAATCTCCATAGTGGAATTTTTCCTAATTTAGCTACCCTACGTTACTCCTATCTACCTCTAAAATCGTTTTTACTATATTGCCTATAATTTATAAAACTAATTCGCATTCCGTTAATCTCCTTATCTATAAGTTCTTTTAAATTTATTTTTGGGTTCATTCTTAATTTCTACTCTAATTTTAAATTTAGTTTAAAAACTTGTCTTTTATTCTAATAACCCCACTTGTCGTCACAAGGTTAATGTTCTGGGCTTTCCCTAATAAAACCTCTCTGCCTTACGATAAGTGCTCCAGATTTTAGAAATTAAAAAATAAATAAAGAAACGCTGAGTAGATAACTTTTGGCCGAGTTTTGAACGTATTTTCCACATAATAGCGTATTGTTTGCTAACATATAAGTCCTTGTCAAAAAAAAAAAAAAAATAAAAAAAAAAAAACACGCATAAAAGCTCTATGGAGGAAAATTTAAATTCAAAAGCTAATTACACATTAAGGAATACTTTTTGCCCCTCAAAAAGAAATAACATTTGATTTGTTTTTAATTTAGAAAACTGATAGATTATTCAAAGTACTTTCAGGTTGTGGGCGATCATGACTCTCCCCAACTTTCTTTTCTTGTACTAAGTAAATGTTATCCTTTTAACAACACATATTGCCCTTGTTCTAACATCCATTTACAAACAATTCTTTTAACAGATTACACATTTATTCCCAGTTTATCTTGCTTTCAATATATCCTGTGTCTGTGGAATTCCCACAGCCCTATTTTTCCATTATGTGTTCCAGAAATTCCAAATGTCTACATATAAATCTCCATTTTGGTTCCATTTTTCTTACAACATCCTTGTTGTTCAAATGTTTCGTCCATGTCCTTAACATTTGTCGGTAGAACCACATTTAATTAGCTTCACTTTTTCATCTGTGAGAAAAGAGTCTAGTATTCACTTCTGAAAGGCCAACTAATTATGGAAGTTCGATCGATGACAATAAAAGAACTCAGTGGTCCTTTTTAACAGCAACATATGCATTTGTGGAACACACAACGCCTACTGAAATGAACGCAAACATCTCAGGGTTCGCACTCTTGTCCTGAATACAGTCTCCTTCATTCTCAGTCATTGTATTCATTCTATCTTTGAATCTGAGAATATTTAACCGAATCGAAGAAGCTTCTTGTATTTTTCACCACATCGTCATCGGAGAATCTCCGTCTTGTTATGTGAGTGCCATCTTCACGAGAGAACATTTTCATGTTGTGCAGCTCAGTAATCTCTTAGGCAGAAAACATTCTCCGATTCTTCATGAATTATGTCTGCATTCTAGGATCTCACTTTGCAACGCCTTTTAATAAGAAAGAGATTGAACTTAGCTGCAGGTAATACTAGAGTTCAAGTGAAGACTTTCACCGTTTTGCAAGTGAGTCTTCTGGTAACTGTAATGAACGCATCGGCTTCTTTGGCCATATTCTCATTAATAGAATAAAATCGTCTACCACAGTGGCCAGATTCTCTGTTTTCTCTAGGATTGCCATTAGCTCTACACTAAGTGCAACCTTTCAATAACATTCACTAACCTCCGATGAGTGCTTGCAGCCCTTTCTACCTCCTAAAACAGAAATTCTATGACATCATTTTGCTTTCTACATATAACCAGAGGAAAGACATTTATATGTAGGAAAAGTGAAGTTCATGCAGTTAGCATGAATCTCGCTACTAGGCATCTGAAAACTTTATGGTTTGTAGCTAAGAACTCCTATACGTTCTGATTAAATTCGATCAGATATTACATTTTACCCAATATTTGTATGTTCTATAGTACGAAATCGTGACTGCTTATTTAAGAATGGTTTAAAACCTATTTTGTCAGTCAATTTAATCATAGTGTATTAATGAAAATTTATAAACATCCACACAAGATAACCCAAAATTAATTTCAAGAAATAAATATATTAATTGGCCTATTTGATAAAAAAAACCAACAAACTTTGTCATAATTCTTTTCTAGAAATAAAGTTCTCGACTGTAATTAAAAGTGTACGTAGATACTTCCTGTGGTGTAGAGGGTCACAACGTCATCCGCAAGTGGTTACCGCTGTAGATTATGTGGCAGGTAAGATTTTACGAGATGAAGCGGTTAGTCCAACTGGTTTTGCTATAATTCAGCTATATATTGAATGGAATTGAATCATTTAGAGTTTATTAATTCCACATTGTAAATTTTATGAAAGGAAGAAGATGAACCAAAAGTCTGACGAAATCTCTACAGTCACCTGCTATCATACTGAGATTTACGCACATTTTACGGTAGCCGCAGCTATCGTCAAGACCACAGAAAGTCTCTATCTGACAAGGCAATTTAAGAACGTGACACGAGTTCTTAGTTTAATATTTTGCTTCTGTAGCATATTGTTAGTCAAAGCTATCTCTAGCGCAGTCTATTCCATGTTCACTTCCCATATCGCGCTTACTAAACATTTTATAAGTGATCTTTTTACGGAATCATTTGAGGAGGCACGGTGGAGTAATAGATAGATGCTCGGATTGAGGAATCCGAGAGCCAAGTTCGAATTTCCGCCGAATCCATTACATTCACTTACGTGCTAATACCCTTGGGAAAGGTATGAATCCTATTTTTCTCCGCCTACCTATAGGTAAATAGCAGGACAGACCGGGTTCTAGAGTCTTGGTTGGCAACTGGTCTACCGCAGAAAGAAATGGCAACCGACTGTCATGTATCGAACGATACCTGTATCACGCATGACATTAAAAAAAAGAATAATTATGATGGATACTGGGTGTGTGAATAAAATAAGCGCATTCCATTTCCCTTCTCGCTTTTAACCATCCATTAAAATAAATATAAAGTTTTCAAGCTGAATCATGTCTAATAAATCTTAGTAAGATTCTGTTATTACTATATGTTGAGGGATCTCCCCTTTTTTCACAATTGGACTCACCCAAGGTATACATATACTACTGCCAGTGAATACCCAGCAGTACGTTAAGTCAAGTCGTAGTAGTAGTAGTAGTAGTAGTAGTAGTAGTAGAACGTAGAGTCGGCCGTGTAGATAGACAGTCACACACAGGAGGGTAGCACAAAAGTCACAGTAACAAGCACGGAGACTCAGTAATAAGTCATACAGCGATACGTCGATATCAAAGACTATATATATATTTGTCTACTAACCCCGCATTCCTGGAACTACTAACATGTATTACCAGTTTGTATTATTACGTTAATACATTTATTTTCCTATATTCATTCTTGGCGTTTGTTATTATTTGATACCGGATGTCATCCCGGAATCCACAACACTATATTACACTGGGTTAGCGCTATGATTGCTTTCATTCTAATTACAGGTTATAATTTCTGTTTTGGAAGAATAAACCTGAAACTTAGTCAGAATTACTGAGTAACAATGCCCGTTATCTTTGCGCCCTTTCAACAGTAAAATCATAGTACCTTCTGTGCAGAAACCTTGCGATATTTCATATTTCTAATGAAAGATAACGTTGAACAATAGACAAGAAATATAAAATATGCCCTTTCACACACACAAAAAAAAAATGATTTAAATGTATATATGTTTCATGTCTCGAGCGATTATATATTAGTTGCAAGCTGTCCCTGAAAGGTTCAATGTCAATATAAAACTTGTAAGCTGTACGTAAAATAGCAATTTCATAAAGAAAGTATCGACTTGATAAAAGGTAATGAGATTTTCGAATGCCCTGTACATTAAATCAGTTGCACCGGTTAGTCTTCTTCCTCGAATACACTGAGCAGATTACTAATTCTGTTGAAAAGGTTCTCCTGCATAATTCTTACATATGACAAATTGAGTGAGCGTATTCAAGTGAAACAAGCAAGCAAGACAAGCAGAAAGACATCACGTCACAGTCCTTCAATCGGCTCAAGCTTAAATGACCAGAAGAAAAGTTGCCCGGAGATTGCTGCTGGTGGTGGTAGCGTTGGATTCAGTCGTAGAGCGTCGTGTAATCCTCTTAGATGTGTTGTGCTTAATCTAACCACAAGCTGAACCAAAGAAAAATATTTACTTATCAAAGAGGCAGAGACCGATTATTTGTGCGTTAAAAATCTACAGTCCGGTTTGACATCTGTGGCAGCTGAAAAATCCGCTGATCTACTGTAGTAAATTTGCACACGGTTTTTCAGTGCACCACTAGTAGGTCGAATTTGGATTCCAGAAAATGTCGAGGTTTGGGAATTCTTTTTCAAGTGCTGAACATGTCGGGATTCGTTATTAACCGCTACCCCATCCTCCGAAAAACGTAGTGAAACATATATGTAAAACTAACACGAGATAAAAGTGAAAGCCCAGTTTATTTTGGGCCAATGAAATATATCAAACTCGCTCATTATAATGAGCAAAAGTTAACTGTAAACGAATTTCCTGAATAGAAAAAGGGTGATAGTGGGAGAAAAGAATAGAAATTAATTCATATATATATATATATATATATATATATATATATATATATATATACAGTGTAACCCGGACATAGGAGACCCGGATATAAGAGAAACCCTGATATAAGAGATATTTTATCTGGTCCCAAATTAGAGCCTGTGTTAATAAAACAAAATAGACAAAACCCGGATATAAGAGACTTCCCCGGTCCCGACAACACTCTTATATCCGGGTTACACTGTATATTAATACATATTTCATTAAATAATATAAACAAATTTTGCCTATTTATTTTAAGTAAGTTCCTTTCGTATTGTCTGATAAGCTTAATCACTTATCGTTGAAAGGCGAAAGGAAAACACCATATTGACACATGTTTGAATCCAATCTAAGCTTTCGGCTAGCATAAGCCATTATCGAAGATGAAAATTTAATAAATCAAACAACATATACGTAACCACAATAATGGCCCGCCTTTGCTGTTTGAATAAGCTCAAAGAAACGACAAATATATATATATATATATATATATATATATATATATATATATATATATATATATATATATATATATATATATTATTGGATGCTGAATTTTAAGGCAGAAAAACAGACTCATCGAACGGAAAAGCCTGACACGAAATAATCTTCAACCCCTGTTTATTGTGCTTGCTATTATGATGTTCTTAACTAATATAGTAAATATCATAATTTTTTTTCATTCAGTAAATTCTTCACAATTTATTAGAATGATCTTAAGTTAATGTCGCTTGTGAATAACATTATGTTTGGATATGCGGGTTCTATAATGGAAAATGACTCGGAATTGTTCATCGGGGAGCTGAGTTCCAATTCCCGTTGGGTTCGTTATATTCACTTATACACAAATACTCTTGAAAAACTATGAATTTACCTCTTCCTGGCTATGGTTTAATTCGTAAGACATGAATCACTGAACACATTATTATCTCCCTCACCCCGTAAAATCTTACAATCTAAAAATATTTTCCGCCTTTAAACAAATTGCAAAGTATTTCTATGCCGTAGACAACAATCAATCAATCAAGTTAATGTCCGCCTTAAAGACAGAAATCGCAAACCTTTTATTATATAGGAGATGGACCAAGAGGATTCTGTGTGTAATGAACTGTAGATATCCTATGAAACTGAACAAAAGATTATTTTGAAGGATACAGGTCATGATACGCAAAAACTATTTTGACATGAGTATCCTATATACTTACTTGGGAAAGGCATGTTTCCATCTCTTCTTCACAAATTAATCGCAGAGTCGACTTGGCTGGTAACCATTTTAAGAGAAGAACAACTTTGAATTTCAAACTCTGGAGAAAGCAACGAAACAAGACTATACTATATTTCCTAAGAAATATTTCACAGATAACAAGGATAAGGAATCTGTGGAAAGACAATATCGCTTACAATGTGAGCGACTTCAACTTTAAGGATACCAAGAAAAGCATGTAGACTGCATTAATTTTTACGGCATTCAATATTTCATAATGGTTATAATGGTAGGTTTTGGATGTTGAAGGTTGTTGACCAATAGCAGAACACGTTCTAGTTTGAGTAACGAGAGTAAAAATGATTTTCTGGAATGTATGGAATATTTATTGCACTTCATATTTTTATGATTCCATAAGCTTTTCAGCGTTCAAATTCAGTTTCGTACATTTGAAATAATATGATAGTTACTATTATTTGTTGCATTCATGGAGAAATTAACGAAAATTCAGTCAAACTTGAATATGCATATATATATATATATATATATATATATATATATATATATATATATATATGAATTAATTTCTATTTTTTCTCCCACTATTACCCTTTTATATTCTTTCTTTAAACCTCTTATTATTCTCCTCTTTACGAACACACTGATATATATATATATATATATATATATATATATATATATATATATATTACTGTAAACATTATGTTTAGTAGAGAAAACCATGTCTATTGGTCTAGAGATCGTAAATTCTACAAAATCAAATACTCCTCTCGAACAGACTCGACTCTGTAAGAAGAAGAAGAAGAAGAAGAAGAAGAAGAAGAAGAAGAAGAAAGAAAGAAATTGAAGTATTTTTGAGAGTGTGCGATGAGGTAAGTACCGCCAACCTTTCTACGTCAGATTTATATTGGATTTGTTAAGCTGAGAGTGACCTCGAATTGTCAACCAAATTTACGAGTTTCTGGTTTAACACACACTGATACTCCTGATTTATTGACAATAGAATTCAAAAGCTTTTCCAGAATCCAGTAACAGATACTGAACGTAGGCTTATCCTAATCCACTGTGACATACGGTTAAATGTTCTATAGATAAGTTCTTATTTTCGGCTTTGTGATCTGTTTCACATAAGGGGATAACACATGTGTTACAGTTTCGGGGCGGGGATTGGTTTTTCTCATTCGCAGCAATAGTCCGGCCAAGAAATGAGAGCTTTTACTTGCTACTCAGCAAATTGATAGTTGAATGCTGAGCCAAATACCCTCTTGAGAATCGATAGGATATCAGTATTATATTCTCTGATTTCTTTTCAACTTACCAGATTAAAACTGTATAGTTTGGACCTGATGCACTGTACGTTTACAGAAATCTCTGACACTTTTGAGGAGGATCTGGTTCGACAGTTAATCTTTAGGGAAAGCATTGATTTTATTTTCTAATCATTTCACCCCAAGTAAGGTGATAATGCCATTAAGACGCAAAAAGTTGGAGTGAAATAAAATAAGAGCACTTTAGTGAGAAGAAAGGACAATAAAGAAACAGGACCCAGGAAGAGAAAAAATGGCTATTAGCGTTACATTTAAAGGTTTGAAGATTGTAGACGGCAGGCAAGAAAGAAACCGGACGACATTTCCACTACCGAGGATTGCGAGAAAAGAAAATATTAGAAAAAACAACATGTTTTCATCTAGCCTGTGGTTGGTTTTACAAAGTGAATTTTACTAAAGTGGACACAATTATTAAAAAAGAACTTGCTAAAATATCTTTCATTTGATAACGTATTTGATTGATTTCCAATTTACATATTTGAAATACTGCATTAGTTTCCAAATAATACATTATGAAATGGACAAAGTCCGACAATTATTTGAAGACATTTTTATGTTTAACATTCTTTTTATAGATACAAGTATTTAAGTAAATGCTCTGTTTATAATACTGTTTATTATAAACAGAGCATTTACTTAAATACAGTGTAACCCAGATATAAGAGACCCTGATATAAGATAAACCCTGATATAAGAGAGATTTTCTCTGGTCCTAAATTAGAGCCTGTGTTAATGTATATATAATAGACCAAACCCGGATATAAGATACTTCTTCTCCGGTCCCGATAACTCTCTTATATCCGGGTTACACTGTATTTGTATCTATAAAAAGAATGTTAAACATAAAAATGTCTTTAAATTTCCAAATAATCTAACCAAGTTCTCAAAGGCAAAACTCACCATGTGTGTGCGTGTATATGCTCGTGTTTGCACACGCTCTCAGTCTAAATGTCGTGGTTTAGCATTATGAATAAAGACAAACGGAAAACTTATTTTAGCCGACTCGTTTCGTCGTCTGTGGGACTCTATCAAGGCAAATGCAAGGATTTTAATTTTGTAACAGCTACTTATCTACAAGAGAAGAAATGTTATTGGCTTTTCAAAATTTTTAAGTTTAGGAACGCTGATAAATATTCATCTGGCTGGTTATAAAGTCAGGCAAGTTATGGAGGACGCGAAATGACACAATCGAATGTCCAATTACATTATGTAAAGCGGTATGTAAATGCGAAGGTTGTTAGTGCCATCGTACGCTAACATCATGCAAAAGACAGACCTAGGTCAGTTGGGCGATGACATAATTTGTATAATTTTATGAACCCGATAAAGTTCAACCGTCTCTTTCTGATGTTAGGTATACGTGTCCTTTTTGTCTCCATGTTCTCTCAAACTGGGTCGTTGTTCGGCATGTTTCTGTATAGCCACGTTTCAAGTCCCTTCTTTGTTTATGTGGAGATTGCGCAGCATTCACTGCCATATAGGAGGACTGATATTATGTAACAGTTCAGTACTCGTTTCTTTATTTCTAACTAAAATTTCCAGTTTTCTAATATTTTATTTGGCTTTTGGGAGGCATTGTACGCTATCCGAATGCAATTTCGGTATCCTGTGTCGCCCTTTCAGCTAAAACAATCACCAGGTATTTAAATTGTTCTACTTGTTTTGATCGTTATGTGCTGTATCCATCTGTCACTGCTGCCTTCAATAGGTCATGTGAATATCATATTTCCCAAGCCCTCTTTCCTCATTAGGTCTCATAGACATTTCAGCAATCTCTTTCTGATGTTAATATCAGGATAACCACAAATAAAGATGATGTCAGTCAAGATCTCTCAGGTTTTTACTGATATAAAAAACATCCAAATTTAAAAGGCGTGGAATAGAAAACAATCTTTAAACTGAACTATTGCAATTGATAATGGCAAATTATGATGATATTGATTGATGAAATTTAACCAAATTATGTTTGCGTCCGAATTTCTTCTCAGAAATGTGATATTCCTCTTCAAGCAATCTCATCTCTCATTGAAATTCATAAACACTTACAGGGAGCTAGTCCGAAGACAACTAGAAATCCGACCGGTATTTATTATTGGTGGGTACAATCTTAACAAAATAAGAAATGTTCGTTTTTTAAAGAAAAACAGAAACACCTTGTAACTCAAATGTCGACTCATACAGGAGTGAATACTACGCTTTCTACATCGGTTTTTAAAGAAAATCAGAAATAGATTTTAACTTAATATATTTATCTCTGATGAAACAGAAATTTTAGCACATGTTGGAAAAGGTGGGAGGCTGGTCATCATTAGCTGTTCTAGTCCTAGTTAATCAGAATCACGACCCATTCATTCATTAGAATTTACTCAATCACCAAAAGAAATTATCCATCATCTCTCAATCCTACATACACCAAAATACCACGTATTCGCAGGGTACCTACAAAACACAAATAGATTGTAACTGAATGGGCGACTAATAGATGGTTTTGTGGAGTAAGTAGTACACCCCCGGTGACTACATGAAAAAGTCCATAACTATCTGTCTATATTTCTGACACGAGGTATTATGTACACTATTTACATTATTCGGACTATTGTCCTCATCTTTGTCGCCATATTTATTACAACGTTTTGGCCGTTGTACGCTCCGGCCTTCTTCAGGTGGTTGGAATGTCGAACTAAACCCAAGGACACATGGCACAGTGGATAAAGGCGTTAGTTAGATCCAGTGATAGGACCCAAAGAATGTGAGTTCAATACCCGGTTAAGGCAGTGGAGAACTTGCAGAGGGGAATTAACAGAAGATAACTGATAACTGACATCCATTAAACATGGCACGTGGAACTAGAACAGTCTACCCTAGCGAGGGAAATAAAGGGTTTAGTTCGACATTCCAACCACCTGAAGAAGGCCGGAGCGTACAACGGCCGAAACGTTGTAATAAATATGGCGACAAAGATGAGGACAATAGTCCGAATAATGTAAATAAAGTCCATAACTAAAGTAAAAAGCTCCAGGTGAGAAGCAAAAAAAAGAAGCCGTTTGAAATCAGTCTTCAGACTAATTATTACAAAAAATGCCTCCGACAAACGTGACTACGTCACAAGCTTTTTTAGGACTGGCTAAGTATCAAATATATGTGCATACTATGCATACTATGCATAATTTGAAAGCTCCACTGAAGGATCTACTTAAAAAAGGAGTAACGTGGAACTGGAATGATAATTGTCAAAAGGCGTTTGATGAAATAAAAATAATAATTGACTTACGTCAGATTATCATTAGCACGCTACGATCCAAAAGCAGAAATTTTAGTTACCTCAGATGCTAATGAGTATGGCACTGGAGCGGTGATTTGGCACAAATCCGATGGCGGTAAAATGAATGCCTTCGCTCGTGCTTCACGCTTGCTTCTACCAGCAGAGAAAAATTACAGCCAGAGAGAAAAAGATGCTCTAGCAATTATATTTGCCGTGACGAAATTTCATAAACTTATTATTCATGGAAGAAATTTTAGGTTGCAAATACCTACGCATACATCCAATAAACTACAACGCTGGGGTACCATCTTATTAAACTATGATTTTACAATGGAGTGCAACCGTCTAAAAAATTAGGACATGCGGATGGATTATCAAGATTAATACCTAAAAATGCGGAATCATTGGAGGATACTGTTATTGCAGCATTAAAATGCGAAATCGAAATTGAAAAAAAGAACATTTCGTGCAACGTAGTACGAGATTTACCAGTTACCCTGGAAGAAATAAAAAAAGAGAAAAATGACATCTTCATTTCGAAAATGGAAAAAATAACCCAGCAATTGAAAGAAAGTAACTAAGAACGAAATCCAGACTTAAAATCTTTCTCACTATGCAACATTGTAGTAATGTTCGGTCAAACGGTTGTAATACCTAGCGCGTTTCAGAAGCGAATATTGAAAGATTTTCGTAGCCATCTATGGTTGACACTTGGGAAATTCGCGCTACACAAAGCAATAAAAACAACGATAACAACAACAACAATAATAATAACAACAACAATCAAAGCTAATCGCTCAGACATTGTGATCAGAGACCACAAAACAGAATTTACCTTGCAGCCATGTTAGACCCTGCAGACTGTAATATATCTTCAAAAACTATCAAAGTACAAGGACCTTGAAATCTAAATCTAAAACAAGTTTTTTTTCAAAAATGTCATGATGCTATTTTCTTAACATCCGTCTTTGGTTGGGACCCGGAAAGAAGTATAAACCAGAAATCAAAGAAATAAAATATTAATATCTTCCTTATTTCAAGAATGAAATTTCTGATGTAAAGTTCCGTATGTTGGAACAGAATGGACTAAGATATTAGAAAAATAACGAAAACTTGCAGAGGTTGTACTCTGACAGCAAAACTACCTATCACAAAGATAGAACATTGACCAAAGACAGACACGCCTGCATATAGATTTTCAGATACTTTAAATGGTCAAATTATCTTGTGGTAGTTGATAGTTTCACTAAATGGCCGGAAAATTATAAGGGGATAAATCCCACATTTTCAGTCACAGTGATTTTCTCACATAAACTGTTTACCAGATAACATATTCTCTGATAACGGAACACAGTTCACGGGTAAAGAATTCGAAGAATTTTGTAAGATTTTTCTCTATTGAACATATTACGATCCCACCGTAGCAACCAAAGCCGAACGGACAAGCGGAACGGTTCGTGGGAACGTTCAAAAGAACATTGAAGAAAGCAAGTGTTGAAAAGGAAAGGAGGAATCATTTCAAAATATTCTGAGAGTTTAAAGGTATCACCTAACCACAATACACCATCAGACATGTCGACGGCGGAATTAATGTTTGCTAGAAAAGTAAATTCGGTGTTAGACAAGTTATTGCCAAGTCGAAAACAACGAACGGATAACAAAAACGACACCAAAAGTTTCAATGTCGGCGATAAAGTCTCTTTAGAGTATATTAGGATGGCAAAGAAACGTGGGAAGACTGCATAATATCAACAAGAATTAGGAACTTGATTTACATGGTGAAAAGGAAAAAGATTTGAGCATAAAATGCACCATAATCAGCTGGAAAAAAGATTCACCGATGAAAGACCTGAAAGATTGGAAGAATTGATAAAAATGATATAATTTTTTCGATGTACCAGCACAACAACCAGTCGTGGAAAGCTAAAAGGACAAGTTCCAGAAAAAGAAGGCGTACTGAAGAACTGAAAGTGGATCCCAGACGGAAACGCTTCAATGTCAGTTACGTTGGTAAATTATCCAGAGAGAGGATGGGGAGATACTATTACTAATAAAAATAAAATATTTATAAAAAAGTATTAATCTCAAAAGGCGGGATATTGGAGAGTAAATAGCACATTCCCCGGTGACAATACGAACTGACCTAATTCACCACGTATAATACGCCTTCATCCATAATACACAGCCCTAAAATCGTGCTGTAAGTGTGGGGAAATTGCTTCTACTCAAAGCATAATACGCACTCCTTGTTTGGTAATCAATCCCTATAAATTGTACCTCTTCAATTTCATTACGGCCTTAAGGACACATGGCAAAATTGGTTAGATCCAGTGACAGGACGCAAAGAGTTGTGAGTTCATTACCTGGTTAAGGCAGAACTTGGAAAGAGGAATTAATAGGAGATAACCGATAACTTACACCCATTAGACTTGACACGTGGAACTAGAACAGCCTACCCCAGCAAGCGAAATAAAGGGTTTAGTTCGACATTCCAATCATCTGAAGAAGGCCTGAACGTACATCGGCCGAAACGTTGTGATAAATATGGCAACAAAAATAAGGTCAATAGTCCGAATAATATAAATAGTGTACCGGATCTGTATTTAGTTTTTCACAAAAAATATATATTTAAACATAGAATAACATTATTCTAATTTAGTTTTATGATAATTCTTATTTTATTTTACATTTGTAAGAATTCTTAGGTACATATGATTGTATTTGGCATTCTTATGGGGTCGCAATCGCCGAATGTTAGTGTTAAATTGTCGTATCTTTGTGGTGAATAGTCATTTCGCAACTCAGATCGACCTATGAAAAGGCAATTTTTAAAAGATTTTTTATAGCTGTGCATAATACACACCCCTAATTTTGTTTGTGATCTTTTAGAAAAAAATGCGTATTATACATGGGGAAATTACGGTAGTTCATAACTATAAAGAGCTCCAGGTGAGAAATAAGAAAAAAGAAGCAATTTCGAGTCAAGCAGTTCACTGTCAAACTTGCGACTAACTTGTCGAACTGTCTGACTTCGAGCGTAGAGGAACCCATGCTTACGGGCAGTCTCGTCTGGGGAGGTAGACAAACCCGACGCAGTGTATGCGGGGTCTATGGGAAATTTTTGCTCAAGCTTAAGGGGTTCAGTTTCGCCCCACGTAAAAATAGGCTTTGTGCCACATCCTGCCTTGTGGGGAGATTTAGTAAATACCAGCCGTTTGGAGTCAGTCTTCAGATTAATTAATACAGGCGTCACATGACTCAACACATGAGTACATACTATGTTTGCCTCGTCGTTTTTTACAGAAAAGCAGAAACAGTTTGTACCTCAAAGGTCGTCTTATACATGAGTACATACTGACTATGTGACTTTTAAAAGAAAAGCAGAAACAGTTTGCACCTCAAAGGTCGACTTATACATGAGTACATACTGACTATATGGCTTTTAAAAGAAAAGCAGAAACAGTTTGCACCTCAAAGGTCGACTTATACATGAGTACATACTGACTATGTGGCTTTTAAAAGAAAAGCAGAAACAGTTTGCACCTCAAAGGTCGACTTATACATGAGTACATACTGACTATGTGGCTTTTAAAAGAAAAGCAGAAACAGTTTGCACCTCAAAGGTCGACTTATACATGAGTACATACTGACTATGTGACTTTTAAAAGAAAAGCAGAAACAGTTTGCACCTCAAAGGTCGACTTATACATGAGTACATACTGACTATGTGACTTTTAAAAGAAAAGCAGAAACAGTTTGCACCTCAAAGGTCGACTTATACATGAGTACATACTGACTATGTGGCTTTTAAAAGAAAAGCAGAAACAGTTTGTAACAAATAATCTTAAGGAAATATATTGTCAGGACTTATGTGTATCATTTCAGAACCGCAAGATTCAATTTGAAGTTAGTTCTGTGTAACTTTCAGTGGGTATTGGCAAAGGACAATTTGATCAATCCAATATTTTCTTTGGGCTGGATTTTTTACGATTACTCTTCATTTTTACAGAACATATACACACACACTTACATAAATAACATACACATATATTCATGCCTATGCATCCCTCACTAACAAATAAACAAATGTTTCTTTGTACAAAAATACGTATTAAAACACAAGGACCCACATTCAAAATCACACACATTGACGCATACACTTATATATATTCTGTTTTATTTTTTATTCTTTTTTTTTTGTCTCCGGTTGAGTCTGATTGGTTGATTCGTGATATGTCATTGGGCACGTCAGCCGTAACACGCTTCAGTGAACAGCGCGTGTACAACCATCTTTCTTCCTAAATACAAAATGCCGGCCCGTCTGTTCGTCAGTCTCAAGTAACAAGTGACAAATACGACCTAGAACGTTATAAAACAAACGAAAAGAAAAAGAAAAGAAAAGAAAACGATTTAGAAGGAAGGCCTTTGACACGCACGGAATTGGTAAAAAAATGAACAAGAAATAAAATAGATTAAATGTAAATAGTCTGGTTACATAAAAAAGCGGACAGAAAAAATAACTTACTTACACATTTACACATCTATCTCAAACATATTTTTTGTATGAGGTGGATAACTCCACAGAGAGACCAGTGATCATATTAAGTAGAAATGTTGAAACAAGGGTACGTATACAAAATATCGCATGCTTATTTAATATATCACATATTCAAAAACTAACATCTATATGAAACACATTCGAGAACACAGATATAGACGTGTGTATTAAAAAAATGTAGTTAATATTTATATACGCATATCTTGATGATACACACGTATATGAAAAAATAATGTGCGCAAACAAATACAAGGTGTGCCCAGAAAGTTACGAGCTATTTGATGAATGGCTGAGAAAAAACAACGTTCAAATTCTAGTCCTGTCTACAAATCGTATTTTACACTAATATCTTGTGAAAGACATGAATCATTAAATGATCACAACATTGTTTCTCTAATTCTATTCCATGAAATGGTAATGGGTAAAAGTCGTTGATACATATTTTGGAATCTATATTAACAGGGGACAAAAATGTGACAACAAAATCCGAACGCGTATTAGAATAGAAAAATATGTCTTTTAAAAGCTAAACAAACTATTATCTGTTATAGATTGATTCATTCAATTTTTACGCTTTATCTACACTTTGCAGGCTATTCAAAGCCAGGAAATATTTTTAGACTGTAAGAATATTTCTTTGCAGATAATAATAGTTTAGTGATACAAGTCTTACTAATTAACCCATAGCTGGGGAGAAGAGGTCGATTCCGAACTTTCCCAAGACTATCTGCGAGTAAGTGAATATAATAAACCCAACGAAAATTGGAACCTGGCTACCCGATTAACAATTTCGTGCCAATATCCATTACACCAGC
This sequence comes from Acanthosepion esculentum, assembly GCA_964036315.1. Lineage (NCBI taxonomy): Eukaryota > Metazoa > Mollusca > Cephalopoda > Sepiida > Sepiidae > Acanthosepion > Acanthosepion esculentum. The sequence goes on from OZ038475.1 coordinate 53,198,246, forward strand.
CAAACGCCCAAGTTTACAACCACCCACCTAGGGACTGCCCAGGCCCGACGTTGCTTAACTTCGGTGATGTTACGGGAACCGGTCTTTCAAGGTGATGTGGTTGTAAGTCGTAAAACAAAGTATTAAGAAACAGGAAAGTTACATTAGAAACGATGTTTAACTATTATGTAACTGTAATCTTCTTATATCGCAGTCAATGCTGGACAATTTTCCTCACAGATGAAGAGGAGACGCGGCAACAGATACATGGTTATGCAGAAGGATGTTGAGAATGCCATAGCAAAGAATAAGGCTTGTGGTTTAATAGAAATAGAAAAGGACAACTTAAACTTAGTTGAAATTTCTAGGGCGCATGAGGAAGATGCCTTGGAAAATTTGACACTTGCAAAGCATATTGAAGGCGGGCGTGATTCCAGCAAGTAACATAAAAAAACGTTTAAATACATTTCAGAACTGAGATTTGTAGAAAAAGTAAAAAATCAAATATATTTTAGTTCTAAAAATAATAGGAAGTTGTGGGGAGCTATGATCGCCTACATAATGAAAGGACATGACACTTAGAAGAAAAAAAAGAAAAGCAAAAATTTATAATATTGGTAATAACGTCTTGTGTGCTTCCGAGTGTTACACTTTGATATATGCTAGAGTTCTACTTGCATGACATATGTACCATTCAAGCAGTCTCTAACGTTTTTGTTTTTCAGAGAAGCAGATGACATTTTAAAGAAATGTTTTATTACTTTACCAACATAAACTTAGATTATTTTTAGTCGGGGAACAGGTTGTCCGAGCCATAGATATTTTAATAAGGATTACTGTATGTCGATCTTTTGGCTTTTTTTCTATTTTCCACTAATTATCTTTGATCGTTTGTTTTTTTTTTTGTTTGTTTGTTTCTTTGACGGGAGTACTTATTTTATGTCAACTTTATTAACCTTTGCCTTTCTTCCATCATGAATATTTCCACACTATAATACAAAAATATGTTTCTAAATTTTAAGCAAGCATATGCATTTAATGTAAAGGCAGTACCAGTGAGAATTACTTAGTTTTACTATTGAAATTTCTGATGAATCATAATACTTAATTTAGTGAGTGAACAACCACCTGGTCAATGCCCCGACTATATATACCTGTGGGTGTTTCCCTATTGCATCGTTAAATATTTGAGTTTAACAACTTAAAACATATTGCAATCATAACCATAAGAATTAATACAGGTCAATATTCAAAAACATAAGATGGCGCAAATGAAATGTTACAAAAGTGACGAGGTTTTCCATTTTACGGAAGCAGTCGTTAAACGCATGAAAGTATTCTTTCTTTCTTTCTTTCTTTCTTTCTTTCTTTCTTATTATTATTATGAATGCTTTCATTTTCTCAGTAAAACCAAATCCAGGTATAGATTTTTCTCCCGTCTTTTCTTGAAATCAAATTGAAATTGATTTACCTGAGGTAATGACAAGGCGTAAGGTAAGTACTAAATTACTAACGTATTAATTAAAGGAGCAACGGACATAATTATAATATCATATTTATATTACAGTAAATTCCAGAGATAGATATCATCAAATTCTGCTTTTATTGTCGCCGTAATATATATTAGTCTAAAGTTAATTTAACTGAGTTGTGATTAATATTGATTCTTTTTTAAAAACTAATAATGTGATCTAAATCCGAGTTTTAAAAAAAAAAACCTCCATCCGTTGTCGAGCAAGTTGCAAGAAAAATATTTAATAGAATGAAAGAATATTATGAACATCTGTAAATTTATTTGTTTTTATTCATTTCACCCCAAGCAAAGCAATAAAGCGATTAAGACGCAAGGGAGTAAGTGTTAATGAATGAGAGATAACAATAAAAGAGCAGAACAGGAATTAAGAAGACAGAAGATAACGATTGACATTTCATTTAAACTTTTAAAGATTATAGTTGACTGTGAAGCAGGAAACCAGTAGTGAGTTCAGCAAGCGAGAAGTGCGACATTAAAACTATTTAGCATAGAACTTATGGGTACGGCTAGCCATTTTAACTGTAAGATGATGAGACCTTGCTGCCAATCTAGTACTACACTTTAATTTATAACATCTAAGTACCAAAGAAGAAAGCATGTCAGAACAATTGCCATGAAATGTTTAGAGAAAAGGCACAAGGAAACTATGTTACATCGGTGGGAAAGTAACTGAAGCCGAGATGCCAAGTGAGGACCAATAACAATAATAAGGCTCGAAAATAATAAAAAATGAACGTATAAAAATTATGGAATTTCCACATCTATTGCGGATTAATAATATTTGACAATGCTTTTTCTGAAAATTCGAACGATATTATCACAATTATAATTAGTGGATTTAAACAAAGAGAATGTCTTCAAATCAAGGGGTCCTGAAATGCAATTAAACTTAGAAGCCCTAAGATATTTGAATTGCAGGAAATCATACTCATCTTTACTTTTCACGTCTTGCTTCGATTTATCCCTATGCAATGACCACTATTACATATGTTAGTTTCTCATTGCATGGTACCTCATCTGCTTGTATTTTCAGATACAAAAAATATTGCCGATCGATGTCTATGGTTGACACTTGGGGAAAATTCGGGTGACACCCCCCCCCAAAAAAAAAAACAAAACAACAAGAACAAGAACAAGAACAAGAATAATAATAATAATAATAATAATAATAATAATAAGAAGAAGAAGAAGAAGAAGAAGAAAAAAACGCAATAACAATAACAACAACAACAATCAAAGCTAATCGCCCAGGCACCGGGACCAGAGACCACAATAACAGAAGATGCATTCTTATTTACATGGCAGTCCCTGCAGTCTGTGATGCATCACTGGAGATTTTCAAAAGCTATCAAAGTACAAGGACCTTGAAATCGAAATCAAAACTTTTTCAAAAATATTATGATGCTATTTTCTGAACTTCGATCTTTGGTTGGGACCCGGAAAGAAGTATACACTAGAAAACGAAGGTAGTAAAATATTAATACTAATAATATCTTCCTTATATTATGATCAGTAACTAAAATTTGAATATAATTTTACGTAAAATATTACGGAGAGTTAACTTTCGGGTAGAGCTGGTGACGTATCCCTGATTACACTGATATATTTTGTATCCTTTTCCTTTTCTGCTTGCTTGTAGCCTTTCTCTGCATATTAGGGCTTAATGAATCTTATCGAATTGCTTGCTTAGGATTTAAACACATGTTACATTATTAAACGTTCTATTTTTCTGAAGGAGAAATTGAAGAGAATGAGTTATGCTAAGAGCAATGCTTTGCTGCTATCTTTCTTTCTTTCTTTTTTTAAATAGCACTTTTGCTTTTGAATACCCGAAACTGCGGCATAGTGGGTAACTGATGATTCCCTCAAAAAATTCACCTCATCTGTTAAATCTATTAATGGGTTGGTGACCATTAAATTTATTTCATATTTTATTGCTATTTATTTTATTCGATATTTCATTAAATTCTGTCAACACCCGTAAAAACACATTGCCCGTTCTAAGCCTCAAACCCGAATGCGAAAAAATGTACATACAAGAACGCTGTTCGATGAACGTTCTTATTCTTTTATGAGCCGTACCGCATCAAGAAGTTGGTGATCATGGCTCTCCACAATTTCCTAACTGTTCATTATGAATTGTAGAATAAAAAATATATGGTTGTTTCTCGGAAGGTTACAGTATCATAACAAAAACGACACGTTGTAGAGGGCTTTTGTTTAGACAATACTACTAAAATGGCTATAAACCGTAGAATAAAGAGATTTTAAATTAATAAAACAGTGAAGTGTCTCGGTTCGCACTTACTACGATAATAATGACTGAATTTTGTTAATGAGTTTTCCAGAAAGGCTAACAATAGAAACCTTTCAAATTTTAAGTTGAAAAAGTAATGAAAATATATCGAATTTATTGATTAATTAAAAATACATGAGAAATAATTAATGTTTTCTTACATTTATTACATATTTTGTGCAGAAATACATACTCTGCAACATAAACTTAATAGTACTTGATGGATGTTAGGATTTTATGCGTCAATCCTTAATATATACATTTTTTCTTTTCCTTTTCCACCACGAATCTTTCCAAACTTTATTACAAAAGACAAATTCTTAGAATTGTAAGCATGTGTGTTTAATCATTTATCACTAAATTCCTGCCGATAAGGAATAAGTACGAGTACAGGAAAAGTTAACTTTAAATTTTAAATGCAGTTCGAGTTCAGCTAATTAGTTCATATTTATTTAAAAATAATTACAATATGATGAAATTTTTATCACGAAGAAGTGATTCCGTATCGTACTTTACGATCGCCTTCGTCGGCCTTTAAAGGAATATTATCAAACCTGCATTAGTCACTTCAATGAAATACAAACATTTAAACGCCCAGAGATATTTTTGATATGCCGTTTTCTTCTTTAAATCACTGACGTATGTATCGACACATACATATGCATATCTTGGCGCGTGTATTTCTGTGTGCGATTGTAAACTTATTTTATCGATATATGTATTTCGAATGACTATGCACGTTTGCGAAAAAGTCATGGTTCTGGTCTATCCAGCGTCGCAGCGTGATAGTCTTTGGCATCTTATCAAACATCAGTGTTCAGCAGACCAAACAGTGACAGAAGATAAGAGCATCTTCCACCATGACATGATGTCAATGTGAAGGTATTTTCTCTTCGTTCATGCACTGGCCTCTTACCAAATGACAGTGTCCTCAGGTTGTTGATAAATAGCTTTGCGACGGATCAACTCATACACAGACACAAACACACACACTGAGAGACACATATATACACACACAGACACACACTCACATGCACACACACACACACATATGTATAGATATTAATGTATAATTGGGCAGCAAACATTCTTTTAAATAGGTTTCGTTGAATATGACAGAAAAGGGAGATATAATTAATTTTTATTTAGTTTTTCCAGCATTCGTATATATTCATTTTATTTTCACCAAACAGAAAAATGTAAGAATGCTGTAAAAACTGAATAAAAGATTGATTAAATGCTCATTGACTGACATATTCAACGAAACATATATATATATATATATATATATATATATATATATATATATATATATATATATATATATATATGCAGAAATATAGTTTTAAAGTTTGCTGTATTTATGGCAGAAAGTGCTCAATATCAGAGATAAGCGTATGTAAATATAAATATAAAAGTGAACATTAAAGTCAACACTCAGAGGTTACAGTCTGTTTCATGATCGACGCAATCCTCAGGCCGTGAGTGTTGGATTTTTCTCGACTATTTATATATATGGGTCAGTGGTGCATTGTGGGTAATCTAACACTCGCGGCCTGGCGATTGCGTCTAGCATGAAACAGCCTGTATCCTCTGAGTGTTGACTTCAATGTTCACACACACACACACACACACACACACACACACACACACACATATATATATATATATATATATATATATGTATGTATATATATGTAATTATATCGCACAAAACCACAAAGACATATCCGCGTGTATATATAGTCATATGTATTTTCAGTAATATATATATATATATATATATATATATATATATATATATGTATGGGTGTGTGGTTAGAACATCCCCTTTCCTGGTTCATATCTTACCACGTTCGATTTGTCAGGATGGTGAATTCTTGATGTTATCGATAATGTGTGCGGCACCAGTTTGAGTGAAATTGGGTAGATTGAACACTCCGGAAGCGGTCGATGGTCTTGCTAACTCGAAGTCACCAAGGGGTTGAGCGTACTGGCGTTGTTCAGACTTTTGATGAAGACAAATTATGCTTTCACTTCCAGAAACTGTAACTATGCAGGAGTTGCAGAATAAAAACCCAGTTGCCTCTGTGGGTGTTGAGCAAGCCCAAATATGCCTAAGCAGGTGTCGTCGACGGACATTGGCTAATCACCAAATGGGAGTAGCCGGATATTATATAAATTCACACGCACACGTCCTTTTATTATTTTTTTTCATTCGCGAAAACAAACACGATGTACCTGAATATATATCTGTATTTATATTTTTCAATGAATCTCTCTCTCTCTCTCTCACTCACTCACTCACACACACACACACACACACACACACACACGGTGACTTTATTTAGTTTTTTATACAATTTCTCATGCGATGTAATAATTTTTTTCTTTTCGGATGATAAATTATATAAAAACTGTCCGAATGTTCTTTTTATACAAGCGCTTCCGGCTATACATTTAGCCATTTTCATGGGTTAAATATGTTAACTCTTCAATAAGAAATAGTTTGTTGCATGTATGTATTTATATAATGTTTTAATTTTTCAAAAAACGGTCAAGATATTGTGTCCATGTTCATAGTTGATATTATTAAGTGTTGTTTTTTTGTTTTTATCAATAAGTCTTCCATTATTTTTAGCCTTTTTTTGCATGTAGATGATGCTATTATATTTGTGTTGTCAACAAGTATGTTACGAATAGGGTCCGGTAGGTCTCCATGAATATTTAAATGAAATGTGCATGAAAGAAGGATTGCTGCCTAAATACACAAATATATATGTATATATATACAGTCGAACGTGAATGTATATATATAGGTATATAAAATATAATAGATTTTCTCCTAACATCTCCACTAATACCTGCATTTTTTTTTTACTATTTAATCACATTTCTTTTATGTCAATGAGAGTAGATAAGTTCATGTATCATCCAGTTCACGTCTCTAGTCTTTCGAAAAGAAGTAGACGTTTATCCCATGTTTCCTGTTTAAGATTGGGATTCCGGTTCCTTCGCAAGTCTTATCATTCTCTTTCATTCCAAGTAGATTCGTTGTCGCATTGATTGAGGAGAATTGATTAAAAATATATACATATCATAGAAACAAGTCACACTTCTGGGTGGTCAGCTACAAGGAAGACAATTTAAATTCACGTTTCTTTGCATAATTGCTTTAACTACGCGCGGGACAACGTAAATCCACGCTTCTTTGCGTAATTCTTTCAGCCACGAGGCAAACAACTTAAATCCATGTTTCTGTGCGTAATTGTTTCAGCCACGAAACATACAACATAAATCCACGTTTCTTCGCGTAATTGCTTCAGCTACGAATAAGGAAATTTAACTCCACGCTCGTTGCATAATTCTATGAGACACGAAGCAGGCAACTTAAATGCAGACAACTTTTCATGGGTAATTGTTTCAGCGACAAGGCAGGCAACTAAATTCCACGTTTCTTTGCGTAACTGCTTCAAGCACGAATAAGGCAACTTAAACGAACGCAGCTGAGCGTAATTCTTTCAGCCACAAGGTAGACGACTTAAATCCACGTTTCTTTCTGTAATTATTTCAGCCACGAGTGCGACAAATTAAATCCTTGTTGCTTTGCGTAATTGTTTCATGCAGGAAGCAAGCAACTTATATCGACTTTCTTTGCGTAATTCTTTTAGCCACGAAATAGGCAACTTAAATCCTTGCTTCCTCGCGTAATTTTTTCAGCCACGGCGCAGGCAACTTATATCCACGATTCTTTGCATAATTCATTCAACCACGAGACACATTTTAAATCCATTTTTATGCGTAACTGTCTCAGTCATGAAGCAGGTAACATAAATCCACGTTTCTTTACGTAATTGCTTCAACCATGATTCAACAAACTTAAATCCACGCTTCATTGCCTACTACTTTCAGCCAGGAGGCAGACAACATATCCAGTTTCCTTGCGTAACTATTTTAGCCACGAGGCAGTCAAATTACATCCACGTTTCCTTGCGTAATTTTTTCAGCTACAAGGCAGGAAATATATATCCACGCTTGTTTGCGTAATTCTTTTAGCCACGATGCAGAAGTCCTGCTACAATTAGGGACACGAAGGATGGACTGAACTTGATGGGTATAACTGCGAATGACCACGCGGGATGTGCACACCATTATCCGTCATTCCTGTTCATGAGGCCACTTTTAAGAAGCTGTGCTTGGCTGCTAGTACACTGAATGCCATGAGCTCAGTGTACAATTTCATTTAACGATTTAAAGTTGCTATTTCTCGATGAATCAAGGGGAAATGAGAATTGTAGAACCTGATTGTTAGGTCAAGCATTCATTGTCAGATAATATTGCCCCCATATATATATATATATATATATATATATATATATATATATATATATATATATTGTAATAAACAGAAAGAACAGTAAGACATATAAACCGGTGTTCTTATTGATATTTTTATTTTTACAAAACAGTGCTCAATGTAGATTTTCAGAGTTTTAAACGCACATACAATTGATACATTTTTGTTTCCAAGGATACAGAGAAATCCAATCATTTAGACAGGGAAGGTGGCGTATTTATTTTCATTAATTATTATTGTATCAATTATGAGTTACGTTCGAAAAACAGGTTAAGTCTAGGTATGGTAGGGGTGCATTTTTCAACGAATTGTTCGAGGCATGTCATCTGGTTTTCTTTATCAACGACAAAAACTTTTTCGGCATTTTTTTTCGTTGAATTCGTACTTGTATGCATGAAGATTTTTTTCTAAAAGTGGTGTTTGGGTTAGAATACGTTATATTGAGCTACAATTTTAATATATTATTTTTACTCTTAATTACTGATAGACTATATTTCTTTTTAAAACAAATAAATGTAATAGAATTACTTAAATTATTTAAAAAATTATTATTACATATCAAATATAAGTATGTATATTACCAGTAGCATTTTTTTAAAAATTTTAATTACTTTATTTTATTTTTAAATATTATTTAAGGAAGATTTTTGACAATGTCGGATGAATTCACCCTAAGCAAGGCAGTAAAGCCACTAAGACACAAGGGGGTTGCTGGATGTGGAGGTGCTAGAAACAGAAACGTTGCTAAGGAGCGAGAACAAAACAACAGTAATCAGGAGGACAGAATGTCACGATTGACACTGCATTTAAATTTTAACCTTGGCTGAAAAGCATGGAGAAGGAAGTGAATTCCACAAGCGCAAAGTGCGAGAAAAGAATTTGATTTAATCTGTTTAATGCTATGTATTAATTAATAAAACATTTGTTCATTGAGCAGTTAGAAGCAAAAGGTAATTTCTTAAACTTTTCTTAAATCTCCTGTGATTATTGCGGTAATTTTACTTACAGTGTGTAAAAATATTCCCCATTGACACAGCGAAATTGTGTTAGGAACATACATGAAAGTAACGATAGTGTTTTAAGCACTTAAGAATAAAGTCCGTTGTAATTTCAAGTTAATATTAAACAACTCCTGATCAAATATGTTGAAATCTGTTAGGCATCTTCAAACTATGTTGTAAGTTTAGAAACATTCCCCCTCACACACACACACACACACACACACACACACACACACACACACACACACACACACACATATATATATATATATATATATATATATATATATATATATAATGGCTATCTGTTTTAGTACGGCCTGAAGAGAACGTGTTTTCCGAGTGAGTATTTCTGCGCAAGTTGTGGCACGGCGTATAAATGTCTAACGGCTTTGACAAATTTAGAAATGTAATTCTATAAAAGAACGAAATGAAGCTTGACAGTTTACGTGAATCTTGCACCTGATTTCTTCAACTATTGTTGTAATGGCTTATATAGGAACACAACAATTTCAATATAAGAAGACGACAGCAAGTAATATTCGAAGGGAGAGATATGGAAAGAGGGAGAAATAAATAAAACAAAACAAGAAAGTTTTCCGTATCGTGGCAACATGAATTTACTGCAAGTTTTTTAAGTAACATGTTCATTCGATTCAGATTAATAAATAATTTAAAGTGTAATTTTGTCTTGTATATTTGATTAGCTTACAGCCACTTATCTTATTATAGATTTACGTCATTATTTTTTATGTAATGTTTTCTCTGTATATCCTTAATTAAAATTGGAAGGAGATGTTAAAAAATGGAAAACTTCAAAATTCTATATTCTCTAATAGAATCGATATATATATATATATATATAAAATTTAAAAATGAGATGGACAATTATATTAATATATTTTCTGTTTATACTTTTTTTTATTGATACAATTATTTAAATAAATGATCTGTTTATAATAAACAGTATTAATTATATTTACCCGCCAGAATGTCCGAGAAAATAAAATATGCATACTTCGACAGGAAACGAACCTGTATCCTACACAGAACAATCATTTAGCCTGACATGCTATACCATTTAGCCCGTTCCATAATATATGTTGTCATTTGTTTACGTTAACATACTCTTCGAGTAGATATTATCGTTCGAGAAAGATTGAGGGAAAAAATTGTTTGTTTAAAACAGTAATTTGACCAGACGCTTCCTCTGTAGATAAATGGACAGTATCAATAAACATAAATGGAAAACTTACCTTAGCCGACGCGTTTCGTCTTCTGATAGATTTTATCAAGGCAACTGTGAGTATTTTATTTTACAAGTATTTATAAACAAAAGTACAAATGTCGTTTTTAAAAATTTCTAAAATTGAAAACGCTCATAAATCTTCATCGGTCTAACTGAAAAGCGTAGGTAAATTATGGAGGATGCTAAGTGACTTAATTTAATGTCTAATATACAAAAATGAGTAAATGATATTGTTGAATGAGTAACTGAATGGCACAATCGAAAAAAATAATACGTTACCTAATATTACGCGTTACGACCCCCTGAAAGACTTACTCAGATTAATAATGTTTTTACGGATATGGTCTTATATCTAGGCAGAGAAATTAGTAACGCTTGACTTTTTATTTTATTAGACATCATCAAGTATTACTCTGAAGCGCTACCTGAGATGAAACGCATAGCATAAGTGTTTCTTGCCATCTTATGATCCAATTACTATTACAATCAGGCTAAACATTATTGTTACGGACTCCTCTCTCTCACTCACACACACACACTCACTCACTCTCTCTCTCTCTCTCACACACACACACACATATTTGTTTTGAATTGTATCACGATCCCACCCAAATATGAGAACAGTACTTCATTTTTGGTTTGATCTGGTTCTTGTCATCAGTATAGCATGTGGAGTCAGGGATCTGGAGCGATACAGGGAGTCGACCATCATGACGGGTGGTAGCTTGGGGTCCGATCGCAGATGATGGAATACATATATATATATATATATATATATATATATATATATATAATCAAATAAATAATATAAATGTATATGCCAGTGATCATTTATATATATATATATGTATATATATATATATATATATATATATATATATATATATATATATATATATATATATATGTATCATGTGGTGTGCTCAATGGAAAATAACAATTATCAAGTAGATACAGGGTGTCCATAAAGTTCGTGTGCACTTTAAAAAATTTATAACTTATTTATGCACACGGACTTTATGGACACCTTGTAGTAATAAATGTTTCATGCGCTATGCAATCGCCAGATACTGAGAACTGATTCCAGTCTGGTTAATATTTTTGGTCTCGTGGTGTTATTTGGATAAATTATTACTGTTATTAAATATTTAATTGCATCATATTCGAAATATGAATTTTAAATTAGGTTCAGTCTTACACTTAAAATTGATCATTACAAATTAGAGATTCTAATTTCAGTTTAAAAAATGACGTCTACGAACGCTGTTCGCAAACAGACGTTAAAAGCCAAAAGGAGTAACTATTTTATTGCTTAAAATAGTTAAAAATAAAAAATAAGTATGCAGTGGTAAAATAATTATAATAAAGGCAATATTAATAATAGATAATAATATTAATAATAGTAAAATTAATAATAAATTAGTATATTAATAATAATAATAGGTAATAATAATAATAATATGTTAACATTAAAAATATTAACGTGCCTGAGTAGGTATTTATTTCTATGTATGCATGTGGTTATTAATTCAGTTCTTTTGTTTAATAAATTAGGGTTATCTATATTTTCTAGGATCATTAACTTCTCAGATAGACATAAGCTACATTTATCGCCTTTTCCGCTGAAGGGTTTGCTTTTGCTTCGTAATCCCAGGTTAGAGTTATGTTTCTCTTACCGCTTTTTATTTTTCAGAAAAATTTAGAGAGGGCGGTGCTGTTACGATATTTAATATTACCCAGTGTCATTTGGTGATGATAGAAATGGGATTCGCAATGGTTTTCAGTTGAACCTAAATGCAACTTGACCTCATCATCATATTTGATGTTAGCTCCATAAATTATACATTATACCTTATGTCGTTTAGCGGGCAGATTTTGTTTTTTCGGTAGAAAAAGGAACTTATACATGACAATTTATCAAATGTACTAGTCATACACAGAAATAAATTCAACCACAATTTTGATTTAGAAAATGCCGCACTCATAAATACAGAAAGTAATTCAGAAGGGAAATTCTCGAGAGTGTCACTATGGAATCTGATAAAAAAGTAAATTTACATCCTGTTTCTTTCCAGTCAAACCTTTCCTGAAAAATTACTACTTTCACACGCCAACATAAACGACCACAAAAGTATTGAACAATGTAAAGAAAACAGTTAAATTCATTACCTCATGTTTTGAAGATGTACAGCACATTCGTCCACCCTAAACAATAATAATCTGATCACAATTTAAACCTTTATTAAAAAATGTTATTACACACCTTACCAAACTTTTATTTATGGAATTTTATGTCTTCCACATATTTGATTGACCTTTAAACCACCTGATGAATATTCATGAACGTTCTCAAATTCAAAAGCTTTGATAAACCAATGACGTCCTTGCTCTTGTATATAAACACCTGCTATAAAATAAGTCCTACATTTGTCTAGAAAAAGTCTCTCAGTGGACGAAACGCGTCGGCTAAGAATAGGTTTTCCTATTGTCTTTTTCATTTTGTTCTTTACAAATACACTCTATCTGAAAATAATTCTTACACATACACACACACACACCTGCACTATATACATATAGTGATGCTATGCAGCGTAGATAACATATAAGAAGATATATCATATCGCATATTACACATTGAACTGCATTTATCTTCACCTCACAAAAGTAACACCGGATTTCCTACCAAATGTAACGGAATCTAATTCCCGAGGAGAGAAGCATTATTATATCACTTAGTATTTTTCAAGTAAGATTCTTTTCAGTTCTCGCAAGTTAATCACGTGAACTGATACACTTCTTTAGCGTTTAGCGACCAGAATGTAGACATAAACGCGCCTTTTTACAATGAAGATGAAAAAACTGCGTCAGTGTTAAAGTTAAACAGAAAACAATAATCCGTTTCTCAAGTCATTGATTATACGTTCGATCTCTACTTAATCATACATAACAATTCAGCGCATCTGATTGTTTCACATCAAAAGTTTCATCGCTGAAGTAAATTAAAACAAGTTCAGAACAAATGTGGCCTTGAGACAAAGAAGTAGGCAATATCAAACGAACATATTGTCTATGTAAAGATATTGACTGTAATTTTAGAGAAACATAGAATTATTAATACATTATTTTTTAACTTCTTAGTTAACGGATTCTTAGATTTTTTTTTTGTAAAATTTCAGTCTAGTACTGAGCACAGCGTAATTACTGCACGGTGAACGGCAGATGTGAACCTAGAAATATCCGACTTAAGGCTATATCATGTTCAAACTCTGGCTCTTACAGGATCACCGTGTATCTTGAGTCCAGAAACTTAAGCAACGTCGAGCCTGGCCGGTACCTAGATGGATGGCAGCTTGGGAATACCAGGTACTGTAAACTTGGATGTGCACTTACTTTTTGGAAAGACAAGAACCCATCACTTCTCTCTCCAGCTATGGGTTAATTAGTATTTTTTTTAATAACATTCAAAAAGGTGAAAAGCTGTAAACACAGATCAATTAATCAGTTAAACCTAGAAATAATCTTAGGGTTAGCATTATGATTTAGTAAGATCAAATAACACTAACAATTAGCCGTTTATTTTTTTCAGACAAACTGTATGGGTTAGCGTTATGTTTATCTATTTTGGAAAGGTCTATCTTGAGTCGAGAATCTCTGTTTATTGTTCATTCCATTGAAATGCAACGGGGTATGTTTATATTTATTTTGATCAAGACAATACGAAATATAAACACAATGTGCGATCATGTATTTAATATTATTCTCCAATGAACAATATGAGAAATCATAAAAGCTAAACCAACGCCCAGAATGAAAATCATCTGCGATCGTTAGCAAGGGTTCTCATCATCATTGACGCTCCGTCATCGCAGAAGAGAAGACACCCTCGTCTCATCATTTACATTCTATCAAGAAAAACAACCGTAACATTGATCGTAAACAATCGACTTTTTGACATAGCAAGGACAGCAAGAGATGTTTCCGACAAAAAAAATGTATCAATGTTAAATGCAAGATGACCATCATAAAATATAAGATTAGTTTTAGCTATAATTCGAAATTACATTTTGTTTGAAGTGTTCTTTTGACATCGCTGAAAATATCTACGATGAATTTATTTATTTTCGGAAGAAGTCGAAGGTATTAACGCAAGTTGGTTAGAAACCTCTTTATGGCGGAAATTTTCAACGTCATTGTATATTCATCATTACGTAGAATAACGGAAAAACTCATATAAATAATGGAGAATTTCTAAACCAAAGCACATGTTAAACAGGATGTTCGAAGTGTTATTGCTTTTGTTAGATTTTTCAATAAATAAGAAAATGCGCGCTGCCATAGCGAGTGACAAAAATCAGACGAGGATGCTTTGGGAAGCGCGCTTATAAGCAACGCCGTTAGACATCTGGTGCAAGATTACTAGTTTGGGAACAGAAACATAACTTAATCTGCCCTAGTCAGTTTTGGAGACAGACAGCTGAAGACAATTACACCACGCGCCAAGTAGGAGCAAGATTGCTAAAGGTCAACATGTTTAAGCCCCAGCAAAACTATGCAGTTTGCGTAATTTGGGGCGAGACGGCTTATTTTGACTTATATAGATAGATACAAAAGCCAGAGAACAAGAAAAACATGGCGGAAAAAAAAAAAAGATTTCCACCGAAAAGGACAAAAATGTTTAATAAGATGAATAGAGTGAAATAAAAGAACTTAATGAAGAAAGAATAGAGTGAAATAACAGAAAGGCATGCTATTTCATTTGACTAGGCTAATAGCCCAAGAAACGAAAAAAATATTTATTTAAACAACTTTAGGACGGAAATAAAAAAAGGTGTAACGAAGGAAAAAGAAATAAACGAATAAAAGTGGAAAAAAGAGAAATAAATTGTTTAGATTGTAACTGACATAAGACAAAAACGAAAGAAAAGAAATGGGAATAGGATGTCTTTATTGACCACTTGGCACAAGAGCCGATTCACCCACATTCATGCCTACCTCAGATTTACCTGGAACCTAGTGAACCGTTTTAGTCGCCAAATGCTCGTTTTTCTTGTCTCCTTGTCTGAATATCTACAGTTATGGTAAGGGTAATATTAGCCGTTTCCCTACAAGGGTATATTTAGTATTAATTGACCGAGCAGCCGGTACTGTTTTTTGGTTAAATTTTGTAAAAGCTTTCTCACTTTTTGAGAAAAACACCCTTCTCAAGTGCAATAACTGTTATCGATCTTTCAAGGGGTTTCTTCCTAACTTTATATTTGTGTTCGCGTGGAATGTTAACGTCTTGATTTTGTCAATACTTTCTATTCGCGTTACATCTGCAATCCATTTCAGTTTTTGTTTCCTGATGGCAGTCCTCAAATGATGTGGCTCTGTCATTTGATACAATTCTTTGTTTGTGGTTCAGTAGCGCCAGTTCAGAATGTTCAAAGACTTGATGTTTGTCAAGTCACTTTGACTTTACTCGTTGAAAGCCTTTTTATTTTCACCATTGATCTTAGGAAGAATTTCTTTATGACTAACAGTTTAGATATTTCTTGACATGTTTGGCGCCATGCATGACATCCACATAAAAGTCTTGATCAGAAGGATTTATTTCATAACATAACTCAAGTATTCAGGTTGATATTTTGCTTTTTTAGCAATTGTAGCAACGGTGTCAGGTGAAACTAAGTCTGGCACAGTCTATTCTATGTTATTTACTTTCTCCTATTGTCAATTTTTTATAGCTGATCTATAGGTATCTGAAGTGTTTAGTAAGTACTAATTTCCAATTTCTGCATGTTCAAACCCTCACGGCAAGGACAAGCCGTCCCACTTACGTAGGAGCAAAACACCGACATTTTCCCTGTATTCCATTGGTGAGAAGTAAGTTCCGCTCGAACAGCTTCTTTCCGCTAACCACAGCTCTGTGGAAGCAACTCCCAAGAGGATGCTTCCCCGATCACTACAATCTTAAATTGTTCAAATCTAGGTTTAAGCGCTATATTCCCTTCCTATCTATTCGCTCAAATTGCCTGTTAACGTAACCCTCTACCTCGAGTGGCCTCGGTATCTTATACAGGGTGAAGTTTATCGCAAAAAATCCACAACCCGAATTTTTATGATGGATTTAGTGTAGGTGACATCACGACTTTCATTCTAATTCCAGATATAATTTCTATTTTGGAAAGAAATATCTTGAGACCAGAATCTGTATTTATTCTACTTTCCATTGAACACAATGGGACATGTTTATATTTGTTTTGATCTCGACAATACGAAATATAAACACAAAGTTAATATTTTTAATATTATTCCCCAATGAACAATATGAAACACTGCGGCGAAATCATCAAAGTTGGATCAACGGTCAGAATGAAAATTATCTGCGATCGATAGTAAAATCAGAGCATCATTGACACTCCATCGCAGGAGACGTCCTCTTTTTGTCATTCACACACCGTCATCATTTACGTTCTATCAAGAAGAAAAAAACACCATAAAATTGATAATCAACAATCGAATTTTAGACATATCAAGCTGGAAGTTTCAATTGATTTATCCTCAATCTCATGACAAACCTCATAGAAAAAAACTACATACATCATATCAATAATCACCTCGCTACATTATATTTTCTACAGTTTTGTAGAGCCTTTCAAGGTAGAGAGTTACTGAGTAAGATTATTATAACGGAATTTGAAACGGAGAAGTAAGATGTGAATGTCATTAACCCTAGACTTTGTAATAGTAGGTGAAGCAACCTCTTTGGAGACAATTCCACAAATAGTTCTAAGGTAGAATTTGTCTGAGTTGTCTGAGTGGAACTAAATCTTTGACCAAGTCGGATCTAACGCCATTAACAAGGCATGGAGGGTGCTGATTGTGAAGGTCTGAAATAGTGGAACTAAGGAATGTAGCTCGTTTGAACATTTGCAATAGTAATAGGTGACAAGACTATTGCAGCGATCTGTGTAGGTGAGATAAAAAAAATAAAATGTAGGTTCGAAATGAAGAGCTTTTGTCTGAAGATGCGTTTGATATCATATTCCATTTTCGACGATTATTCAACAACTAAAGACTTACTGAAAATGGAACAAATAAAAACACAAAATGAGGAAACAAGTTCCATTTCATAATAAAATATATGCGGGCACTTCGTTGTGGTGTAATATTTAGCAAACTTGTCTCTCTAGATAAAATAGGACTGAATAGCGAGTTAGATCCTCACTGGGTTCCCCATACTTTCGGCCATGTGTCACATCTAAGCTACGCTTAGAAAATCATTATAAGGGCACTTCAATGTGGTGCAATGGTTAGCAAGCATGTGTCGCTAGATCAACTATGACTTAAAAGTCAATTAAATCCTCTCAGGTTGCCCCCAATTTTCGGCCTTGTGCCACATTTGAGCTACGCTTAGTAAATCACATTAATAAAATATCCGTGACGATGAGAATACACGATCTCACAATCTCGGAACAATTTAAAAGAAATTTCTATTACGTTTTATATTTTTTAAAATCAAATAAAGGACATCACAGTCGGGTCCTGATTATCTTTCAAAAGATTATTCAAAGTCTATCGCATGACCAGAGCCACTCGAACCCACAAGATAATTTCCATATATTTTCTTAACTCTGGTATCGGCCAGAGAAATGCTACAAGAACGCCATCCATCCTCAAAAAATATAGAGGCGAGAAATCAGATTAGTTTTTAACTATTGATTTGTTGGCCTTTAGTAGATGTTCAATATCGCAGGTTTTAGATTAACATGATTGGATTGACTACGGTGAGCAGAAAGCGTGAAATTACGGCGACCACTTACGTAGACAAAAGCAATCAATACTGCTTAGAGCTTAAAGTAGGTGAAGTTACTTTGTTTGAGGTTTTAACAAAGCAATCATCTATACACATCTTAAGAAAGGGAAAAAATTAAATGTGCGAATGAAAAATCTCAATTGTGCCAGACATTTGTGATACAACATTAATATTCATAAACTGTGGGTGTCGAATATTTTACAAGTATTTAAAACACAGGAACTGTGTGTATGACGATACAGTTGCCAAGGCAATGTATAGTGACATTTATAAATAGACACTGCATACAAAAATTAAAAGCAAATGTCTGTACTACATTAAGTTTGCATTATTTGTTCATTTTCCTTGAACACTTGTCAGGAATTTGGTGATAGTGGATATTTTCGGTCGGAACTGTAACGAGAAAAGTTTGTGCCCTGAAATGTGTTGTAAAAGACACCCCGCCTGATTGGGACCTGTGTTCGGTTGAATTTCTTTACTTTAAAACTCAGAACATTGGGCAGAAATGACATTGTGTATGTACGGGTTGATCAACGATCCGAATTATTTTAATTAGACAGTTGGATCCACCCCTACTGCAGTTTACGCTCATTTGGTTTCAATAGATCGCTGTGTTGCGGATACTCTACTGAGTACGATAACCAGAAGCTGAAGTAATATCATATAATATCATATCATATCATATCATATCATATAATATCATATCTACCTATCTTTGTATGATAAGATAAGGAAAAAATTAGAAAACATAACTTTTATTTCACTTTTATTATTAAAGTTTCATTAGAGAATGGGATATGAAGAAATGAAATAAATTCATGTGTTTTACGTTTTTGATTGATTTTCATTGGTTAATCATGTTTCATGCGTATTCGATTTGTTAAAAACACGTTAGTAGAATTTGTGGCATTCTGAAGTCAAGGGGAGTTGACTCGTCCATCGGGGTTTCAAGAAATTACTGGATTCCAAGCCTAATTGAAAAATCAAAAAATATTGCTTTATGTACAAGAACTCGCGAATGATCTACAGTTCTGGATACTTAGCCATGAAGCAAGACGAGTTTGTCGCTCAGTTTATCAACTTTATTCTTCCAAAATAAAGTACCATTACACTTTAGTCAGTATTCATCATTATTTGCAATGGCCTTTTGCGACTTACCTTAAGCTCTTTAAGTCGATTTCTACATGCTTTTACCCGGGAAAGTTTTTGACGGCATCTTTTCATTAGAAAGTTTTTTCCTCATTAAAGTGATTTACAGCAATCGGAAAATATAATAATTGTTAAGTTTTGTTTGTCTAATGGCATATGCAGAAATCTAATTTTCTCGGAAGCTTTGGCAATTTATGAAATCATCGTCGCTGGTAATTTTACCTTCCTTTTCTAATACTATATTAATGGTAATTATTTTACTATGAAAATGAATTGCTCGTATTCTTACTATAAAGATATATTTTTATACTTACAAAATTTGTTTGCCCCTATTTTTGGGGTTCACTATTTGCCAATAACTGGAAGCTTAACAGGTGCTACTACCCGTGTCTGGGTGGACCTGGGAACAACAGTGAAGAGGTGGTTCCATGCTCCTCAAAACCTCTCAGTCAGATACCTTGCTGCTTATCGTCATACCTAGGGCAAGCAAAGTGAAAAGAATATGGCAGTTGGGTAGAACTGTCTAAATAAGTTCAAATATTTTTCCTATATTATTTTACCGTATACAACCTTGCGTGGTCATGGGGTAGAACAGCATTTTTTCCTCTTTCCGAGTGCAGAGAGCTTTCCGATTAAACGTTTATGGACACGTTTCAGCCGCTGGCCGTATCAATGTGCATTTAATGTTTCACTGCGTTTTAAGAAGTTTAAAGAAATAATACTCCGATGTTCCGACCAAAAAACAAGGTTACCTTTCTTCCAAGGAGCTCAGAGTTTTGGTCGGCTGTGTAGATTTATCCTTTCCGATCCACTGCACTGAAAGACTTCGAAAAATAAAAACAAACAAAGAGAAATAAACAATTTCCTTTATATGTTATGATATGTTTAAGCAACAGTTAATTCGGGTGATACATTCCTCGTTACAGCTGGTTCTCCCAAAGGGAAAATATGTACATCTCAACTTAACATATTTGAAAATGAGAAAAGAATTGTGCAAGAATTACTGGGCACTGATCATTTAAGCATATTTACCACGACCAAAACGAATCTGCTAATAGAAAACAGTGTTCCTAGTTTCCCTCCCACCGCCAGACAACTGATAACGAGGGAGAATTATGCTGATGACGTAGAAATTCATTATTGGTATAAGAAAGATCTCAAACGGAAATATACATCCTACAGTAAGTGTTCTAAAAAATATGAGTCATGTTAAACCCTTCCAAAACAGAAACTATGATTTGGAATTGGAATGAAAGCAATGATGGCACGCACACTGAATCCGTCATAAAAATTCAGGATTTGGAATTAGTAAACAATAAAGAATTCAAATACCTTATTTTATGATTTAATTTACTACATGAGAAAAATGAACATAGAATAGACTCCGCTAGGAATGGTTTTCTCAATCACTGATGCTACAAAACCAAAGAAATTAACGTAAGAACTCGAATCAAGTTCTTTAATAACCTTGTCAGCTTGAGACATTTATACAGTTGTCATGCATAGCACCAAACCCGTTGCAAAATATCTCATTTTCAGCTGTATATAACCGCTATCTCATATCAGTGCTTAAAAACGACTTCGACCGAATGAAGACTTTAGGGATATTAGCGAGCATGATTCTTGTAATTTGGTGCTACAGCATCAGGAACAAAGAACTGAAACAAATAAAAGAAACCACCTCACTTGATGGAATTTCAACAGAAGAGACAACTAAAACGGATATCATATGAAAATCGAAGCGAAAATAATGACATAATCAAGATGCTTACGTTCCTCACTACTTCAAAGCAAAGGTTAGAAAGGAAAGCCATATCAATACTGGAATGAAAAATAAAAGTTACTGGACTTGTGAATCTTATTTTCTTGAAAAATTGTTTTAATTGAAAGACTGAACTTGAATCGACGATAGCACAAGCTGCTCACTCAGTGAGTGCCGAATGATTTCTTATAAGGTAACAGCTATTATTATTAGGTTGGTGCAAAAATAATGTCGTTTTCTCACATGAAGTTGAACGTCAAAAAACGACATTATTTTTGCACCAACCTAATATTATGACTATCAGTTACCGGATCTCAGATGTACCAGAGTATATCGACATTAGGCTTTGGAAGAATAGCGTCGTTCACATTGTTATCCGAGTCATATGTCTAGGGAGGCCGTCCAGTTTGTGTGTAAAGTGCTGCATGCGGCTATAGATGAAGCCCGTCACCAGGAAGTTGTACCAGCTGATTAAAACGCAGTAATATTATGGAACATTTTGTGCGAGTGTATAAGAACAAGACATCAGTGACACTGGAGTTTGTTTTGACAGCTCTGATAATTAACAGATATTGTTACAGGGAATTTGAACCCATTTCTTCTGGGCATGTTTCCTGTTGGTTACAGCTTTTAGTAGCAACCGCCAATCGAGCACAGGCGACAAAGATTGGAAACACTAGACTAGACAGGTAACTGCACCAGTCGTTGTGATAAAAGATTTAATCGCCATTGAACTTACAATGAACATATGGCTGAACTCATTACATTCTCGTCGGTCAAGCTCAAAAACACTTATAGACAACCATATCACTTGCTTGTATATATTTATAGAGATTGCATATTTAGTTGGATTGATGTGAATTTGTGACCCTGGGTTTCACGCTATTTGAGATCGTCAGACAAACATTGCATATATATATATATATAT
This sequence comes from Acanthosepion esculentum, assembly GCA_964036315.1. Classification (NCBI taxonomy): domain Eukaryota; kingdom Metazoa; phylum Mollusca; class Cephalopoda; order Sepiida; family Sepiidae; genus Acanthosepion; species Acanthosepion esculentum. The sequence continues at coordinate 53,220,299 of OZ038475.1, forward strand.
ATATATATATATATATATATATATATTCATGAAACATGTTTAACAAATACCGAAGCTTAAGACGATGCTGTGTAGCCACTATTATTCAAGTGAAAGATGAGAAAAAAATTATTAGGTACTTGTTTGTAATATGTTTGTCAGTTTTGCTTGCTAGATATTTTTATAGATATTTTTTATCATAAATAATTAATATATTCATAATAAAAAAAATGTAATATGCAATATTTCTAATACTCATATTACTGGTATTAATGACAACAACTTTTACGTTTACTTATGGGATAAAAAGTTTTGTTGCATTTATGTTGTTTGAGAAGTTGTTTAATGTGCTTTAGATGTTATAAAGAAGCAGATTGATCCCCAGAGAGAAAGATTTTTTGTTGTTGTTAGGTGTTAGTATTTATCGTATCTCCAATGAATTACGTTCAACGTGTGTGACCAGTCCAACATCAATGGCGAAATCGAATTATTGCAATGTTTCTGCGAACACCGGTGAAGGCCGTGAAAATACGCACCAATTAACGCGTCAGCCGCACATTCTACTTGCACAAAGAAACCTAGAGAAAGAGAGGGGGAGGAAGAGAGAGAGAGAGAGCATAGGAGAAAGAAAAACGAAGGAAAAAGAAAGGAAAAACGAGCTTTTGAGATGTGGTAATAGAAAGAGTGATGAAAGTATATATGTATAAAGAGAGAGTGCATATCAAAAAAGAAAACAATATCTCAAAATGACAACAGAAAGAGAAAAAAGAGGCAAGGAGACATAGATTGGACACGACAGGGTTGACGACAGATAGAGGACCAATATGAATACGTATAAAGTATGTATAGCACTCAATAGATTGTGATTGGTCCAGTGTGTTAATTTCCAAAACTCCCCAAAATTTGAGCGTAACTTTGTTCCTCACAGCGTAAACTATATTGTTGGTAATGTTAGTTTCGCTAACCAACTACCTGTTCCTATGAATTGACAAAACTGCAGAGCATAAACTACTGAATAAGAGAACTTGGCTTTTAACTCGTGCATCTGTAAAACATTATTTCCTTGATACCATTGATAATATATATATATGTCTCGTCACACTGAAGGGAAGTGAAACAGTCTATCTGTGGATGACAATATATATATATATATATATATATATATATATATATATATATATATATTGAGAGAGATATTAATTAATCTACTCAGGCTTGACGATTGTGTCGCATTTGGATATTGACTTCAATGCCCATTTTTATATTTGCATAGGCTCTATCACTGATATTGAGCACTTTAACTCATAAATATAGCATACCTTAAAACTACACAAACACGCGCGCATATATATATATAAATAAATTATTTCGAACTAAGAAAGGTAATAAAACCACTAAGACGCTAGTTGTTACCTAATGTGAAATAATACGAAAAAAGACAAATGTCATTAAGGAGAGAGAGAGAGAGAGAGAGAGAGAGAGAGAGTGTGTGTGTGTGTGTGTGTGAGAGAGAGAGAGAGAGAGAGAGAGAGAGAGAGAGAGAGAGAGACCAATAAAAGAACAGAAATTAGGAAGAAAAAAGATAATGATTGATATTTCATTGAAAGTTTTTAAAATGAAAGTTGACTGGGAACCAAGAAGTCTGAATTGATTTCCACAACCAGAAGTGTGAGAGAAAAAATTCCGTTAGCACAGAACGTAGAGTTTCCTCTAGCAATTTCAACTGTAACATATATATATATATATATATATATATATATATATATATATATATATATATATATATATATATATATATATATATATATATATATCAGTGGCGACTCCTGGGGTCGGGCTTAGCCATAGCGAGTCAACATTCAACTATATCTATTTTAAAACAACATACATTTTTGTAGTGCGTCGTTTTCATTCTTAACTTCAGCTGGATACAAAATTAATTGTTTTAACTCTGTGCTTGAAAATATTCACCGAAATTCATTTCGTTGGTATTGTTCATTATAAAGAAGAAAGAAAGAAAAAAAGAAAGAGAGAAAGTAAGTAAAAACAATGAAAAAACAATGAAATAAAATTAACGTAGCTAGTCATGCTGAGTAGAGCGGAGCTGGATCAAAACTGGAGAGACAAATTAATAAGCAATGTATTTCTTGCTTTAATTTTACAAATAATCCTTTAAAAATTTGTAATGACTTCTGTGCCGTTCTTCAAAGAACACATTTTTTGTTAACTTTTTGCTTTCAAATGTCAATTTTAAATAATTTATTCCGTACAGTATATTTTTTAACGGAATGTATCTTTTCAAAATGGGACAAATTAAATTTAGCCCAACCTTAAATTCAGCGATTTGGTGGTGGTGGGGGGGGTGAGGAGTATGACAGGAGTAATGTTGAGGAAATATAATATCAGTCAGCAGTAAATAACCACACAGACAGCGAGATATATAAACACAAACGCATAGACATATATACAAGCAGACACTAAAGATAGATAAATGTTATTTGAAAAAACATATCTTGCTTTATTTTGACTTTTTTTTTTACATGTCTGGCAGATTTGTTAAAAATAAATGCTTATTTTATAGAATTATTACAATTAATATTAAAATATCAAAATGTGTTTTTAAAAAAAATATACTTTTAGTGAGCGTAAAAGAATCATTTTAGTATCTAAGTTATACTAATAGTATATTTTGTTAAAACTGTAATGAACCCGGCAAACATTGATGACCCAGAGTAGCCACTGATATATATTTTATCATATATATATATATATATATATATATATATATATATATATATATATATATATATATATATATATATATATATGATGAAAATGTGGAAAAGACAAAGCAAAATCCGAATATGTGAGTTTACTGTTTTTTTAAATTTTGTTTTTGTTTTTGTTATAATAATAAAAAATAAAAATAAAAAAAAACAGTAAACTCACATATTCGGATTTTGCTTTGTCTTTTCCACATTTTCATCATACCGTCGGATCTACATCCACACATTTGCTTACATATATATATATATATATATATATATATATATATATATATATATATATGTGTGTGTGTGTGTGTGTGTGTGTGATGTTGGTCAGTTTGGCGCACACTTCACAAAAATACACCAGATATGGATCAACTATCACGATAGATTGTGACCACGAGAAGAATAATTCTGAATACAAACCTATTTTAAACGGGTATGGTGATTGATCAATGTGTTCGGGTGAGATCAATTATTCTTATGTCTCATATATGGAATAATTGTCATGGAATAAATAAATGCCTGGTATATAAATAAGTAAGAAATACATTTATGCTCGGATGCCACATTTATCGTGTACAAATATGTTTCTTACTCATCAGCTCTGCAACATACTGCTGGCATTCAGTCATTCTCTTCTCTCAATATATATATATATATATATATATATATATATATATATATATATATATATATATATATATATATATATATACACACAGTGATATATATATATATATATATATATATATGTATAGTAATAGACATATGAACTATCAATATATATATATATATATATATATATATATATATATATATATACACTCACACTAAGCGTGCGATGGATAAATTGTCGTTTAAATTTCTCAAAAATGAATATAACACTAACATCTCGTTTTAACACATATATTTCCGAAAATTACACATAATTATCTTGAAATACTAAAGAGAAAATTTATTCAACAACTGACATTAGCTTCAGCCACGAACTCTAGACGACTTCAGAATCTCCTGCAACACTTGTGGACAGTCTCCCTGTTTAAATTTGTGAATGCTGCTATAATTCTTCCCTTCAGCTCATCTTTGGTGTTACAAAGAGTTTTGTTGCTCTCTCCCTCAACTGCACCCCACACATAATAATCAAGTGGGTTGCAGTCTGGGGAGTTAAGTGGGCATATGTAAAGGATGACGTTGTAGCAAAAATTACCTGACAACCATGCCTGGGTTCACCTGTTCGTCTGGCATTGTGCAGAGTCCTGTTGTCAGAAATTGTTTTTAAGCAGCCACCCTCTTGACCCAGGGCAGCACTACCATCACCAAGGCACTTGATGTAGGCCTTCGTGTTGAGACCTGAGGCCCTCACCAACAAATTCGAGAGTACTTTTCTCATCAGAACGATCAGATTGAGTTTACCGTCAACTTCCATATATCCATTCTCTTCCATATCTCTCTCTCTCTGCATATATATATATATATATATATATATATATATATATATATATATATATGTGTGTGTGTGTGTGTGTATGCGCGCACACACACAATTATCAAAAACGATATAGATGGAGTGGTTTATTTGTGTTAAAAGTGTAAACGCGAGTGGTATAGAAAATACGAAATATAAATAGAAATACACATTGAGATTTCTAACTCATTCACCGTCAGATGTTTAAGATAAAATTTCTACCGTTACGACTCCAGTTTGATGTACAGGTGTTTAAACTAGCTTCTGTAGAAATATGTGTTGGTATATTTCTGGTGAATCACGCCTCCATTGTTGTTGAACAACAAAATTAGACATATGGAAAATCTAGTCACAATGTTTTGCGTGTTTTTCCTGTAAACATTTGTCTTCAATGTTGAAATGCAGACTTATCTTGAAAAGATGAAACATTTAGAATGTGTATCGAATGTAGTAGAAATTTATCCACTAATTTAAAATACACATAGTTATTCAAATTCTTTTTAATTTGTATCATCCCAAAAGGTATGTTTACCTGAACAGATTGATCAATTTGTTTATTACTTATATTGTTTGCAGTGACTCACCGAACTTTTAAAATCACTCAAAAATACTTTTACAAACTTTGGGGGCTGGTTTTTCGCAACAAAACATGAACAAAATCCACATAAACATATGTCCGCAAATCTTTTGTTTTTGAGTTAAGTTTAACGAAATTTTGTGGTTGATGGCGCTGTGTTGTTATGTAGACTAGGTTACATTTGTCATTCGTGTACATTTTTTGTCTAACGTGGGTAGCAGTGAGTTAACTGAGAAGTGTTCCGTTTAACAAGGCAGGTATGATTTTACATACGTCTTGACGAATGCCAATGAACGCTGCATGGGTGTATCAGATTGAGTTTCCAAACAGAAGGCAGCTGAGTCATCCAAGTTTTGCTGTTGTTTATCGGTACGTTTCTGAGACAGGATCCGCTGCACCACAAACTATGGATCTAGGAGGACCGAGATCCGCTCGTACGCCTGACCACGAAGAATACCTTTTTCAGGTTGTTGGAGAAGGTCCAGGTATAAGCACACGTCAAGTGGCCCTAGCATATCGCATGTAGGGTAGAGACTCCTGTATCCGTATCATGTACAACGTGTGCATGGTCTTTCGGCCTCGGATCACTCACCACGGGAGAACTTTTGCTGATGGTTTATTGTACAAACTGCTGATCCGTTGTCTGTCTCTTTAGTCTTGTTTACGGTTGAGGCAGTGATTGAATAACAACTTTAAACAACCAAAATTTGTGAGTGGATCGTAATCTCCATGGTACAATACAGGCTAGATACCAGCATCAGTTTACGATTTAGGTGTTGGCTGGAATAGTAGGTGACTAACTGGCAGGTACATATATTCTACCAGTATGTCTTATAGGAGGTCTCTACAGGGACTTTATTTCGAAGACAATTTCAAAACTGCTAGAGAATGTACCCATGCTAATACGAAGACGCTTGTGGTTCATGTATGATGGGGCCATGATCAGACAATTTTCTTTAGCATGAAACAGTCTGTTTCCTCTGGATGTTGACCTCGATGTTCACTTTTAAACTTACATACGCCCTATCCCTATACCTGATACTGAGCACTCTAACCCATAAATGTAGTATGCTTTAAAACTATATATATATATATATATATATATATATATATATATATATGTGTGTGTGTGTGTGTGTGTGTGTGTGTGTGTGTGTGTGTGTGTGTGTATTGTTTTGTGCCAAGAAAGTCATATCTAATCCATCATTTACTGCCATATAGCATATTTTCTATGATACATCACTTCATCAAACATTTCTTTGCTTTTGGTGTTATATTCATATCTCTTCATACCTATTTTACTTGAGAACATCTTTATTTTTATAAAGCTTCAAATTGAATTTTAAGGCTTGCTATATTTATGGGTTAAAGCGCTCAATATCTGGGATAGATAAAAATTTAAATTTTACTGTCTGGTGATACCTGATTAGTACAAACCAAGGTAGTCAACAGTTGGTGTTTTATTTTATTTAATGCCTTATATTGCTCTGCATTTTGTTTTTTTGGAAAATTGTAGTGCGCACTTAAAAATTGAATTTATTGACACAGACACACAGAGGTATACACACATACTCATATATATATATATATAAATATATATATATATATATATATATATATATATGTATATATAAATAAAAAGGAAAGAACAGTAAGATATAAAATACGGTGTTCTTATAGATATTTTTATTTTTACACAATAGTGCTCAATGTAAATTTAAATTTACAGAGCATTAATATTATAAATTAATAGATTTAAAATATGGTTTAACTGCTACACAGTGATAACCATGTTTCAGAAATGGAAGCTAAAGCCCTTGAATTTAATTTTGTTATTAATTTTGTTATATATATATATATATATATATATATGAAGAAATATAGTCTTAAAGTGTGCTATATTTATGGGATAAAGTGCTCAATATCAGAGATAGAGCGTGTGTAAATATAAAAGTGAACATAGAAGTCAACACTTAGAGGCGACAGTCTGTTTCATGCTAGATGCAATCGTCAGACCTGACGATTGCATCTAGCATGAAACAGACTGTCGCCTCTAAGTGTTGACTTCTATGTTCACTTATATATATATATATATATATATATATATATATATATGTGTGTGTGTGTGTGTGTGTGTGTGTGTGTGTGTGTGCAGGTATGCAGAAAAATAGGACAGAACACGTTAGGTAAATAATCCAGAGTCCTTTAGTATTTTTATTTTTATTTTTAAAAAGACAGTGCTCCATACAGAAGTAGAGCTTATATTATAATATTTTTAAAAAATATGATTCCTTCGCTACATAAGTGTTCTCATGTTTCAAAAACGAGAGCCAAAATATAATTATTGAAATTAAGTTGAATTAAGGTTTCGAGTCCTGTTTCATCCTCAAGCGAAAATTTGGGAATAAGTTATCTTGTGGTTTGCGCGTGTTTATAATAAGTATGGTCTTTTGCAACATTAATTACTATGGAAACGGCTGGGGGCGGCCATTTTGGTTAGGTGGTCGAAGAGATAATTCTTATCTACATACGGTCACTTTCGGAAAATTTAGGCGAGGTTATGGTGAGGTGTCTGTTTCAAAGCCGATTTTTGAAACATGTGAACTCTTATGTAGCGAAGGAATCATATTTAAAAAAATATTATAATATATATATATATATATATATATATATATATATATATATATATATATATATATACCTAATGCTATACTGAAATACATAATGTTTTCTTTTGAAGTACCTTGGGATTCAGCTTTCCACTTCTACAAGCTATGAGCACAATTTAAGAACTGACTGCAATTACTTCCGCACCCAGTATTCTGAGAAAGTATTTTAAATTACGTCCCTTGAAAATAGAGATACTCGAGAAAATACACCTCGATCGTATGAAAGTGTTTTAAATAAACAAATTTAATCCTATTTTTCTCACGAAGATCTGAGAAGTATAGAAAAGGCAAACTATGACAGAAAGTATTAAGAGGTTAGCTGGCATCTTTGTCGGCCAAAGGCCTGGTGATGCAGCTTTTAAGATTCAATAACTGACAGAAGAGAAAAGTGAGTAAAAAAAATTTAAAACGCAAGATATGAGATTGAATCACAAAGGATTATTCTTATGCTTTATAATCGAACGTCTATCACGTGATGATTCGGTGAGAGACTGGACTGATTTTCGTTTTATTATCTGTATTGTTTAAATAATACTTTAACAGCATTGGTGGTAGTGAGGGTGATGATAGATATCTTATTCTGCTTTCATTTTTCAATGATTGACTATTATTACTGGTTGATTATTATTATTATTATTATTATTATTATTATTCTATAAGTGCACTGGTATTATACCATTCGTTTGTTGTCTTAGAGATTGTTTTTATTTTAAGAATGACATATATTTATGTTCATTGCAATTCCAACTCGTACAAGGTGCACTATGACACTATTGGACAGAGCATGATTTCTGTTACAAAGAATATTTAATTTTTTCACATAATCGACATTAATTACTACTATTTTTTCGAAGCGAACGACAAGAGTATACCACACTCGTAAAAATCTGTTCCACCTGGGTCAAACTACAATTTCACAGCATCGAAGATGACATTTTGGTCAGGAAGATACTATTGGGACAGTTCTTTTTTCTTCGTCTTGAATAGATGGAAGACCAAAGTCTCCAAATCTATACCGTTCAATCTGTGTTTTAAGAACAAAATATGCCACTTGATTCATGTATTTAAACGTGATCTTTGCATTATCATGTTTTTCTATGAGCTGAATCTGGAAATTTATTAGATTCATTAAGTCGGGACTGGAGTTTATGGTTACTAAAGTATCCAGATAATGCAGAAGAATAACCTTTGTTTCTCATAAAAGATAGAGAATTCGCATATTGTCACTCAGTATATTGTTTTCATTCAGGTTTGTGGTTGTAACACAGATCTTGTCACAAATTACTTTTGTAATCATTTCACCCTAAGCAAGTCAATAAATCCATTAGGATGCAATGTCTTAATGAGTGTTAGAGAATAGGAGAAAAACTATTATTAACGTGAGAGGACAATAAAAGAAGAAGAATTAAGAAGACAGAAGATAAGGATTGACATTCCATTTAAATTTTGGAAGCTCTAATTTGACTGGGAAGCAAGAGCCGGAAGAGAGTTGCACAAGCGAGAAGTGCGATAGATGTAACTGATAGCGTAAGATTTACGTTTGCATCTAGTCATTTCAAGTAGAAAATGTTGAGACTTTGTCGCCAATCTAGCACTGCATTTAAATTTATAAATATATGTACCACAGAGGAAGTTCATCAGAACCATTATCATGAAAGTATTTATAGAAAAGGCACAGGGAAGCTATGTTACGGCGGTGGGATGCCAGATCAGGGCAAATTCCATTTCAGATTTTCTTTGGATTTTCTCAAGAATCTCTAAATATAAAGTAAGTGCCCCAGAGCAGAAGTGGCAGCAGTATTCAAAGCAAGGACGAATGGAGGACATATGAATATGTAAGAAAGATTCTGGAAAATCTGGATTATACGGTCCAACAAATTATCTTAATCCTTGTAGTACTTTAATGAATCTTGATAAATTTAGAATCGGTGATCTTTCTGTTAATCTACGAAAGCTTGCAGGATCAATATTGCACAAACCGTACAATATACCAAAAGTCACCAAAATCGCTTCCCACATATGGAAGTCGTAAAGAATGCTCAGGTGACAGTTCTGTGGTCGTAATCCGCGTATGAGCTGATTGAGGTGCTCTTCATTTTTTAGGGTGACAGTTGTTTCGGGCCTGCTGGGACATAGCTTGTTTCATGACATCACCACTGCTGAAATCTAATACTTAACAAGGTTCACATTCACTGTTTGTTTTCTGAAATGATCCAGAAAGTCTCGATGACTGTTTAGTTGTTTCTGTATATAGGGGTAACATGAAAAACACTTTTTCGTATAGACTTTCTGCTACTCAGGCGCTATATGTAACAAGACAAATAATACGTGTTTATAGAGGGAAGGTTCACCCTCTCTTACCATGCCATCAACAGTTGACTATGATGCATGAATATGTCAATATAGAATGCATTATTTCTGGAGAAAACTACGGATATTAATTTCAGGTGACAATTCAGGTGACGTTAGGCATTTCTGATAATTATTTATCATTAGTTAACATAGTGAATCTCCCAATAAATAATAAATGGTATCTTTCACTGGAGATCAAATAAAACCAAACCTAGTTCAGTAAAATAATTCAAACCCTTTCATTTAGTCGTTTTCCTCATATATCATTAATGTAGCGATTTCTTCCTCACTTTTCTTGTCTTTCGTCACTAACTATTGCATTTGATTATCTCTCTATTTTTCGTTCTCTCTTTCTTTATATTCCTCAAAACTATCGATAAACACTTTCTAAAATCAAGCAAGCTAAAAAACATTCAACAGAAATACTCTATAACATAACTCCAGCTGCACCGAAAACATGGTGCAGATCATAAAATACTCAAAATAAGAATCGTCAGTGTACCGCAAACGCAAGAAAATACCTCTCCGTATCAAATAAACAGATTAAGAATGCCCACAAAACTGCCTACAAACTAATGTAATATATTAAGCTATTATATGATACAAAGCAAACACAGAAAAACAGATTTAGCAATAATGGAAGGACCGCATAAAAATGGACGCTAAACACACAAAGACACAATTTCAATAAAAAAATATGAACAAGCACAATCCCCATCAAAACATATTTGTGAACACAAAATCATAAGCCAAAACAAATGAACAATTATATAGAACATAATACAAAGATCATGTGTTAACATGAACGCATCAAAATGATGTTAACTTAGGCAGGAGAATAAAACAGCAATAGTCACTTTGTGGAAATAGAAAAACTACTAAATAAAGGATCAGATATAAATTTCAAATGTAGCCACGGAAAAAATTCCTACTACACAATCTAAAAATATATCACGAGTCTAAAGAATAAATAACATCTCAGAACCTAGAATTTATCAATATGAAAAATGAGAACAGAAAATGATTTGAAAAATACAAAGTAAATAATTAAGTAATTTAAATAAGTAAACTAAAGGTCAGTGCATATAAATAAATTAAAACATTAGCCTTAAAAACTTTTTCTCTACATAAGAACACGGAGGTATATAAATAAAAGCTACGCAACTAGTAGTCATGGTTTGAAGATCGTTTGGTTGTAGCGATGACAATCGCCAAGCAATTTTGAATTCTATATCTACACTGTCTATATCGACAAAGCCAGGAATCTAAAGGTTGATTTTTCCCCTGGAAGATTCTTGAAACGTACTATTTATATACACATGTGGGTCTGGCAGATGTGCCAATTCCCTGTATTTCTTTCGTCGGGACACGGTAAAAGAAAGTCAAGATATTGAATAGTAGAGATTCTCTTACACGCCCGCCACACGGACACACACACACACACACACACACACACACACACACACACACACACACACACACACACACACACACATACATGCAAAAAAGGCTAAAAATAATGGAAGCCTTATTAATAAAAACAAAAAACCCAACACTTAATAATATTAACTTTGAACATGGACACAATATCTTGACCGTGTTTTGAAAAATGAAAACATTTTATAAAACATACATACAACGAACTATTTTTTATTTAACAGTTAAAATATTTAATCCTTGAAAATGGTTAAATGTACAGCCGAAAGCGCTCGGATAAAAAGAACATTCGGACAGTTTTTATATAATTTATCATCCGAAAAGAAAAAAAATATTAGATCGCATGAGAAAATGTATAAAAAAAAAAGCACCTTTTCTATCGTATTCAATGAAATGTGCATGAAAGAAGGTTTTCTGTCTAAACACGCACACACACACACACACACACACACACACACACACATATATATATATATATATATATATAATCGGTATTAATCCAAGCAAGACAGTAATGCCACTAAGACACAAGGGGTTACAGGGTATGGAAGAACAGAAAAAATAATGATGAACAGAAAAAGAAGAGAGTAATCAGTGGGCGAATGACATTGCATGTAATTTTCTGCAGATTAAATTTGGCTGGAAAGCAAAGAACCAAAAGGGAGTTCCACAAGCGAAAAACGCGAGAGCGGAAACTGTTAGTGTAGGATTTACAGCTATATATAACCAGCTTAACAGTAAAATGATGAGAGCGCGACTCGAGTCTAGTGCTGCGCTTAAATAAAAAAAAAACTCATTTATAGAAAATACATCGAGTGGTAACCTTACGGTAGTGCGAAAGTGACTGGAGCCGAGCCGCCAGATCAGGACCAATAATATTGCTGATTCTCATTTGTATCTTATCAAGGATCTCAAGGTAAATAGCAGTAGCACTGAACCTTGTGTGGCAGCATTATTCTAAGCATGGACGAATGGTAGACATATAAATATGTAAGATAAATTGTCTTGCCCGACACAGTGAACTGAATTTCTTAGCAGCTGACCTAGCAGTGGATTCAAATAAGCCTTTCCGCTTCATATGAGCAAAGAACTTAAGCCCCAGAAGGCGCAATGAATCACTTTCCTGGAGGTTAACATCAGCCATGTTGATGGAAAGCAGCGAGGGGTCTCTCACATGATTAATGGACAGAACTTTAGTTCTGGATGCGTTAAAATTAACAAGCCACTTTTGGCCTCAGTTAACGACGGACTTGAGGTCGTTCTGGATTTCGGCTGTTATTTCTGACCTTGTCGGACTGACAAGCCTTACTATCAGGGCAAGAGTAAATTGATGTGTCATCAGCATAGATACCAAGATCTGATGCCATCAGGAAGGTCATTGATGAAAATTAAAACCCGAATAGGATCAAGGATAGAGCGCTATATATATATATATATATATATATATATATATATATATATATATATATATTAGCTCATACAAATCATATAAAATATAAGAAAGAAAGTAAAGTCGTATGAAGAACACTGAAATGAAAAGAGAAAAATTAAAACGAATCCTGATGTAAGACTTTTTGAAAGTTTCTTCTTCTTTCATGAATCAACGTTTTCGTTAAGCAAATTAACAGTAAAACATAGTAATGTTTTCACCATATTTGGAAATGAAACAAAGCACATGTATATGGATTAAATATTTTCCCCTAATGCCTTACTGCCGAATAAAGAGATTGTGTTTACCTCGTTCAATTTTCCGTACACTTAAAAGCTAAGCCGTCCCGATGCGCGTTAGTAATATCTTCCAAATGAATGAACTGTTTGTAATGAACATTCCCCCTGAAATTCTTCGAAGAAAAAAACATGTCAAGGACTTGGTTTAATAAAATGTGGTCTAGCACGAAGACCTAATCACACAGGAAATTATTTTGTTGATATGTGACCACTTTAAAACAAAATGTACGCCATTATCAAAGAAGAGACATCTTAAACCAAATCGCACGATAAAGAAATGGAATTTCTAAACATCTGAAAAATAATTTACGCATACATGATTGCAGTGGCAGACAATCATAGTTGTCTCCCCCTCGAACTACTCGACTATAAAAGAAATGGTCGAATCTCACTTATGGGCTGTAGTTAAATTACATTGAATAAACCTTCACTACAAGCTTAAACATTCGTCTGTTTTTCTTTGATAAATACAACAAAATAAAGACAATACTTAATTGCATCTCACCAAATAAGCAAATAAAGAATTAAACATATAAAAAAAGAAAAATAAAGAAAAATCAATTACGCGCAGTATCTATGCTCGAGCAAACACTGAAATAATAAGTGTGAGACGCAGATATAAGCGATGTGTTACGTGAGCAAGTGTAGCAATCCGAAATACAGAATAAAATTGTCTTTATTTCGTTAGCCCACGTATTTCCACTCACTGACTCTCGCTCCGAAATAAACAAATATTTTCGTTTGATTTATCCGCTGTTTTATTACGTTTTCTTTCTTCGTCAAAATATTTTCAATTCTTCCTCGTCACTTCGTTGTGCACTTATATCCGTTTTCCGTTTCAAACATCATCTATTCTATTCATCGAACGCCCACCGATCACATTATTCCACCTTTATCATTCACCATTGCATTCAGTTTTTTTTTAAAGAAGGAGTTGGGGTATAACAAGTCTATCTCTTTATTTTTCGCTTTTTCAATTCATTTATTTTGTCGTTTTTACAGACACACCGTCCTTTTCAAATGTTCTTTCTTGCTATGCCAGGTTTTCTATCTATCTATCTATCTATCTATCTATCTATCTATCTATCTATCTATCTATCTATCTCATTCTTTTCATTTTCCATCTATCTATCTCATTCTTTTCATTTTCCATCTATCTATCTCATTCTTTTCATTTTCCATCTATCTATCTATCTATCTATCTATCTATCTATCTATCTATCTCATTCTTTTCATTTTCCATCTATCTATCTATCTCATTCTGTTCATTTTCCATCTATCTATCTATCTATCTATCTATCTATCTATCTATCTATCTATCTATCTATCTATAAATGGTGGTACTCGTTTGGAAAAAACCTCGGATAGCTCAATTTGCAGTAGAACAAATTGGTACCCGAGGAAAAAAAAAAAAAAAAAGAAAGAACTAAGAACATTAAAACAAAGCGAAAACAATCGTCCAGTTTTTAAACTCCAAGTCCAAAGAAGAAAAAACCCAAAATGACTAAAAAGACAACTATGTAAAGTGCTCAAGTAGAGCAAAACCTAAGATAAACCTAAGGAGCCAGGCAAAACTACCTAGGTTTCGCCTAAACGGATCTTCAGGTTAAAACCGTCTGAAAAAGAAAATTATAGAACAGTAAAACTGGTATATATAAACCGTGTGCATTCTTCTGTTATAAAGATAATTTGAGTTTGCTTGGTTACTGTGATTGTTGAGTATATATAAAGTAATTACTAAAACAAGGTCAATACATACAATACAGTGGAATCTAGGTTCACGCATTTAATTAGTTCCTGAAGGCTGTTCGTAACCTGAAATGTTCGTAAGCAGAAAGTAATTTTCTAACAGGAATCATGAAGAGAAAAAGAATCACAATACAATAAAATAGGAAAAGAAAAACATGTCACAACACAAGAATGTATACAACACGGCAATAATTCCGTTCGGGTTAACTTCGTTCGGCAATGTTGTTCGAGAAACAAAAATTTGTTCGATAACCGAGGCATTTTCATCTCGAATTTTCTGTTCGAAAACCGATTTGTTCGTCATGTGAGACATTTCAGAACCGAGGTTGCACTGTACTATGCCTAGACATTACATGTCTATTCTATTCTATATAATTTTAAGTGTCTTATTTTCGTACAGGGATTAGTCTCAGGCAGGGACAGTGAAATGCGAAACAGAATGCTCACGAAGCTTCAAAACGAGCCTGGATTAACGCTACAAAAATTGTCAGAAGACTGCCAAAAATGCTTGAGCATAAAAAAGACTCTAAGGATATCGAGGAATCGGGAGTAGCACACATACGTAAGTTGAACAAAAAGTTACGTCCCCACCAAAGAAAAACAAAAATTTTATGATAAAGAAGAATTTATAAGGTATACGGCGATTAATGAGATCAAAGCAAATATAAGCCCCCCGCCCCATCTGCATGTTACAGATGTGGTGGATTCCACTGGAATAAAGACTGTCGATTTAAATACAAGAACTGTATAGCTTGTGGAAAAATGGGACATAAGGCATCTCAATGCAGAAACAAAAAACACACTAGTAGGGTAAGAACTACTAGAATGGATTACGAAGACAAACTAAACACAAAAAAATACGTGGAACTCGAGATCTTAAATAAGAAGGTAAAATTACAGTTAGACGCAGGATCGGATCTAACTATAATTAATTTACAAACATGGAGGAAGCTAAATAGACCGACCATAATGCATACACAGAAAATAGCCAAGTCTGTTACAGGGAAGCGTATCAATTTTGTAGGAGAAGTAATTCTAAACGTAAAATTCCATGGAAAAACGAAAAAATTGAAGATATTTGTAACGAAAGACAGAAAATTTGGTGGGTACAGACTGGATGCAAAAATTTGACGTATGGGATTTACCCATTAGCTCATTTTGTAAAAAAATAGAGTGCGAGCCGTCAGAAGCTACAAAATTAAAAGAACTACACAGTCAATTTTCTGAAGTATTCTCGAGCGGTTTGGGACGATGTAATAAGGGTGCAGCTAAAATTGAACTAAAGGAAAATGTTCAGCCAGTATTCAAGAAAAAGCGAAACGTGCCTTTCGAAACCATAGAAAAAAATTGATAATGCGTTAGATAGATTGGTACAAACTGGAATCCTTTCACAAATCGAATTCAGTGAATGGGCGGCACCAGTGGTCTACGTAAAGAAAATCCGGAGAATCCCGTGTTTGCGCAGATTTCTCGACTGGGTTAAACAATGCTATCAAGGATTATCAGTACCCATTGCCAAGCCCGGAGGAAATATTTACCAAGCTTAACGGAGACAGTACAGAGAGTTATACGATAGTCCAGAGAGAGATAATTACGGTTTCACTTACAGAGACATGTACATATACTTTCTACTAACCCGCATTCCTGAACTACTAATCTTCACTTCAAGTCTGTATTCTTACGTTTAATACACATATTTTTCTATCTCAATTACTGGTGTTGTTTATTTATTTGTGCAGGATTCCATTCCCGGAATCCACAACAATAGCTATTTCCCTGAAAAATTGCTTTAATAAAAAAAATTTAATAAATTTCACCCGAGAGTCGTACTGGCTGTTCGGCTAAGGAATTTGAAAATGTTTCCTTATAAGGAAACGGTTAATATTACCAATACCGTTATCATTTTACAAGATTCGATTTATGTTCACATAAATCTGATATGTTGATTGATTTCCTTTTTTGAAGAATATTCTTACTATTCTCCATTTCTTTCTCTTTGATTATTTTCGACACAACAACAATATTTTCTGCTAATTGTTCCGTACTTTTTGGTTATTATCTACTTTATTAAAAAAAATTCTTTTCACCGAACAATTTTCTTGCCTTTATCTTGCCAAAACTCTTCCCTTCTTTTTTCAAACTTGTCAAAATTCGTAATGTCGTATTCTAATCATTCAATAATTTTACAATATCTTGCTTCTCTTTTCAGATTATATTTTTCTCGCGACCCATGGTGATCTTTCTATATCTGAAATAAAAACAAATATCAATCCCTATGCTGTCATATAATTTATTTCCAATTTGTTGAGCAATCCTCGCGTTGCAAAGTAAAATCAGAACATCAAGTCGTCATTGTAAATATTTCTGATATTTCAAACCAAAATTCATGTGATCTATTTACCAGATTAATATAAGTACATTGTGAAAATTGTCAGAATTCCGGCAGCCTAATATCAATTTTATTGCGTAAGCATCGGTTTGTATATAAAAACCGTTATGTTTTATTAAAGAAGCATGTTTAGACACGTGAATGGCTTCTTGATCGACAATCCTTCTTTATATACCGAGACAATATTGATGGCTGAGTGTAAGAAAGGCATTTGTACTTTTATTTGTTGCAAATATTATTTGATCCTGCCTTGTGACTGAGATCCTTGCTTATAAGACAAGGCGAGGCTGACTTCGAATATGAGAAAAGAATCTAAGCATACTTCTGTTATAGTAATAATTCGATCTTATTTCAAAGTTTAGATCATTGCATAAATACCACGGTTATATTGTATACTAATTTAATAAAGGGATGGATGCTGTCTTATAAAAATATTTTGGATTCGTGACTGACATTGTTGCATTTATCTTCAGGCTTATATTGAGGGCTGTGTATTAGTAAGTCATCCTTTATTTTTCTGATATTTGATATTTACTCGTGGCTAAATCATTGCATATAACCCTAGGATAAATTAGTATAGTATATAAGAAAATAATCTCTGCTTTCTTGTATTACAAATATCATTTGTACTTGTATCATTGCTGAGATTATTTCATATAACCTCAGGCTTTACTAACGATATAAGAAAACTTATCTGCTCTCTTCGGATATAATGATTCTTTAGGCATGCATTGCAGTTGATATCATGGCATATGTGCAACGATTATATAAAATCTCTCATTTACATATGTATTTGTGTATGCATGTCTTAAAAATAATAAACTTTTTCAAACTACAAAAACTTAACCCCCCCAAATTACTATCTATCTATCTATCTATCTATCTATCTATCTATCTATCTATCTATTCATTTATTATTTCTTTCTGAGTTTCCCCCATGGTTCATATGTAACAAGAACATTTAAAAGTTATGCTAAAATAAAATACTCTTTTTACAATTCTCATTAGGCCTTACAACTTTTTACAAAGCTATATTGAACTTCATATAAGAAAACATTATTTTTGATCTTATTTTAATAGAGCAAGATTTGGCTTCACTTTTCGTTGAGATTGTTCAGTATATACTAAGACTACAAAAGTTTGTTCGGATTACTACGTAGGGAGGATAGCTGCATATTTCGCCAAATGTGCCAGTGAGCCCTGTTGAGCATAGAGTTTTGAATTTTTCAAGGTATACAGGCTTTTTCTACACATGAATGATTAGAATGTGTACACAGTGTAGTGGTTATTGGCGTAGTCTTTGGGATTAGCGTGTCTAGTTCAACTTCCAGCCATCCCGTTCTTTCACAAAGACACGGCTACATTTCTCCTCTTATCTAACTGTCTAGCTGTGAATGGCCTAGTTCAGAAAAAGGTCAACACTGAATTTAGACTGGCGTGGAGCAAGTAACTCTACCTTGCCAATACGTACTTGGTACAGAAACCACAGCGTAGTGAGTCTATGAGCTTATAATCCACATAAGAATCTACTAGTTTTAAATACATGTATACACATGAATGATTGTTGAATAATTTTCTTTCCTTTTTTATACCCGAGGTGCTTCTATTTTACTCTAAACTAATCTCCGTTAATATGCCATATTTTACCAAGCCCCCCAGTTAAGTGCGATTCGCGATACAAGTTTAGACGATCATGTTGGACTAAGCATAGGATTTTCCGGCAGTAGGTTGCCGTTTCTTTCTATGGTAAACTGGTTGCCGTTTCTTTCTGTGGTAGACTGGTTGCGAAAAAAGGCTATAGGATCCAGTCTGTCCTGCTATGCAACTTATAGATGGTGATGTCAGGGCGGAGAAGAGATGGATTCATACCTTCTCCAAGGATATTTGCAAATAAAAAAATGTCATGAACACGACTGAAATTCGAAATCGGTTCTCTGAGTTTGAATTTCTACTACGTTCCATTATCCATTAAGTAACAACGCACTTCATAAATTTGCAAAGTACTTTAAATAATTTACCGTCTAATTTCACAGTGATCATTCCCTTTCTGTCTTCAGTATCATCAGACAAATCTACAGTTTTCCTAATACAGAAAATTCCAGTCTCAGTTTTGTATACTTTTATTATTTGCATAACTAATTTTCAAAACTCTAAACCTGTTTTAAGCGACTATTTCCTTTTTTTTTAGTGTTTTTCTTTTTATAGTTTTGTCAATCATTTTCTCCTATTCCTTTAATCTTTTATTAAAATAATTCTTGGACAAATATTTATTTGCCTCTCTTATCAAATTTTTATCATCCTCAGATTCCTTTTCTTTTCACTGTTACACTTGAAGTTACTATTCATTGATTTCCACCCCTGCCTTAGTGTTCGCTCTGCTATCAAATTCTCTTTTAGCAGTTGACCCAGAACTTACTAACCCTTTCTGAAATATTATTTCGACACTCGGCATTGCTCCAAATCTGTGAAACAAACAGAATAAAGAACAAAAAAGCAAATCTTTACGTTTCCTGTTCTACTACAACCGTGTTATCTCCCTTTATACTCTTGAATATAGTTTTTGCTGATAGTGGTGACATTCTTTCATTCTTTTCCCTTTACTTATGGTATTCACCTTCTTTTAGTCAGTCTTATTATGGATTTAAATAGATAAAACCACAGTAAAATATTTCAGTAAATTTTCCACAAATTATAGTTTACGGATCATAAAGGAAAGGTGTATATAGAGAAGCATGATTATTCAAAAAGAGACCGAAATAAATGCTTACTCAGCGATGCCTTTCTAAATGAACTTGGTTTCAGCAAGTGAAGAGAACAGATTCTGTTTGTTTATTTTTATTTCTAGTTTAAAATGAGATCAGCTTTGGAGAAAAGAGACATCTTTTTCAAATTCAAGGTTGAAAACGTCGTCACGAGCTCTTAAATCAGAATGTTAATCCCAAAATTAGAGCACGCCCCTTTCTACGTATTTACATACCCGCCTCCTGATTCTGTTTTGACATTCTCCGGAAAGAATATCTTCTCTTGTAATTTGTCTCAGAATTTATTCCTACCCTTGTGCTTTCAGCTAATAGCCTACTTCCTTTTTCCTTAGCTTTCTTCAGTCATCAATTTTTCATTTTCTTCATCATCTTCTTTTCCTCGTTTATGCTTCAACTTACCTACCATAAAAGTGGTCCTTAGTTCTTTATTTCACTTACATTTGCGTTCCGATAAAATGTTCTATCCTATCGATATACATTAGGAAACTTTTTTAAAATCCTTTTCGATTTTTTTTTCTACTTTCTTCGTTCGTTTTAAACAATATTTAAATTCTCATTTCTTTTTTATTTTCTTTCACTTTATGATCCATCCTGAGGGCGTTTCTGGCTGAAACGCTTCCTTTTCTGATTTTTCGCCACAAAAGACACTATCTCTCAGCCAACATTAAGAGCTATTCTAATCTCCAATCCCGGCCTTCTCCATATTCCCCTTCTCTTTTCTCATCTTTTTCTTCAAATTCTTCTATCCCCGGAGGCTTCTCTCACCTATCCTAACTTGGTAACATTATGGTCTTCAGCTGCGCCGCCTGTCATGGTGCCCACGCATCGGCGCATATGTGGCCAATTCAAACGGACATAGACGATTAAGAACACACTGCGCTCAAAATTCAATAATGCAAGAAACACAGACCGAAAAATGAAGAGAGGGGAAAAAATAAATATGTGAAATAAAGAATCGACAAAGATAACATTTTGTCTCTGTGTGTTTGTATGTTAATGTTTGTTTATGTGTATATGTTTTCTTTCATGTGAACAATCGCATCCACAAAAGAATATCGATAAGAAAGAATGTAAGGGAAAAATTAAGAAGGAGGACGTAAGTGTAGCTAGGATAAGAAATTATGGAAAACAAAGGAAACAAGTTGAGGTTAGATCAGATATATTAGCAGTGCCAAGAAAGCTTGGAATATAAAGCGGGAGCAAGGGAAAAACGATGGGGACGAAAGAGCAGACATTGAGAAAAAAGAGTGAACGGTAAGCGAAAATAAAATAGAGGAAAGTAAAAAGCCGAAAACAATGGAGAAAGAGGGGGGTGTTAGGAAATTGGAAATGTATAGAATAAAAAAGAAAATGACGAGGACGAAAAGAAAAAGAATTAAGATAATTTACTGAAAATCAAATAAAAATACAAGAAGAAGAAGAAGAAGAAGAAGAAGAAGAAGAAGAAGAAGAAGAAGAAGAAGAAGAAGAAGAAGATTACCACCTGGAAAACTAACGAAATTATGAGAAAGTGATGAGGAAAACTAGAAGACCACAACGTTAAGCATAAAGATAATTAGAAGAAACTAGAAGGGAGCGGGTGAGAAGAAGAATAAAGAAAGAGGTCAGAGAGAAGGAAGATATGGGAAGAGGACGTAGGACGGAAGGAGAAACACAAAATAAATGACTAAGAAGAAGAAGAAGAAGAAATAGAAGAAGAAGAAGGAGACAAAGAAAAACAGCAATAACTACAACAACAAAAATATGATAAACAGAAGTAGAAAAGTAGATGATAAATATGACAAAGTAGAAGAAAATGGAAGGAGGGGAGGTCGGAGAATAACACAGGAGGTGGGAGAGAAGAAAAATATGGAACGGTGGGGAGGTGCAAGATAAGGAGAAACATAAATGGAAGAAGCAGAAAAGAAGAGGAAGAAGAAGAACAACAAAAACAACAACAACAACATCAACAGCAACGATATGGTGAGTAGATGTAGAAAACTAGAAGACAACGATAAAGAAGGACAAAGTAGAAGAAAATATAAGCAGGGGAAGGAGAAGAATATTATAGGAGGAGGAGATGGAAATGAAGAAGGATATGGAAGGGGGAGGAAGAAAAAGTAGAAGGAGACAAAAAATGAAAAATAATTATAGAAAGAATTCTGCTTAAAAAACGTAAAGAAATACCGAAAAAATTGAGAAAGTAAAAAAAGATGAATAAATAGCAGAAAACGTAGGAGAAACGAACGGAAAACATCTTGATATTCATGGGTAAAAATCACTAGGAATTATATATTTGTACTACTTATTAACATAAGAGGATATTTTGCTAAGAAAAATAAGAAGTTGGAAAAGGGTGTAGAAGGAGAAAAGATGCAATGAAGGTGTAAAAGAAAAAGGTGAAATAAAGAAGGAAGAGAAAAGCTTGAAATGTTGTGAAAGAGAAATATATTACGGAGGAAGAAGGGATAAAAAGGAAGGAAGGAAGTAAGGAAAGAAAGAAAGAAAGAAAGAATGCACTGATAATAGAAAATAGACGTTGGGGAAGAAGTCTATCAGAAGAGAATGGAAATTATTGATGTCTTCTCAGAGTAAAAAAAAAATAGCAAAAAAAAAAAAAATCCCGGAAAGCAAGAAAACAGACGTGAGACAAGAAGCAAAAGAAACAAAAAATGATGACAAGCACAGGAAACAAGCAGTAAAGCAAATTGCGCTGTGTTAAGCCGCTTACTCGGAACAAAAAAGAAAGCTTGCTTTTTGGACTCGTGCACCTGACAGTTGTCGGTCTAATCCCTGCAGAGGAAGTGGAACGTTGCAATGACGGTGCTCAGTGTTGACTGATTGTAAACCATTGGTGACCTGACGTAAATACACACATACCCATATGCACATAGGCACAAACACTTATATAGTTAATACTCACACACAGTCACTCAAAGACAGACTCATATAGACAGGAATTCATTTATGTATAATAAAGAAAACTCACATTCAAAGCTAGAGAGAGAGAGAGAGAGAGAGAGAGCGAGTGTGGGAGCTTATCTGTTAAGCTTACATAGGCCTGGCTCAAGGCTACATTAACGAGGACGCTTTTGGGGAATAAACTTAAAACACAAACGAATTAGTGCATTTCATGTGCTTGGGGAACAAGGTGACGCTGAAAGCGTTTATATGTTTACTCCCGCTGGAACGACATAAATGTTAGAAAAACATGACTTATTTGGGAAAGATATAAGAGTGATCCATAAATTCTAGCAGGAAAATGGAACATGAAAACAGATAGAGAAAAAGGTTAGTGTATATATATATATATATATATATATATATATATATATATATATATATATATATATATATATATATGTGTGTGTGTGTGTGTGTGTGTGTGTGTGTAAACAGAATGAAAAACAAGACAAGGATGCGTTTTCTTATTTAACACTTACAAAGAGATAGCATTAGAAGTCCTACCAGGATTTACTGTCCGTTGAAACTTTCTTACCAGCATAAGATACACGAAAGTGAAAGTGAGGGAACAGACTGATTGTAGGGAGGATAGAGTAAAGGACTAAAGATGAAAGGGGATTTAATTATATAGAACATGACGATTGACGTTATATTTAAATTTTTGAAGTTTGTATTATCAGGGAAGCAAGTAAACGGACGGGAGTTACGCAGTCGGGAAATGCGAGAAAAGAAACTGTTGGATTAGAAGAGGCTGTTGCATTTGGCTAGATCAACAGCAAAAGGATGGGACCTAGAGGCCAATCTAGCAGCATGCTTAAATTTATACAGTAGGCGAGAAAATGACTGAAGTCAAGATGCAAGGTCTGAATCGATTACATTACAGATCATTCTTTAACATTTTGTCAAGAATCTCGATATGAAAAAAAAATTATTTGAAGGCAGAATGCATGGTTTTAAGAAATGAAACAACTTAATCCGCCGGTAAGGTATTGGGGGAATCATATTCATGTAGATACAGAAATTCGAATATCAATCATGTGTAGTAATAGACGAAGGAAATATGAAGGCACTTTGGAACTGAGAAAGCTGTCTGCTAGAAATTAATCAAAATATGAAGAAACAGGTCAATATCTCAAGAAATAAAGAATTCTGAACATATACAGTATGGGCGGAACAATTATTCGTACACATACACATTTTTAATATATTGTACTTCCAACTAAATTAATAAACATACGTTTCATATATATACTGTACACAGATGTATAATAACTACATATGCATGGAAGACAGAAAACGCTTTGATTTGATAAAATTAAATCCCATTTATCTATTTTAATGGTGAAAAAAATATTCGTAAAATACAAATGTCAGATTTTAAAACTTTTAAATTGCTTTAATACTCGAGATTATTCAAGTACATAATTCTAGAATGTTCTGATAATGTTATCAGTAGTTATGTTTAACCTGAAAAAATCAAAACAAAACATTCTGTAATTGATATTCGTGCAAGAAGTTTATCATCATGGCAAGAAGTAAAGAATTGACAAATTCGCAAAGAGAACTGATTTTTAAGCGCCGGAAAAAATGTAAAAGATACAGGAAATTCTCAGACAACCTGAATATTCCATTTACTACCATTAGTTTATTCATTGCAAGATATAACAAAAAACTCAAAATTGTTGAAAACCAAAGAAGAACAGATGCTCCACGGAAGATTTCTTCAAGATCCTGGAGGAAGTTAATGCGTCAAATTAAACAAAATCCAATGGTTACTCATCAAGAGTTTCAGGATGATTTGCTTTCATCAGGAATCTGTGTTACTAAATACACAATAAGCAATGAAATTCATAGGAACAATCTAAAGTCACTTTCCTCTCGGAAAACTGCACTGCTATTGAAAAGACACAGAGATGTCAGGTTGTAATTCGTTGGTGAACATAAGCATAAGGACACATCGTATTGAGAAATGGACAAACGAAACCCAAATTGAATTTGTACGTAATTCTAAACATCATGTATAGAAGATAAGTGGTGATGCCTTGAAAGAAAAGAACACAGTTCCAACAGTGAAATTTGGTGGTGGCAGCATCATGGCTTGGGGATGTTATTCTGCAGAAGGTACTGGCAACATATCAGTAATAGACTGTTGAATGTATGTCGTAGCATATCAAAATATTTTGGAAACAAATGTAATGATTTCGGTTGAAAATGTTGAACTTCCACCTGATTGGATCTTCCAATAAGATAATGATCCTAAGCACACTTCAAAATCTACGAAGAAATAATTTGCTAAAAATAATGTAAATATCCTGAAATAGCCAAGTCAGTACCCGGATTTAAACCCAATCGAGAATCTTTGGTGTTATTTGAAAATTCGAATCTAATCGAGAGCTCCAACAAACATCCCAGATCTGAAGACAATCTGCGAAAAAGAATGGAACAAAATACCAACTAAAATTTGCAAATCTTTAATTGAGAACTGCAAGACGTTGGTTGCTGTAGAAGTGAATAACGACTATTCTACAAAATATTAAATGAAGATTATATGTTCTTTTTTGTATTATACGATTACCTTTTTCACCTATTAAAATGGATAAAAAGGGATTTCTTTCTATTAAATTAATTTTGTTCTGTTTTCTATGCATATTTAGTTATGCATCTGTGTACAGTTAATTATATGAAAAGTATGTTTATTCATTAGTAGGAAATACAATAAATTAAAAATTTGTAGGTGTACGACTGTTTGTCCCCCCCACACTGTGCGTAATATCTAATCTTCTATATGTCAGTGAATAGTGGACAATAACGTCACAGGTGAAGAAGAGACGTGAATAGACGTTTGTGTTCCTTCAGACGAATGCTAAGAATAACATGAACAGAACACCTGAGCAAAAAGTAAGTTTTAAGGTAAATAAGAAATAACACCTTATACATACAATCAGAAAGATACAGGCGAAATTTATGGAACGCATCCGGAGGAGAGGAATCCGACAGAATATCAAATCCAGAGGATATATTGAAGGTAAGAGAGTATCAACATTTTGCGCGAATGAATGAAAGAATAAGCACAACGAGTGATGGTAAATGATACTTCAAGAAACAAAAGACAGGAAATTGTGGAGAAACATGTCCACCCACGTTAAGTAGGGAAACGGTAGATAAAAGAACTATTGTAAAAAAGAAATTTGTTGAATTCAATCCATAAGCAGTTCAGTTATTCCCCAACGCTAAATAAGGTTTTCAATAAAAACATTGTCAAAATTAGTTACAGTTCTGCCAAAACATCGCCCAGTATATATCATAACTGTTCCATTCTCAACACACACTTCAATAACCTACAAAACAGTAACATCATCGGATCTAAGGAATGCAACTGCCGAAAAAACAAACCCTGCCCATTAAGCAGCAGATGTATGACCAAATCGTTAGTCTATAAAGCTGAAATAAAATATGACGATATTATCTGAAATATATATGCACACAACAAAATGATTAAAAAAATCATTTACTTGATACAACATATTTATATTACAAAATAACCTTCTTTTTGGCTCGGATCTCGTACACTGGCGTTACAGTATCACAAACAAAGAGTTTTACCAAATAGCAGAAACCACATCAGCTGAGGACATTCATCAGTAACAACAACAAAAATGAATAGCACATTTAATTCGAAGAGAAAATAATGAATGATGTAGATACTGACATTCCACAGTACAAAAGGTGTAGGAAGGAAAACCTCATGAATACTGGAAAGAGTGATAATAGTGGACTTGAGAAATCTGTTTTCATGAAAATCTACTTTACTAAGAACATTTTATAAATTTCAATCAACAGTAGCACTAGCTGTTCAGTCAATGAATGCCGAAAGTTTTTTTTTTTATATCAAAACAGCTATTCTTAGCATTACCACTAAAAGGGAGTTGTACAATATTTTGGTATGTATTTTTCAATTTCATTTATTTATTTATACGAAGCTTAACTCAGAAACAGGAATTGTCAAGATTTGACAGATGTCACATCGAAACACCTGTCTTTGTTTACAAGTGAAAATTCTGTCAAGATAAGGTAATATTACTGCAAGCTTATTCACAAGTATTTCTTCAGATAAGTTTGAACAAGGTATCATGCATATAAACAACCAAGTGTCGATCCATACGCAAGTTATATATAAGGACTAACTTTTTAAAATTTTACAGTATATGGACAGTAATTTTGAGGAAAGTGTATGCGAGCTGTTGAAGCCAGCCTTATTACCAGATACACATTCTCGGGTAGAAGATTTCTATAATACGATTGAAGCTCCGGCAGAAAACCTGCAATCTAGTATAAAAACGACGACAAGCCTAAGGGGTTTCATACCTTTCAGGTCTAAAGTATGAACGATCTGTCTACCGATGCAAGCTGCTTCTCAGATCATATCAGTTCCTTCCTGTAAGTCAGTTTCTTCCCTTTTAACTCTGTTCTAAGCACGGCGACAAGTAGCACCATCAGTAACAGCCATGGGACAAAGTGGACCTTACCAGCTTAACTGCTTATCTTGGCCCGCTAGATAAACCTATCTATCTATCTATCTATCTATCTATCTATATATATATATATATATATATTTTTTTTTTTTTCAGAAGTAGGCTATTGATGAAAAATATGGGTATTTTAGGCGAATCTTAAAAAATTCTGGTAATATTCAGGTAAGATTCGGGTATGTACACATTCTTTTCAATCAGAAATAAGGGGTTCAACTCACGGCAGATACAAGTCCAGATACAGGACATAGTATTTTTAACTCATAGGTGGGTGGTGGCGTAGAAGATGGATTCATGTCTTTCCAAGGGGCATTAACTCGTAAGGGTATCGAACGACTGGAATTCGAACTCAAGCTATCCATTACACCACCCGTACATTCACCCTATTTTCACTTTATAACAACAACATGTAAGTATTATATCATTTAATGTCTTCCATAATTTAATTTCCTTTTCCTTAGCGTCGAGGGATTTCGGATATTCTAGAATGTACTCTTATATAAAGTTATTTCTCTCGAAGAGACTTTTTCAATATAATTACTGATAATATTCCTCAAGGAACGAAACGCGTCGCCATAAAAGGTTTTCCTCTTTTAATTTCATTTTATTAATATAAAAATATGTGTGTAGTGTTATTGTAAACAGCCTAATAGTGGTTGAATGGAGATATATTCTCAATTCCCGAATACAGTCAATATATTGAAGTCGTTATCATAGTTGATTTTCTAAGGGGTTGTATTCTTTTGTTTTTATATGATTTGGAATTCAATTTTTGCAGTTGCTTCATTGCCATGTTGGTATAAAATAGCACTACACACAGTAATATTTGATAAACAAACAAATGGTAGACTTACATACAAGTTAGATTATGGCGGGAAAATTTGTCAGGCGCGGCGTAGTGATCCAACCTTTCTTGCAGGAGACGGAGGGATTGATTTAATATAATCGCAAGGATTTCTTCGTCTGGGGGTTAGCATCAGTTATGGCAAACCAGTCTTTAAAGATGATTAAAAGAGAACAGTTTTATTTCGGGTGTTTTAAAACTAACAGGTCATTTCTTTCCCCAGTTAACAACAGATTGAATGGTCATATTCGAGATGACCTGCCACTTTGACTAAATTTATCCATTAATGTAGAACCGGTCCGAGTAAATGCATCATTGGTATATACAAGATGTCCCTAAAGTTTGGACACATCGGATATATCATTAACTCATTAAATTATTTATTTTAGATTGAACATTCTTTTGTCGAAAGAAGGAAGAATTGACTTGTTTTTCTGGGGTCTTCTAAAGGAGAAGGTGTAGTCAATGAAAAACACAAATGCAAAACACTTCATTGAACGCATAAAGAGTGAACGTGCTAAAATTGACAACAATGTGGAGTTATTGCATCGAGTTCACGTGAATCTCGCAAAGTGCATCAACCCTTGAACCACAAGTGATGGGACTCATATCGAAGATGTTATTTGTTAATTTTCCAATTCAATAAAATGTTTTCATTTCTTGAAAAATTACCTTTTTTACCTACGTTTTCAGACTTTCGGGACACCTTATTCAATTTTCTATACACTTATATATTAACTATTCCCTATATTTATGTTTTTAATGCGCAAAAATAGTTTTCAAATAATTGCACTTAGGAAAGATTAACAATTTAGATTTAGAGACTCATATTAGCGATTTCGATGTTTATTGACGTTTCGTACTTGTAAACCTGTTCCGTACGATACCTAGCTACTAAAAACGAAAATCAATATCTTGTCTCAAACAGAATATTTGTTACTTGGAATATGACACAGTTAGCTACTTTCTGATTATATCGAAGCCATGAACAAGAAAAAAAGCCTTCGTTTGATTTTCCTCAATGACACCGAACTCGGACGAAAATCTAATCTCAGGTATTTGGCTATAATGAACGTTTTGTTGGGGAGAATTGTAAAAGAAAATATCCTTTTGATGACAACGCATTAAAGAGTGCTATTGAGAATTCTCTACGGATAATAATACGTGAATTTGCGGCAAATGCCTGGCCCAAATATATCATGATTTGATTCCTGACTGAGTGCAATTGGAAAGAAAAAAATGCGAAGAAGTAGGTTTGATTAAGTCGTGCTTTACAGAAATTGTTTTTCTATTTCCATTACGCGCACTTACAGACCGAGATTTCTTCGTGCAAAATTTAAGCGGAGTGACTCAAAAATCCACCTGCCAATTTCCAAATATACGCGCCTTTTGTATACCTATATATTCAGATTCTCCCCGAAAAATCTATTGAAAAATGCATTCACTCTCTATCAGTAGAGAGGAAAATATATATTTGACACAAAGAAGAATAACTATGTTCATATTAGCCACATCTATGGAAGCATAAAATAAAAGTAAATTATTATTATTATTATTATTAAATAATAGACAACTTCCCTCACCCTGAAAATCCACGAAAAAGTAAATGAATCTCTTTCTTTCTATCTAAGATAGATATTTGAAAAATGCTTACAGACAATCCTAAGAGGTCATAACAGGATTTACTATTGACGGATACAATTTTAAAAACATTAGATAGGCACATGGCACTGTGCTTATTTCTTCTTCTTGTCACAGTGCAATGCATAATGAAAGTGGACACCAGTCCCCAGATACAGCAACACACACACACACACACACACACACACACACACACACACACACACACACACACACACATAGACACACACACACATAGCATCGGATGAAGAAAATTAATACGTTTAAAAATTTCAGCGTGCGGTAGCGTTCATTTTACGCAGTGCGCAAGAATAAAATCTGTCGTTCAAGCCCTTTGTCCTAGTGCTTCTTCTTCATTTATGTACCGTGTTCCTTCAGGACGTAGCCGATCATGGCTCTCCACATCCTCCTATCCTTTGTAGTTTTCAATATGTTTTTGTCCTTTTGATACTTCTCCCAAAACCTGTTCTGTCACCCACTTGCATAAGCCCACTAATTACGTCCACGTTGCTTTCCATTGTCTCTCTTTCCCTCTATCCGCCCTGTGAGTACCAGATACTGCAAGCCCTCCTTTCTTATTACGTGTTACAGAAATTTCAGCTGCCTCTTCCTGATGTTAAGTATAAGTTTCCTCCTTGTTTGCATCCTCTCCAAAACCTCATCGTTGCTCACATGTTCGGTTCATGGTATCCTTAGCATCCTTCCGTTGCCTCGAGACACTTCGTCATCTTTGAGGAGACCGTAAAACATCTGCTGCCGTAAAAGAGGACAGATATCACGTAGCAGTTCAGTACTCTTTTCTTTGTTACCAAAGAAATCCTCCTGTCTCGTAATACTCTTTCTGCTTTTGGAATGCGTCTTTGGCCATCCCGATACGTCTTCGGATCTCAGCGTCTCATTTACCGTCCTCTGTCAGAATACTTCACAGATATTTAAATTTCCGCACCTGCTTGATTTTAGTGAACCCGACCTGTAATTCGAATTTCGGGCTCATATTTTGCTGAATGCCTTTCGTCTTTTTGTAATTTATGCTTAGTCCCTTCGCACTCTCCTTCGCTAACTTCTGGAGAGGGTTTTTAATTTCCTTTCTGTGTCTGCTATCAGCACTGTGACATTTGCGTATCATATGTTGTTAAGATTGTGGCCGCCAATGATGAATCCTTGTCGGATTTCCAGTTCTCTCAGAAGTGCCTCGCTGCATGGGTTGAATAAGTCCGGTGAGAAGACACGTCCTTGCCTTACGCCTCTTTCTATTTTTGTATATCTGCCTAACTCATTGTCTATCCGCATGCAGGCTGTTTGTAGCCAGTATAAATTCTTGAATATTCTAATATCTTCCCTAAATATATCAAAGTCGCCGAGCAGTTCCAACGGATCTTTGTGGCGTACTTTTTCGAACGTCTTTGCGTAGTCTATAAAACATAGGTGTACGTCCTTCTGCATTTGTATTGCTCTTTCTGATAACATTCTAAGCTTGAATATCCCGTTCCTTGCTCCATTGTCATTAACGAAGCTTCACTGTTCTTGTCCTATCTCGGGTCTGATTCTGCTCCGCGCTCAGGATACGGATGATGAGTTTTGTTATGTGGCTCATTAGGCTGATTGTTCGGTGGAGTTCACATTCGTTTCCGCCTGGTTTCTTAGGCAGTGCTATGAAAATAGATCTCCTGACATATCACCACTGTTGTAAATTTCATTTATTATTTCTATGATCTTGTCTATGCCAAAATCATCTAAGGCTGTCAGCATTTCTGTTTCAATTCCGTCTGGCCCTGTTACTTTGTTTCTGTTCAATTTCGTCAGTGCTGCTTCTACTTCGGTTTTTAATAATTTCAGGCCTGTTTGTAGTTTTGTGTATTGGTGGTTGTTCTCTTTCGTCATGGAAGAGTGCTCCAAGATATTCGTTCCAGCACTGAATAATTCTTTTCTTCCATAATAGGAGCGCTCCATTCTTTGATTTTATGCAGCCTGCTGACGAGCATGTCTTCTGTCCTTTTAGTTTGATTATTTATTTATGCATATCTCCTTTGTTGGTTATACCCAATTTCTATTTCTGCACATTTTTTTGTTTAGCAACTTTGCTTTCGCCTGTTTGCATTTGGTCCTTATTTCGTTGTGTAGTTTTCTGTATTCCGTTCCATATCTTGGCAGAGTTTTCTGTCTCCTTTGCATCATGTTGAGAATCATCATCAGTCATTCATTCGTTTTTTTCTTCTTCGTCCATTCTCCTTTGGGATGATATCATTTGCTGATTCCAGTAAAGTTTCTCTTAATGCGTCTCATTTTGAGTTTCCCTTTCCACTGTGTCCCTCGTATCTTCTTTTCACATTGTCATTTATTTTTCTTTCAGGTACGGGTCGCTCAGGTGTTTGTTGCATTGAAATTTGGATTCTACGTTAGGATTCTTCAGTTTCGGTAGTTTCAATATTAGTTTACATATAACAGGGCGATGACCACTTCCGCAGTCGGCACTTGGGTAGGTTTTGCAGTGAATCATTGTATTTCTGAATCTTTTGATGATACTTATATAGTCAGTCGTCAACTAAAACGTCCTGCGGGTAACAGTCGAAACAATTGGTATCTGAGATGCGTGTTCTTTTTCATTCTATCTGCGCTGCTGCGACAATGAGGATTCGAAATTTCCTCCAAGAAGGACAGCGATTAACCGATTATTTACTGGGCAATATCTATAATCCTTTGGAAGGCACTCTTACCCGATGCCGAGCAGCTGAGATTCCAAACCTAGCTACAGCACATTCTACGTTAAGTAGCGGTAGAAGTTCATTAGTAGCTCACTTTTTAAATTCATTTTTCTGAGAATTCTGAATAAATACGTAGGTATCGCTAATGCGACTACTTGTTTAACGTGGTGGTATTACTAAGTCCAGGAAAGATCCACTTCAATGAACGTGTTCAGAAACATACTTTTATACATCCTATCCAAAGAAACCCCACGAATAACCAAAAGGGGCATGTGTGTCGTGTCATTTCCCGGAAAGTCCACTACTAGTTCCTTTGCCTCTGTGTCTAAAGCAAGATGATTTTCTGAGCCCCATGAAACCAACACTTTTATTCCTACTCCTGTAGATAGTGCACAGAAGATGGTTTAATACACTTTCCAGCGGTCCACCGGTGCTAGGCATAAAACTGGGCGAAACGTATGGGTGTATTGTGACAGGTTGTCGACAGTTTGCTAATCCAAAGACAGATGGACTGAGATAATTCCTAGTCGTATGAGTTTGTGAAGATCCTGCTGGGAATGATTCTTGTTAAAGGCAGAGCCGAAGTTAACATAAAGCATTCCCACATAAATACTCATTTTCTCTTGGTGGTTCCATGAACTATAGGACTATTGTTCACCCAATAAAAATCTCGAGTGCGAAAGGGAGAGGATTGCTGGATAAGTTTTTTCTAAGGGTATAAGAGGAAGAAGTATGAAGCGCGTGTTATACTTGTATTATTATGAATAACTGCAGACTGGAATGAGGAGTTACTATTATTTACATTATTTTCATGATCTTTGATGTTACTATCACAACGTTTCGATTCCTTTTGCTTTTTCTATAAATGTTTCAGGGTAATTGTTCGGATGAAATTTCCTTGTTACTATCACGACTTAAGCATAATATTAGATTGACAGCAAGGAATTATAATTATGAATTATAATTAGGATTTATGATGAAATTGCTAGTTGTAGCCGTAAGTTCTATACTAATAGTGTCTTCTCTCACACTCCTCGCTTGTGAAACTCGCTCCCGGCTTCTTATTCCAGTCAACTACGATCATCAAAAATTTAAATACACTAAAGACGTTTGATAAAGTACGTCACAAAAAATTATTTGAAGTCAGATTGAAAGCAGAAGGGCCAGAGAAAAACAGCGCAGAACCTACATAGAAAAAGCAAAAGGAAGGCAGTATATGGTTTAATGAGAAAAAGAAAAAAATTACTTAGATTTTGAACGTTGCTTTCGAGAGTTCAATGCGTGTTCGGGTTTCGGTGTGTTATTTGCTAACTTCTGTTATAATACCCATCGCTTTAATCCAGTGGGTTTATTGTTCCTTTGGGAAAATAATGAAATTCGTCATAAAAGAAAACATTCTGTAATGTCTCTTTGTGATTTTTCATAATTTCGGCGGTAACTTCAATGATAAAAAAACCAAAAAAAAAAAAACCAAAAAAACAGACCGAACAATTTTTTCCAGTTCTCCTCAGTTCTATATATATTTATGAAACGATTTCTCATTTATTAATTCGACATATTTTAATCTATTGTATAAGCCTTATTTTTAATGGACACCCATATTTGAATAGATACTTTGTTTGTATTTATTAAACATTAATTCAGGCCGGTAGATGGACATAAACAAATATACTGTTTAATGTAGTGCTTAATGGTTTGGGGGGTACGGTGGAGACTCGGATTGAGGAATCGGAGAGACGAGTTAGAGTTCCAGTCGAATCCATTACATTCACTCGCTAATAACCTTGGGAAAGGTATAAATCCTCTTCTTCTCCCCCAACAGCTATGGGTAAATAGCAAGACAGATCGGGTTCTCTATCTTTGGATGGCAACTGGTCTACCGCAGAAAAAAATGGCAAGCTACTGCGGGAAAAAATCTGCCTCGTTAGTCATGTATCGAAAGCGGGAATTCCGCATGACACATAACTGACTGTTTAATAAATAAAAACAGCGCATCTACTCAAATAGGGGTATCTATTAAAAATAACGTTTAAGCAATAAATTAATATATACAATTATATATATATATATTTCTGTAGTTTACTACTACTAGCAAGCAGAAATATTTTTTTCTCCTGATGATGGCCATGTTGGCCGAAACTAGTCGAGGAATCTAAATGAAATAATAATAATAAAAACGAAAGAATATTAATCTACAACCCAGTGTGTCTGAAGATTTTAATTTTTTTTAAATTAATTTTTAAAAAAATTTTTGAATAATTTTTATCGTTCAAAATATATATATATATATATATATATATATATATATATGTATATATATATATATACGTGTGTGTGTGCGTGTGTGTTTGTGTGTCTGTTTATGTGTCTGTAAGTGTGACAAAGAGAAAAGTAGAGATATAGACTTATATAACGATAGTTCCCGAATACGTAAAGCATAATCTACAAATAAGTACATATTAAAAACATGTATAAAAATATAAACGTTGCAGGTAAATCTTTAGTTAAAGTAGACATTTATATACAAATATTCATAGACGTAGATTTAAAAAAATCAGGAAAAGAAAACATCTGACAGTTTTAAACATACACATGCATGAAGCCGATCGAAGTGCATACAAAAATTGCTCATCCACCGTAGATGCAGAGACTGGCTCGCACGTCACATATCAACTTAGACTACACGCTAGCAGACATGTGCTTGCATACCGGGGGCGCCCAGCTGGTTTAAAAGTAGTGTCTTTTTTTTATTTCTTTGAGCGCCTCTGTACAGGTACACAGATAGAAGAAGAAGAAACAAAAGAAAATAAATTGACATCATAATAAAAAAAATGGAGAAGAGACTAGGAGTATGGTAGGGCGGGAAGAAGGAAGAGAAGAGAAGAGACAGAGAGACAGAGAGACAGAAGAAGAGTGCGAGAACATGAAAAAATGGAAACCAAAAAAAAATTTAAAACAAAAAATACCTGTTATAAAGAGGAAGTCAGAAAAACATCCTAGAATCGATGACGTCGACAGGCAGACATTACAAAAGAAAAAGGCAGCTGTATAAAATATAGAGAAATAATAAAAAACCAAAGGGGAAGAAATGGAGAAACAGCAAATGTTTAATAAAGTATGGCATACTTACATAATAAGCTTGGATTTAGTTTGTATAAGTCCACAGGCCTAGGGCGCCCATTGTGGATCGATCTCATTACAGCGCTCTATATTTGATATGAACTGAAGCAAGCAAAATATTAGGTTTGTTTAGAATATCGCACACGGTAATGGAGTATTTGTCAAGACGGATCTCAATTCACCGGCGAACTGCTATGCCAAATTAAACTGCTAACTATACCGACAAGATAGACGCACTTAATAAATTTTATTTGCTATAAGGTTCAACCTGTACAAGGCTCAAGAATCACAGAGGAAGAGGGAAAGTTTCATGCGGATATGTCGGAAAGATCACACTTGAACAGATTAGGATTGTAGTTATCAAGGAAGTGAGGCACGATGGAGCGTGGAGAGCGGCTCGGATTGAGGAACTGAGTTCGAATTCTAGTCGAATCGATTACATTCACTTACGTGCTAAAACCATTGTTAAAGGGTATGAATCCTCTTCTCCTTCATCTGATATGGGTAACTAGCAGGACTGACCTGGTCTACCGTAGAAAGAAATGGCAACCTACTGCTGGAAAAATCTGCCTCGTCAGTCATGTATCGAAAGTTACATGATCGCCTAAGCGTTGCACGTAACTGACTGATTAGGAAAGCATGATCTTGGTTTTCATTTCCACAAAGTCGCTGTTTTATGGGAAGAAGTTGATCGAGTGGAACTTACACCTCATTAATGGAATACGAAGGGCATGACGGTGGTTCGCTACAATGTGCGTGGCATAGGGGGTCTTAGCCATGAAGGTTTGAACTGGTGGAACTAAGGAATGCATTTCGTCTGAACACTTTCCATGGAAATAGCAACAGTGCAGCAAGAGGCTTGCCAGGTTTCTGTGGGAAAGGGGTTAGGGTGAAAAATAATTCGTCGCCCACAAGGGCACGGAGACGCTATTGGAACGGATCAAGAGTAGAAAGTGAAGACTGTGCAGCTTCTAATATATGGCAGCAGAAGTTTATTTTCGATCTTATCTGACTCTTGTAAATTTAGAGAATAGTGATTCATAGAATCGACCATTTTTCCATTATGTTTAGCGATGAATTATATGTACGAATTCTATGAAAGCCGGGTTGAGTTTATACAAATAGGCGCTCAAGGTACGGCTCTTCCCTGAGATAACACTAATTTATCACGATAGGTGAAAATTCAGGGTTCACTCGGTGATGGTGGAAAGTCACGACGTAAATAATCGCATAATCTATATAAAAAACAAAGACATCCTTATGTATATGGTATGTATGTAAGACAATTTGAAAACATTTTTTAATTTGATGTTCTTATCTTTACTTTGACATGTTTCCCCGACTAACCATCGTCATCTTGCCATGGCAAGAGAAATATGGCAAGCATAAAGAGGTAGAAATAAGATGATACTATTTGGTGTTACCGCGGTAAATAAAACCTAAGAAAGTTTTCAGAAGAATGTATTGAGAGACATTGGTACGAGAAGGGTTAATGCCAAAAACCCGTAGGAAGAAATGAAGATTTAATTCACACATAAACGACTTGAATTGTATGTTGAGCAGTTTGAACAATGGAGACGTGACCCAGACTTAAGGGGCAATGTTGATTGACACACAGATGCAAATGCGAGCTGTAAAGCGAAAACTTCATTTTCGTAAACAGCGAATTTGGAGTTGATTCTTCTGCTCAAAAGCTATTCGAGACAGGAGGGGGTGGATAAGCCACCAACGCTCACTGAGGAGATTTAGATAGAGATCATGTTGGGGCGCACCCACCTTCACAACCATAATAGATTGATCCTATTATTATAAATAGAACAGTAGTTCTAGAGTAGTGTAGCAGAGCAGTGTAGTGCAGTGCAGAGTGAGACTTCTGTAGTGATCAGTTACACTTCCGTTTCTCGACTGGAAGATACCGTTGGACTTTATTACTATTACTTATTGTTACTACTAACCTACGTTCGTTCTACTACTAATCTCTCTGATGTAAATACCTCTCTGAATATACCAGTATTTTTCCCTACAACTGTGTTTGTTCGTTATTACCATATACTCACGTGGAAACACTCAACATCTCAACAGATCATGATATCAGAAATTGGGAGAAGGGAATTACCCCAAATTATGTCAATAAATACGAATGCTCGAAGCGAACTCACCAGAAAAGAGACAAATCGGGGTAAAAGTGGCAGAGACAGAGGAAGAAGAGAGAATAGAGGCCCATGTAACTATCTGCCGATGAAAGCCTACGAATTCAGCCTTGTGCCAAACTTTACCACCAGCAGCAAACCAAATTTTTGCCAGGTCGATGATAGTATAACTTTCGATTTAGATGCGGGCTGGGCTGATAATTATTTACATGCGAACTCTGATATAAATCAATTATTGTACGGAGGACTGATATAAAAACAGAATTTCCTTTTGTTCAAATTATTGGAATGTTATGTTTTTTCCTGTACGTCATCGCCCTGCTTGGACCAGCCCAGCACGAGATACCTGCGACGATTCGATCTCAGCTGCATTATGATCAAACTTAAATCACAACGTAGAGTAAGGTTAGCTCTGTTGCAAGTCTTGGACGACCGGGGAGAGTGTTGCACGATTATATAATCTATAGTATGATCTCCGTATGTCACGAGAGATTTTAGTACGAATAGTGAAACTTACAAACTATTAGACAACAGACTGTTACAGAGTAACGACCCCTTGAAGAATATTTGGGAAAATGTTGTTCCTTCGTCTGATGTCGTTTCCGCCGGATGTGAGCAGTACCATTTTCTTGAATGAGTTAGGAACATGACTCGTCTGATTAGGTAATACGACGGCAGTCATTCATTGTCTAATGTTTTCTAATACGTGCGAGACACAGTACCAGATGTTATGGTGTGAGTCAACGATTGTAAACACTACGCTCTTTAGAGTATGTTGTACGGGGTATTTACTGATGAGTTGCGTAACATACAGCTGAATTGGAATGGTATTTGACACATCGTTTACTCTCGCTACGCAGGTACTTTCTCTGGTACTTGTAGGAAAACCCAGTTTCCGATTATGCCTCTTAGTCACGTTCTAATATTGTCAGTGATCAGAAAATAGAGTACCACATGTTGCATACCCCGAGTAAAATGGTCAAATTAGAGAGTATTGAGTAATTGAAACTATTATTAAATTTACTAAACGTCAGTCACAGCTGAGTTCATTTGTAGAAATGAGAGAGGATTAAAGCATGTAGAGTACTGCACACTAATGTCTGAGTGTTGACCACAGTGTCCTCTTTCATATTTACTATATATATATATATATATATATATATATATATATATATATATAGTAAATATATATATATATATATAGTAAATATATATAAATATATATAGTAAATATGAAAGAGGACACACACACATATATATATATATATATATATATATATATATATATAGTAAATATATAGATATATATAGTAAATATATATATATATATAGTAAATATGAAAGAGGACACACACACATATATATATATATATATATATAGTAAATATGAAAGAGGACACTGGGGTCAACACTCAGACATTAGTGTTGACCCCAGTGTCCTCTTTCATATTTACTATATATATATATATATATATATATATATATATATATATATATATATATATATGAAGTATGTGGTGCAGTTCAATTTACATTACAATGAATCATATCTGTTTTCTGTATGAATGATTCATTGTAATGTAAATATATATATATATATATATATATATATATATATATAAATAGTACGTGATAAATATATAAGGATATGTATATATATATATATATATATATATATATATATATATATATATATATATATATATATGAGATAAGGATAAATATGTTTTATATATGAAGACCAATATTGATGAAATTGTAAGAGAAAATTAAAAACAAACCCAGTTCGATGAAGTCGTAAGGAATAAAACAGGTCACAAATAAACTGTTACATAATGTTTTACAATGTCCTCAATATATATATTGAGGAAATTGTAAGACAATATGTAACAGTTTATATATATATATATATATATATATATATATATATATATATATATATATATATATATATATATATATATATAAATATAGTGTCATTCACATACAGACTGTTTCGCAGTTCATCACTGTGACTTGACGAACGATTGCTTCAGGCCGGGATCGAAACCCGACCGATTTCACATCAATTAGATATCTTACACTAGACCATCGTCACACGGCTGAGAAGAAGGGAAATTTTAACGTTTTTTCTATATGAAATACGCCAGGGGCCCGGAGATCTCAATTCGTACTTGAAAGAATAATGCGTTACTAGCAGTAGAAGCCACTGTTTTTAAAGTCTCCTTTCTCGCGAGAGTTCAACCGGATTTCCTGGGAGCATATATATATATATATATATATATATATATATATATATATATATATATATATATATATATATATATATATATATATATATATATATCTATATCGTTAAAATGACTGACGCAGTTTTCTTTGAATGTTCTCGTATCAGAACAATATCGTCTCTTTTGGAATTAATGAGTATAGAAATTATTCAAATGATTTTCATTTAGAGTACTTTCGATTCTTCTATAAGCCCTTTTAATAAACAATTATACTGTTTACACTAGCTTGCTGTTTATTGGTGTTTAATATATGAGGTGAAAATGATAGGGACGAAAAATGCTTTTAAATCTCTGACTCGCATATGATAAAATTAAAATGAAAAAGATCAAAAATAACTTGCTGCCTGCCCAAATACAGAACTCTCTCTCTCTCTCTCTCTCTCTCTCTCTCTCTCTCTCGGTATATATATATATATATATATATATATATATATATATATATATATATATATTTATCGTCGTTGACGTAAGTTGTTGTCGAGAATTGGGGTGCTCATCGACATTTCCTTCTGCGTGAAATGAGTCATGTTGGATCTGGTTAGAGGTCCCCAGCCTGTGTATACTCTTCTCCAATTGGTTCTTTCTGTTGCTACCGGCTTCCAATTGTCCTCAACAAGGTGTTTTTGACCTAATCCTTGAATTGACGAATGGGTCACCCCATGGTCTCTTGCCAGATGCGAACTCTGAGATGAGGATTTATTTGGTTATATATATATATATATATATATATATATATATATATATATATATATATATATAGAGAGAGAGAGAGAGAGAGAGAGAGAGAGAGAGGAGTAGTCCACAAAAAAGCAACATCCTTCCAAAATGCAAGAAGACAAATAGAAAAGACTAAGAGAGCCAGAAGAAAAAGCCAGAGGTCCCCATATTTCGAACTGGGGACCTCTCTCCAAATCCAACATGACTCATTTCACGCAGAAGGAAATGAACACCCCTCCCAATTTTTCAACAGGAAATATATATATATATATATATATATATATATATATATATATATATATATATATATATATATTTATCGTCGTTGACGTAAGTTGTTGTCGAGAATTGGGGTGCTCATCGACATTTCCTTCTGCGTGAAATGAGTCATGTTGGATCTGGTTAGAGGTCCCCAGCCTGTGTATACTCTTCTCCAATTGGTTCTTTCTGTTGCTACCGGCTTCCAATTGTCCTCAACAAGGTGTTTTTGACCTAATCCTTGAATTGACGAATGGGTCACCCCATGGTCTCTTGCCAGATGCGAACTCTGAGATGAGG
The DNA here is from genome assembly GCA_964036315.1 of Acanthosepion esculentum. Classification (NCBI taxonomy): domain Eukaryota; kingdom Metazoa; phylum Mollusca; class Cephalopoda; order Sepiida; family Sepiidae; genus Acanthosepion; species Acanthosepion esculentum. Next base: position 53,261,672 of record OZ038475.1, read on the forward strand.
ATTTATTTGGTTATATATATATATATATATATATATATATATATATATATATATATATATATATATATATATATATATATATAGAGAGAGAGAGAGAGAGAGAGAGGAGTAGTCCACAAAAAAGCAACATCCTTCCAAAATGCAAGAAGACAAATAGAAAAGACTAAGAGAGCCAGAAGAAAAAGCCAGAGGTCCCCATATTTCGAACTGGGGACCTCTCTCCAAATCCAACATGACTCATTTCACGCAGAAGGAAATGAACACCCCTCCCAATTTTTCAACAGGAAATATATATATATATATATATATATATATATATATATATATATATATATATATATATATATATATATATGTATATATATATATTTGCCGTTGAAAATTATTTTATCTGCAACAAAGCAGTCAGAAAACATTGGCTCGAATAATGTTTAAAATCGTGGTCCTCATTCGTGCTACTGATTTGGGCGAGAATATATCTGATGATATAATATATTCCAGGGAACATATTTTCCTAAAATATACCTCAGGGATAGATCCGAACAGACGAGGCAACAATGTATATCTGTAGCTCTTTCTGTTTGCTAAATATTCAGCCTCTGTGTAACAAAATTGCGTCTATGGCCAATATCAGCCAATGCCGCGAACCTGTAATACATGCGGAATTATTCTCTTCGTTTAAAAAGCGAAGCTATATTATGAATGAGAAAAAAACGACTACATGTTTGAAGATCAAAATCTCATTTAATCATATTTATTATGAATGCATCAATTTGTAACAGAATATCAAATACATATATGAATCTATCCATTAGATACTATGCTTGATATGAAAATATAGTCAGCTTTTCGCAATGCGATGAATTCATTTCTTCTTGCTCTTTGACTCTCCGCCAAATAACTTGACTAAATATTTCGTACCGTGTAAAGTTAGCCTTTACGAGGAATAAACATGCGAATATAGAACGAGAATGGGAATTCAAGAAAAAAACAATAGAAGGAAATATAAGTGGTAGTTGGGCTTTCTCTTTCGATTTATTTAACGCATACAGCACGATACGAAGAGAACTAGATGATATATCAGTATCTATGTATATGTCATATTTAATATGTTGCTTACTAAATTCTTCGAGATATAGGAGTCAGGAATTAAGTACATTATGCTTTGCTTTTATCAGTTTGTTGATGAATGCCATTTCTATTATCTTTTAGGTTCCTCTAAATATTAGTAAAAGACTCACTGTAAGGGATGTGACGTCGACGAAATATATTGAAACAGCAGTAAGAAAAAACCTATAGATAAGGCAAAGAAATATAAAACAGGACAGAAGAAGGTATTAAACAATTATTTCTGTTGATAGATTGATTCGTTTTTACGGCTTATCAACGTTTTCCAAGTTATTTAATGCCAGCCATATTTTTAGAGGCTTAGAAGTTTTTTTTATGTTAATGGTTTAGTGATACAAGTCTTATTATTTAACTTATAACTGAGGGGAGAAGAAGTGGATTTATACCTTTGCCAATCGGTGTTTGCGCTTAAGGGATTATAACGAAATTAACGGGAACTGGAACACGGCTCTCTGATTAAAAACTCCGAGCCATTACCCATTACACTACCAGCACAGCCAAGCTTACAGCGCCTGGTATTCCCATTCGATCACCATTCTAGGTACTGACCAGGTTCGACGTTGCTTAACTTTGGTGATCGTACGAGAACCAGTGTTTCACAGTATTTTGGTAAATCTGTATCCGAAATGAAGAATAAGTGAACCTACAACAAAGTTATGATGATGATGCTGGTGATGATGATGATAACGTTGATGATGACATGTCTGAAGAGGTTATATAAGGTAGTCGAGTGGAAATATATGAACTGAAATTAATATAAGCCATTTCATAAATTCTGAATTTGACAAAAAAGAAAATTTCTGTGAATATTTACATCCGTGGCAAGAGATAATTGAAACTCAGAATTAGCTAGTTCTGTAAAATTGACAGATATTCCTGCAACATGGACAGAAATGATCATTCACTATGCCAATGACTATTTAACCAAAAAAAAAAACAAAGCAAAAAAAAACACGATAAATATTATGGAACATTAACCCAAAAATGGAAAGTTCTTCAAAATTCATTGAGAAGAAGATATCTACTAACTGATGAAGTCACAGATAGTCCATGTTTAGTATATTCTGTTTGAAATGATATAACTTTATTTTGCTACTGAGAAGAAGCTTTTGACAATAGCGCGCAAGTGCATTTGTAAATTAATTACTTGCTGAAAATTCACATTCAGCCAGAGAACTAAAAAGCATTTACAAAATATGCTCAGTTTCTGTGACCTATAACAAAGATTACCTCTGAAAAAAACAATTGATAAGGTAAAAGAAAAACTAACCAGACAGCGAAAATGGTGGCATCAGGCTTTTCGACAATTGATATCCACCGTACACTTCTTTGCAATAAGAAACTTGCCATCCACTAGATTCTAGGAACACATCAGAATATATAGTGGAAGTTTCCTTAATGCTATTGAGTTGCTAGTAATGTTTGATCTTGTAAAGCAAGATCAGGTGAGAAAAACTAGAGAAAATAATACATAAACTTAATTTTGAAATAAAAAGGAATATCCAGAATGAGTTTAATAATAGAACCATACATAATTCAAAATCTGAGCGTTCGAGTGGTCGTCACAAAGTGTAGTGACTACGGCTACACCTTTAAAGACGTGGTCAATCAGGAAGACGTTCCTCCAACACGAGTGAGTATGCCCTGGATTTAGATGAGTAAAATAGACAACATTTGCTTGACTATGTATTTAGTGGGTTCTTGTGTTTGAGTCCTATCGCAACGTTAACATTTGATATACAGATTTCCAAAGCATACATTTCAAATAATAAGAGCTGAACTGATTTCAGTAATTCTTCATCTTCGCTGACGAACCATGTACTTTCAAGGCGCTGGCGATCATGACTCTCCGTCTCTTCCTGTCTTTTGTTGCTCTAATTATTTTTTATCCGTTTAAAACCATGCCTTTTAGTCCTTTTGTGGCCATTCATTCTCTCAAACATCTTAAGTTGTATACTTGCTGTTTCTTTTTGTCTCCCTTACCAGTGTGTGCTAAATTCTCCACTGCAAATTACGTGTATCAGAAATTGCATTTGTCTTTTTCTGACTCTAAGAATATTCATTAAAATCTAAAAACTGCCTATATGCAAAATATTTTTTTAATACAGTCTAGAATCGATTTCTCAGAGCGCCAAACGAAATCTGTCGCGAGATCTGTCCCCAATTACAGAAGAGACACGATTTTAGATACAATGATGAAAAGAGGAGACCTCGACGGCATTAAAAATATTCTTATAATTTCCTGAAATTAAATGTCGGTAATATTGAAACACAAACGAAGGGAAATTTTATTTCTAACGACGAAGTATCTGCAACAGTCTCCAGACTAGAGGTACCGTTATATTTCAGTTGAGAAATGTATATATGCTTCGTAGATAACACAAAATAGTTTGATAATATACAACATGAAGTCTTGATTGAAATTGTTAGGAAAGCTTGAGAAGTATTCAGTAATCTTTTCTGGAAACAATCAGACAGAATGTGGATAGAGAACAGATCCGGTGATAGACAAAATAGAAAGAGCAAGAAAGAAAGGCTTCATTATGTCACTGAATTTATTCAACCTGTATAGAAGAACAATCCTAAGAGAACTAGAACAACAAACATGATTTAATATTGGTGAACCTATTCTTAAGAATATGACGAACGCTGAAGGTAGGAGGGTGGCAAATATAGAAAGGGAATATAAATAACTCTTAGATAAGGTAGTAATGGAAAGCTAGAAGAAATGACTATTAACTGTAAAAAGACAGAATAAATGGTTGTCAACAAAGAGAGAGGTCAAAGTGAAAGTTACGTAATGGTGATGTTAAAATCAAGTAGGTACAAAAAATTAAATCACTGAGTATTGTGGAAATGGATGGTCGAGAATATGACATAGAAATTCGTAGGCATATCGGAATAGTAAAATGTGTCATTTATAAACCAAGCAAAGTACTAAGATATAGAAAATATCATTAGAAAGAAAGAAATGTGCTGAAAAATTATGTAATATGTAATCTCCTAATGGACTATCTCTACCCGGGTAAATAATAGACTAGAAGCAACAGACATATGGATCTTTGTACCAATAGTAAGAATCCCATGACCAGATAAGGATAGCGACGAAGAAGTCTTATCTAAAGTAAAATAAAAACAAATAAACAAACATAAAACAAGAAAGAGAATGATAACATATTTGGTACACACAATGAGGAATGAAGGTCTAGAGACTTTAGCACTCACAGGACATATTGAAAACAAAAGAAGCGATGGAAATAGCAATTAATCTGGTAATTTTAAATTAATGAACTGTAGAACAATCAGAAACAGGGATAATATAAGGTCAATTATTTCTTATAGTTGTGGAGAGGCATAAACTCTTACGCCCTGAAAGTTCGCGCACGTATATGAAGTAGTTATAGGACATACCTTTTGTAGTTGCATGTTTTCTGTTCATGCTAAAAGAAATTGAATACTAATTTTACCTACAAGCATGCAGTTTCTAAATGAAATTAAAATAACCATTTTTATGTTGTTATTTGGTTGTTTCTCGTAGCATACTAAGAAAATATAAAGTTATAAAATAACTATAGTATAAATCGAACACATAAACTCCTCAACTTGTACAACCAGGCCTTACATTTGTTTTGTCCACATCAGCAAAATATTATAAAACGGCGGTGATTCCTACTTCGCTCTTTAAACTATAAGTTGTTGTTGTTGTTGTTGTTGTTGTTGTTGTTACTACTACTACTACTACTACTCTTCTTCTTCTTCTTCTTCTTCTTCTTCTTCTTCTTCTTCTTCTTCTTCTTCTTCTTCTTCTTCTTCTTCTTCTTCTTCTTCTTCTTCTTCTTCTTCTTCTTCTTCTTCTTCTTCTTCTTCTTCTTCTTCTTCTTCTTCTTCTTCTTCTTCTTCTTCTTCTTCTTCTTCTTCTTCTTCTTCTTCTTCTTCTTCTTCTTCTTCTTCTTCTTCTTCTTCTTCTTCTTCTTCTTCTTCTTCTTCTTCTTCTTCTTCTTCTTCTTCTTCTTCTTCTTCTTCTTCTTCTTCTTCTTCTTCTTCTTCTTCTTCTTCTTCTTCTTCTTCTTCTTCTTCTTCTTCTTCTTCTTCTTCTTCTTCTTCTTCTTCTTCTTCTTCTTCTTCTTCTTCTTCTTCTTCTTCTTCTTCTTCTTCTTCTTCTTCTTCTTCTTCTTCTTCTTCTTCTTCTTCTTCTTCTTCTTCTTCTTCTTCTTCTTCTTCTTCTTCTTCTGAGAAAATCCACTCAGAATATTCACTTCCGAGTTCTAGGCCATCACCCACCTACAATATCAGTTAAATGTTGAGGCCAGCCTCTCCATCTCGAAAAAAAACGACCAATTTTTCCCTTTTGTGAAATTCTTATTATTGCATTTTTAAATACTTGAATCAAATATTTAATGCGAATCACCACAATATCTAGAGTATATGAGATTGACAATTTTGGTCACACCCTGTGGGTTCTGTAAAATCGCCTAAAAACTGAACGATGCATGCCATTTTCAAAACTAATTTAATAACTTCGGGACAAAGGGGTTTTCTCTTTCTGAAGTGTTTTATTATATATTCTATAATAATAATAATAATAATAATAATAATAATAATAATAATAATAATCATAGCAAAATTAACCAATTACTACTTAAAAATGTCTGAAAATCTTAGCTGTTTTCGTCTAACCCACTTTGCATATTATAATCATACTATTAGAACTTCTGGATTTTACATTTTACGCAAACGCATCTCCCCAAAATCGGACTCAATTCACTAATGGATGAAATAATGTCAGCATCCTATCTTAGTAGGAATTAATTAAACCCAGTAAGGTTTGGAACTTAGTAATTATTAAATCCAGAGGGTGGACCCAAACATTTGACCCTCATATATTATATATTTTCATTTTTGTGATAAAAGAGAACAGGAAAAAGCGAAGAGCAGAAGCAGATAATAAAAGGGAAGGAGGAAAAAATGTTCGAAAGAAAGTGTGACTGGTGTCACGATAATCAAGTCCTTTATGCAAGTAGTCTGGCCGTTCGCCTCTAAGAATTCAGCTATGAAATACGATGGGAGATTCCATCTGCGCTCCGGATTCTTTCCAATATTTCCTTTCCTGAAAGTTCCTTTCCTGTAAGAATTATGACTTTGCCAAGCCAATATACATGAACACAATAACGCTAAAAAGTTAAAAGAGAACGGTTAAATACATAATATTATGTTATTAAAAATATATAATACTTAAATCCATCCCAATCGAAAATAATTTAAATACTAATTTGCATATATATATATATATATATATATATATATATATATATATATATATATATATATATATGTGTATGTATATATATATATACATATATATGTATATGTGTGTGTGTGTATATATATATATATATATATATATATATATATATATATATATATATATATATATATATATATAAGTTAATAAATACACATATACCTACGTTTGTAGTGCAACTTAATACGAGGGTCATTCAATAAATAAGGTGAACTTTTCGGTATAAGGACTTCTAATACAGATAGAAGCTTACTTCTTTTTTTATTTTTCAACGTAGTCTCCCAGCACTGTCACACACTTTTCCCATTTGATGCACAAGCTTCCGTATTCCCTCAGCGTAAAAATCTTTGGGTTGATGTCTCCGCCAGTCGCTCACAACACTTTTGATTTCATCGTCACTTTTAAACTTCGTGCCTCTCGTGAACGCTTTGGCCAGGTTTATAGCGGGCATTAACAAATTTATTTATCTACGTATGCACGCTATCGCACGCATATACATTTGATAACATCTCGTTATTTAGTTTATATTCACACTTTTATATATATATATATATATATATATATATATATATATATATATATATATATATATATATATATATATCACCTACTCAATATCGTTTATTAGACATTTAATATATATGGGAAAATAACAAGACTGATGGAAACATGCAAGCATTTATAGAATAAAAAGAAACTAAATTAAATCGACTCGACTATTTACAGAAAACATATATATATATATATATATATATATATATATATATATATATATATATATGAGTGTGTGTGTGTATGTAAATTTTATATTCTTAGTGTTTCCTTTCTTTCCTGTGCACGTGTAATCGCATCAGCGTAAAGGCCAGCCAGCTAATCTCTTTTTATGAACGTAACAGTCTGCTAGTAAATCCCTGTTGTAGACGGCTATCAAGACATATTTAATTTCAACAACCCCAGAGCTCATCTACGCTTTATATTACAACTATACTGAACAGACCTTAATTACAGTTTCTGGGATAAAGCACTTAATCTGTCATGTTCAGCAGTTTCATGAAAGCTTGTTCGCTCAAACACTCGGTCAAGACGACTTGTGACTTCGTGCAAGCACAACCATCAACAGCTTTCGGACAGCCTGCCGAATTATACACAAAATGACCGGAGTTGTCTTCAAGGATATTCCAATGTTGCCGAACGCTGGGATCGCCTCCCCAGATCAATAAGATTAAGAAACCTCTTTCCTAACAAATCAAACCCTGGTCTCATAATCGCAAAGCAAACGCTCTAACGACTAGGTTACGTATCTATCTATCTATCTATCTATCTATCTATCTATCTATCTACACTGTTATGACATTTGATTATTCGGTATTATTTATTTGCCGATTTGGTCTGAGGACTTTTCTTCACTCCCTCATAGACATGGGATATATATATATATATATATATATATATATATATATATATATATATAAAACGTTGCGAGGGTGAAACGTATAAAGTCTGTTCTTTTCTCATTTTGGTATTTAGATCTCATCTATTCGTCTGTTGTATCTGTTGTATCGATTTGTATATCGTCCCTTCTATAAAAGATTCAGTCGTTGGAAATATATTCGCTTCTGAAAAAACAAAATCAAATTTTAATATTTTTGTATCACATGAAAGCACTGTCATATATATATATATATATATATATATATATATATATATATATATATATATATATAGAGAGAGAGAGAGAGAGAGAGTAACGTTCACCCTGTATAAGGCCCGATGCACCCTCGAAGTAGAGGATTAAACTGTGCGGATAGGAGGGGAATATAACGGTTAACCCTAGACTTGAACAGGTTAAGATTATAGTGAACAGCGAAACATCTGTGAATCGATTCCACAGAGCAGTGGCTCGCGGGAAGAACCTGTTCCAGTCGAACTTACTTTTAACTGATGGAATACGGGGGTAATGTGGGTGTTTTCTACTATGTAAATTGCATAGCGTGTCATTGCTGTGAAGGTTTGAAATGGTGCAACAAGCGAATGTAGTTTGTCCGGACACTTTCCGCCGAAGTAGTGATAGAGCAAAGTGGTACTTGCCTCATCTTGCCTGTGTGAGAGAGATTGGAGTGTGGAGAATAATTCGTCACCCACAAGGGATCGGAGAAACTATTGGACTCTAGCTGTAGTCTGGAAAGCACCCGGTCAAATATGACAACAATACTCAATGTTTGGCGTGATCTGGCCCTTGGAGAGAATGAGAAGTCAGATACTTACTGCAGCGGTACAGGGAGCCAACCATAGACAAAAAAGAAGTCACCAGAAACCTCCGAATAGTACCTTAAATGTACCTTCAGTCCCTGGTACAAGGAAAAAAACCCAGCGAGTAATAAGTTAAAATGATCATATATGATGAAACCCAGGTAGGTAGTACCTGTCTCACTAGTATATATATATATATATATATATATATATATATATATATATATATATATATATATATGTATGTGTGTGTGTGTGTTTATCTCATTACTATATACGTTGCTTTTAGTTAATACACACTGGAGCATTAATCTCTCCTTTTAAAGAACATAATTTTCGTCTCTGTCATAAAGAAAATACGACATCCGTCAGGATCCGTGCATGCTTTTAGACTGCTCAGCAACGAAGGACTTCATATATAGATGTTAACCTTGCAGAGTCCTAGTAGAGTATAGGGGTACTATTTCTTTACACGAGAAGTTTCTTCATTCGTTTTTTTATCAAGTAAGTTTTTACAGTGAGGAGTTACTTGTCTCACGACTAGAAGCTTTTGGATTCTAAGTTTTCTTTCTCTTAGACTGGTTGGCCCAGGCTGATGGTTGGTTTCAGATGTAGTACAGCTCTCGTTAGTCCAGGGCCTCAGTTATAAAGAAGGTACTAGGCAGGCGATTGCATAATAGTATGAGATGTGTTGTCTTTGTGTCTACTTGTCCCCCAATACAAGAAACTGTTGGGTCGTCCTGGGTATGACGATAAACTACACCCGCGTCCTGAGTAAGACGATAAACTACATCCAACAACAAGGCCTCTGATCAGGAGGTTTTGAGGAGAGTGGAACCACCTCTTAATTGCTGATGTTCCCAGGTCTACCTTGATACGGGGTGCTATCACCTGTTAGGGCCCCAGCTATGGGCAAATATTTAACACACAAACTTGTGTAAAAATAGGTTTTAATACCAGAAGTCCTTTAAAAAATTATCAGCAATACTTTAAAAAATACTAGCAATACATTTTTTGAAAAGAAAAAAATACCAGCTATAGATTTCTTGAAGGAAAAATATTCTCAGAAACAGAAATTTGAAGAAAAACATAGCCAACAATAAAAATGTGTCGGTATTAAATAAGCCAATGAGGTTGATATGTCGTAAAACATACAAACCAAACTAAAACTCTTCGGTGGCAGGTACGTTTCTCTGAATTTATGACATTTTTACTCATTCATGTTCATAAACAATGATGGATTATTCCAGATGGATAGTAAGCTGTCATCAGTCTCAAGTTGACTAGAAATTGTTTTATGGGCATTCTAGTCACTTTCGACGATTGATATAACCAGCACATTCGCCTGACATGAGACGAATGGGGAATATGACGGAGATGTCTATTCATATAAATAATCTTGCACCTGCAAATACAAGCTATCATTGCTGCAGAGATCGAGATGTTTCCAGAGGTGTTTTCTTTATTTGTGTAATCGAATCCATACTGTGTTGCTGCATGTCGCATGGCTTGAGTATTTACGACACGATACTCGGCACATACTCTATACCTTTTTGGCATGTCAGTGTATATCATGTGTTCGCTTTCTTCTTTAAAACATTGTAGATCTATTGCAGCGTTGATAACGAATAGCAACAGAAACCAGCGCAGTTTATCACTTAACCAATTTCTCCCATTTTTTCTTTTCATTATCTCTTACCAATTATTCTCCTTTTTCCTTTCTCTTATCCTGAATATCATATATTAATAGCTATCTATTATTTTCTGATATACAGATGGATTCTTCCCTAATTTATTATATGTATACTAAACATTCAAAATATCTCGTCGTATGAAAGTAATCGAATTGGAGAAAAGGGAATTGAACACAGAATAAGCTGGGCTTAAGGTAGTTGCTGTCAACACCTCAAATTGCTATAAAACCAAAACATTAACCTGGAAATTCTAGTCAGGTTTTTAAATAGACTCCGCAGATCGAGGGTTTCATGTGGGTGTCTTGTATGGCTCCAAACTCATTCAGAAACATCTAAACTTTCCCCTGTATTATAACTGTTTTCTAACATAAATTTAAAAAAATGTCTTTCAGCGAGTGAAGGCTCAGAGTCTTGGCGAAGGCCAGTCTTCTTTGAACATTGTGGACTGGCGCCACGGAATCACAAAAAGGGCGATGTAACTAATAACAGAAACGATATCACTTGAGGACTATCAACAGAAATTAAAATAGATATCACATGTAACTCGAGGAGTAAATAATGACATAATCAAGATGTTAACGTTACGCACTATTTCAAATTAAATGTTAGGAATGTGAGCAATATTAGGAAGGTTAGGATAAGTTAGGAATATGAGCGATATTAAGAAAGTTAGGAAAGGTTAAGGGTATGAGCGATATTAGGAAGATTAGGAAAGGTTAGAAATATGAGCGATATTAGGACAGCTCGGAAAGGTTAGGGATATAAGCGATATTAGGACGGTTCGGAAAGGTTAGGAACATGAGCGATATTAAGAAAGTTAGGAAAGGTTAGGAACATGAGCGATATTAGGAAGATTAGGAAAGGTTAGAAATATGAGCGATATTAGGACAGCTCGGAAAGGTTAGGGATATAAGCGATATTAGGACGGTTCGGAAAGGTTAGGAACATGAGCGATATTAGGAAGCTTAGGAAAGGTTAGGAACATGAGCGATATTAGGAAGATTAGGAAAGGTTAGAAATATGAGCGATATTAGGACAGCTCGGAAAGGTTAGGGATATAAGCGATATTAGGACGGTTCGGAAAGGTTAGGAATATGACCGATATTAGGACTGTTAGGAAAGGTTAGGAACATGAGCGATATTAGGAAGGTTAGGAAAGGTTAGAAATATGAACGATATTATGACAGCTCGGAAAGGTTAGGGATATAAGCGATATTAGGACCGTTAGGAAAGGTTAGGAACATGACCGATATTAGGAAGGTTAGGAAAGGTTAGAAATATGAATGATATTAGGACGGTTAGGAAAGTTTAGGAATATGAACGATATTATGAAGTTTCGGAAAGGTTAAGAATATGGGCGAAATTAAAACGGTTAGGAAAGGTTAGGAACATGAGCGATATTATAAAGTTCCGGAAAGGTTAGAGATATGAGCGATATTAGGAAGATTCGGAAAGGTTAGAAATATGAGCGATATTAGGAAGGTTAGAAATATGAGCGATCTTAGCAAGGTTAGGAAAGGTTACGAACATTAGCGATATTATGAAGGTTCGTAAAGTTTAGGAATATGAGTGATATCTATAAGTTTCGGAAAGGTTAGGAATGTGTGCAATATTAAGACGGTTCGAAAGGTAGGTATGTGTGCGATATTAGGACGGTTCGGAAAAGTTAGGAATATGAGCGATATTAGGACGGTTACGAAAGGTTAGAAATATGAGTGATATTAGGAAGTTTAGGAAATGTTAGGAATTGAGCGATAAGAGCGACTGAAACTGAAAAAGCTATTTTCTTGCACAATAGTTTTAAGAAAAGGATGATAGAAATTTCAACTGACAGCAGTACTGGCTGCTCGGTCAATGGATTACAAAATGTTTCCTTAAAAGTAACATCAACATCAACTTTACCCTTACCAATTTAATGTATTCCAGGCCTACTTGAATCGATTTTGTCTTATAACAGAGCGGAACGCTTTTTATTTCTTGTTTAAAGTGATTATAATTTTTCTTCAGCCTTGATACCATAAAGTATCTTGTGCAGACTTCCATAACGATCGCAGTGAAAACGTCCGGTAACCGAAAGATGTTCCTGAATTCATAGCTTTGGCTAATTTATGTATCAATTCTGCGGTTTGTTTTGGATAAGGCGCTTATCTAGAAAATCTGATACTGCAGTATACCCGTGACTTTATTCCTTATTGCAAAACGGTAATAGTCGATTCCAAAAGAACAATACTTTGCGTTAGACTATATCTTGTAGATATTCTCTGACACAAACGCACACAAACACACACAAATATATATATATATATATATATATATATATATATATATATATATATATATATATATATATATATACAAGGTGTATCAAAATACTTTTGCAAATGTTTTGGGGTAAGGTTCCTCACACCAAAAGAAGGGCAAAAGTCATATAAACATATGTCCACATATCCTTCGTTTTTGTGTTCTTCAGCTTAAAGAAAGTTTACGGTAGATGGCGCTGTTTTGACATATGGGCTGACCACGAAAAACACATTCTATAGGGTGTCGGAAATGACCCAGGTATCAGCACGTGTGAAGTATCCCTAGCATTTCGTACATCTCAGAACTTTAGCCTATTGTATATTCCACAAACTGCCAATCCGTTGTTTGTTTCTTCAGTCTTGTTTACGTATGATGCAACATTTGGAAGAGATGGAATAACAAATGTATACATCCAACATTTGTGAATGGATCGGAATCCCCATGGTTCAATATAGACTGGATAACAGCATCGGTTTACGATTAATGTGTAGGCTGGAATTGTAGATGACTCCCTGGTAGGTCCATGTGTTCTCCCAGCACGCCTTACAAGGGCTGTATTCAACAGCTTTATTTTGAAATACTTCCAGACCTGTTAGATGTACCCCTGCTAATACAAAGACGCACATGGTTCATGCATGGTAAGATTCCAGCACACTTCAATCACATTGTTCGCAATGCACTGGCTGACATCTAACATGAAAGATGGATAGGCAAGAGTGGACCGGTTCCATGGCCTGCACGTTTTCTCAGCCTCAATCCTTAAGATTTCTATCTGTGGAGCAATTCTAAAACAATTAGTTTGTGCAACCGATGTTATAAGGCAGAGAAGCTTCATCAACGTGTCATGAGGAACTGCGTAACCATTCAACACCCCGTGGGACGATGTAAAAGTGTCCGCCTGTCAATGATCCGACGAGTGCTTGCATGTACATAAGCCAGCAGAGGACAGCTTGAACATCTGTTATGAGCTTCTGTGTTGTGGTACCACGTTGGCTTTTTGGACATATGTTCATATGGGCATTTTAGCCTGTTTTGGTGTCAGGAACCCGCCTCTAAAATTTGTAAAAGTATTTTTGGATTGTATCTTGGATTGTACAGTTAATATCGCCTACCGTATATTTTAAACTTATTAACTTAAACAGGAAGGACATATGCTGACATATGTTCATATGAACTTTTGACCTTGTTTTGAAATGAGGAACCTTCCAAAATTTGTAAAAGTATTTTTGATACTGCATATATATATATATATATATATATATATATATATATATATATATTTCTGTCGAAGACTTGTTAATCTAGTTTGACTGAGTTTGCGCAGGTTAGAAATGCCATTGCAACACTTATTCACAACATTCAAGATATCTCCTTGATTTGATTTTTTACGTTTTATCAACTTTTTGCAGGTTATTTAAAGTCAGAAAATATTTTAGTTTGTAAGAATTTCATGAGATAACAATGATTTCCTGATTCAAGTCTTACTAATTAACCCATATCTGGGGGTTTCATACCTTTCTCAAGGTTATTTGCGCGAAAGTGAATATATTGAACATGAGTGGAATTGCAACTCGCCTCTGCGATTTCCAATTCCGAACCATTATCCATTAAACCATCCTCTTATCCAAACTTACAGCACCTGATATTCCAAAGCGGTCACCCATCTAAGCATTGACATGGTTCAACGATGCTTAACTTCGGTGATCGTTCGAGAACCAGGTGTTTAAAATTTGTATGGACCTAAGCCAAGACTCTCATTAAGAAAACTAAAACGGAATTCGGAAAGAGCTGACTGAACCATACTAGAAGACCTTACATCAGAATTACCTTCTCCTAGTATTTTTCTAGCGAAGAAAAAACCTACATGGCCACAGAGGTTTGAATTCAGAGTTTTCTATCTCCTAGATGGGCTGTTTTAACTATAGCGTAGGAGATTATCCACTATAAAAGGAACGGTTTTGTACCTTTCCCAGATTTATCACAGTTGGGTAATTTTAGATTGAACTCTTCCCCACTGGAATATAACTGAAAGACTAACAGGTGCAACAACTTGCCGATGATCTGAAACAAGCCTACATTTAATATTCTGCGTCTTTTGTCTCTGTTTACATTCGCAACGCCAGCTATATTGATCTGGCTCACGCCTAAGATAGTTGTGCATTTATCTAATCTAATCAAATGCTTGGAACAACGACTTATTTGCTCTCAGAGAGACGAGTGGGTAAAATTAAATCAGGAAAAAAAAACTAAAGGAAGGCGATTGACGACGCTGCAAAAAATCGCAGTTAGAGACACTAGCCAAAAAAAGCATCATGAAATATATTAACAGCAGGTGGTCGTGGTAATGTTGATATGAAACAAAGCGATAAGGTGTGAGATCGAGTGAAGAGGGTGGGAAAAATGAAGTCTACAGTCTGGTGACTAGTAAAATGATGCTGGCTGAAGTTAGAGCAACCGTATTGATTTTACTTGGTCTCTGATTTGTTTTCTTCGTAGCTCCCCTTCTTCGACCTAATCTACCACATAACAACAGTCGGTGAAAATCGAACAATAAGACGGAAAATAATGCAAAGTTTTGGTGCGACCATTTTTATCATTTTTCGTTAGAATTATTGTTCTTCTTATCATTGTTATTGGATTTAGTTTTTGTTCTTGCAGCTGTCTTCGCTTTTCGGATTTATCTGCTTAAATGTTTTGAAGTCTGCCACTAAAGGCCTCCTCGCCACTCATATATCTGCCCTTCCACACCGTTCCATATTCACTTATTCACGAATTTTCAGCTACGTTATTTTTTTTTTCTTTTTATTTCCTTTAGCCTGTTCTTTTACGGACTTCCTCACTCTCCCCCTCCCCTCCCTCTCTCTTGTCTCAACGATTTATTCTCTTAATCATATCTTTTTAGTCGCTTCATATGTATCTCTTTCAATCTTTCTAACCACTCTCTCTCTATCCTACACGCACTTTCTCACTCTTTCAATAATTATTTAATAATACATCATTATAGTTCCGTTTCCTCAGCAGTTCGCCTTTCCGAGTCGATTAAAAAAAAATAAAATTCTCAGCTTTTGTATTCGTCTCAGTTCATGTGTCTCTTTCATCCCCCTCTATTTCGTTATTTCCCTTATCCTTTTCTCCTGTACTCATATGACATATATTCGCTCTTTTCTCGCTCTTAATTCCTGTCTACTAATTTAACTAGTTCCTTCATTTACTATACATGTATCATTCATGTTAACCTTACACTTTTCTTTTGAATAACCTCTTGTCGTTCGCTATTTTAACTTTCTAACGAACACTCCATAAGAAATGTATATGCAATATAATTGGCCCTGATCTGTCATCTCGTCTGCAGTCTCTCTCTCTCACAGACGCGACGTTGCCTCGCTCTGTCTTTTTTATAAATACTTTCACGGTAATTGCTCCGAGGAGCTGCTTTCGCTGGTTCCTAGGCCTCATGAATTTAAACGTCCTACGAGGCTGGCATCCCGTTCCCACCCCTTCACCGTTGAAACTCTAAGATGTAGACGTCTCTTCTACTCCAAAAGCTTCATGTCTCGCACATCTCGCCTGTGGAACTCCCTTCCTTATTCCTGCTTCCCTGAGAAATACAAACTCCAACTATTTAAGTGTAACGTCAATCGACATCTCCAGTTGCCTTGATCTATCCTCTTTCCTTCTCCTCACCCTTTCACCTTTAATTCCCATCTGCTCTCACTCCAAATCTTCTGTAACCTCCTAGCCTTGATCGATCCACTATCTTCCTCCACATCCTCTCTTTAACACTCCTATCTGCTCTTCCTCCAAACCTTCTGTAACCCTCTGCGTACAAGTGCCTTCCAGCCTTGCTTGGGGTGATATGCTTAAAAAAATATGTTGTTGAAGCCTTATCGAGGCAAGGTAGGCCATAGTCAACTTAGCAGAGAAAATTATTTTGCACGAATATATCCTTTTGCTTAAAGCTTATTTGTTGTGATTGATATCATTCGATAAACATCTTCAGAACAATAATTATCGACACTTATCTCGACGCACTTATCAAGTTGTAAAAGAACTTATAATTTTATTGAAAACAGTACTATTCCCCAGCATTACTGCTAATGTATTCAAAGTCGTATTGGCTGACCATTTCCCCGAATGACTCATTCTCTAGACGAGGCAACACGTCATCCATTGTAGTTCAATATTCCTTATTAAACATTACTGTTGAGAAATCAGTTTCATGTCGTATTTCTTTGCTAAACGTTTCTCTTTGTGATGTTCACTTTATTGCTTTCAGATCTTTAGTTAATTTATTGATATTCTGCTCATATTCTATCTGTTTATACGCACCACAGAGTCTTCAAATATTGTTTCTCAATCTAATTTTCCTATGTGTTAACCTTTAATTTTTTCAACTGTCTTTTGTTGATCATCGTAAAGTCATTGCGAACGTATTCTTATGATGTTAATATTTTCAGTACATTTTTCTTTGATCTCTTTTCAACTGTTTGCCAATTCCAAAATGTTCTGTACCCATCAAGTACAATCTCTATAAGATTTTGCTCTTTTCTCAGGTTGTATCCTTTCTACGCTCCAGAAAAATCTTTATGTATGTATGTACGCACACGCACGCGCATACACACGTGCAAAAGTTCGTGCCCGATTAGAGAAATAATATCAAATTTTTTTAATAATCAGAAATAAAAAAACGTTTATTATTTTAGAACATAATCTCAAATATTTTTAATAACTGTCACCCATTGTTCTACAAGGTTGTTGATGACATTTTCGTAGAAACTTCGTGTTCTCTATTTAAATTATTCGGACTATTGTCCTCATTTTTATTGCCATATTTATCACAAGGTTTCGGCCGTTGTACGCTCCGGCCTTCTTCAAGTGGTTGGAATGTCGAACTGAACCCTTCATTTTGTCGCTGGGGTAGGCTGTTCTAGTTCCACGTCCCATGTCTAATGGATGTCAGTTATCAGTTATCCCCTGTTAATTCTCCTCTCCAAGTTTTCCACTGCCTTAACCAGGTATTGAACTCACAACTCTTTGGGTCCTGTCACTGGATCTAACCAACGCCTTTATCCACTGTGCCATGTGTCCTCAAGGATACATGGCACAGTGGATTCAGCTCGATATTCCAGCCACCTGAAGAAGGTCGGAGCGTACAACGGCCGAAACGCTGTGACAATCAATATAAGAATAATAACCCGAATAATGTGAATAGTGTACATAATACCTCATCTCAAAAATATAGACAGAAACTTCGTGTAAAGAGGCTGTGATTTAGTGTTCGACTGATTGTACAGCGTCAAAGCTTTTGTTAATAAAATTGTTCTGTAGAAGTCGGAAGAAATAAAAATCCAAAAGAGCCAAGTTTGGAAAATACGGTGGGATCTGGATGGTTTCCCGTTTCAACTCTTTCGGCTTCCGAAAGTTTTATTTTGCAATATTCTATCGTGGTGGAAAATGACACTTTTTCGCGCTGAGATTGGTGATTGAGTGAAATTGTTGATTTGGTTGCATTATTTCTTTTCATTTATGGTTCCGCTGGTTGGAAGAAGATCAATGTGAATTAACTCTTTGTAATCCCACCAAACAGACAGCAACAATTTAATTGGATGCAAGACCGCTTCAGCCAAGGTTTCTGCCCATTCACAAGCTTGTTTCCATGTACGGCTGCGTCGAACGTTATCCTAATTTATCCATTTCTCATCGCCTCTGATAATTCTGTCCAAGAACAGCTCATATCTTAGGGTAACTAAAAAAGAATCACCTCAGAAACACAATCGACCATTGAGATATTAAACTTTTAGCAGTATTCTTTTCCATCGAAATCATCAGTTTATACTCCACGATGGTGAACAGAAAGACTTCATTGACGTAGGAAGTTCATCCGGGGCGTGGTTGATCGTTGTGTTTAAAATCATCCTGATGAAATCTACCAAACAATATTTTGACCGTTGGAAGAGCTGGAGCACGATACAAAAAAGCTTCTAATTATTGTCTTTTTGCCGCAGTTCCGACGCTTCATTAATAGAGCATAAAAGGCGAAAGTACATCCTCCATCTTTAATTCATACATTTTTTACAAAACAAGAATACTAAAAAATGTCTCACTCACGAGTGAATGATGCAAGGTTCTCAATGTAGAGAACACCAGAAATAGGTATCAAAACAAACACCAGTGTCAAGTTTCGGACATTTTATATTAAATCCGAGTACGAACATTTGCAATGTCTGATATATATATATATATATACATATATATATATATATATATATATATATATATATATATATATATATATATATATCTATATATATATATATATATATATATATATATATATATATATAGAGAGAGAGAGAGAGAGAGAGAGAGATAATATTAGTGGTAAATATACACATACATATGCAATCATATATTTAAAATATAAATATATATACATACATACATACACATACATATATGTATAAAAAATAATTCCAAGAGGATAGAATCCAGGTAAAACTCAATGTCCAGGACAGAGTAAGGTTATAATAAAAAGACTTAAACACTAATATTCCATGGTGATAGAAGAGGTCTCCAGTGTATCACCATGGAATATTAGTGTTTAAGGCTTTTTATTATATTTTATTATTTATATATATATATATATATATAAAAATAATTTATTTTAGGATATTAAATCATGTTAAAAATAGCTACATAATGAAAATTGTGTTTCGGCAACATAAATGTGTCTCCTCAGCCGTTCATCGCGTTAGGCGACACACACACACACACACACACACACACACACACACACACACACACACACACACACACACACACATATATATATATATATATATATATATATATATATATATATATATAATGTCATTATGTTTCGCTGTATCACAGCTCATCAGTGCTCTTTTCATTAATGAGAAGTGATGCGGTAGCGCTGACAGAAGAGAAAATGATAACATAATCAAGATGTTGATATACCAAACTGCTGAAAATAAAAGTTTAGGAATGAAAACCCTATCAATACTAGAAAGAGTGATAACAGCTACTGGGCTTGAGAAACGCGTTTTCCTGAAAAAAATGTTTTAAGAGAAAGAGTTTATAAATTTCATTATCTATCTATCTATCTATCTATCTATCTATCTATCTATCTATCTATCTGTCAGGTCATCCCATAAGTTTTGTCCGAATTTGGAATTTTGAAACAAGTGACCAAATGTTACATTTAATTACAGATTCAATCAACAATGTATTTTCCCTGATTATCTATGACTTCCTTCCATCTATTAACAAGCTTAGTAATTCCATTACTGAAAAATTCTTTTGGCTTTGATTCGAAGAACTCACAAATGTCAGTTTTAACCTCTTCCTGTGTTACAAAAGCCGTTTCTTCCAAATGATTCTGTAAGCTACGAAACAAATGGAAGTCTGAAGGAGCAAGGTCGGGAGAATAAGGTGGATGAGGAATTTTCTCCCGACCAAGTTCTTCGATCTTTTCTGACGTGATTCTTGCTGTGTGTGGTCGCGCATTGTCCTGATGAAACATAACCCGTTTTCGATTCACTAGAGCAGGTCTTTTTTCCTCAAAGCTTGGTTCAAACGCTCTAATTGCTGACAGTATATTTGAGCATTAATGGTTGCATTAGGTGGTAAGAATTCAAAATGGATTATTCCTTGGCAATCCCACAAGATTGAAAGAAGAACCTTTTGCCCATGAAGTTCCTTTCTCGGCTGTGGCTGGGGTCCTTCCCCTTTACCAAGCCACTGTCTACGACGCTTAACGTTTCGATAAAAGTTCCATTTTTCGTCGCCAGTCACAAGTCTATCCAAAAAAGGTGAAAAGTTGGCAAGAATGGAAAAGATCAGATATCAACTCGTGATTTGCGGTTGTTGTCAGACAATTCATGAGGCACCCATTTTCCAAGTTTAGGAACTTTTCCAAGTTGTTGAAGATGACGATGAACAGTTGTATGGTTTGAACTGAGAACCATTGCCAATTCCTCAACTGATAAAGCAGGATTTTCTTCAAGGGCTGCTTCAAGAAGCGTTTTATCAAACTCAACTGGACGTCCGGTTCGATTTTCATCTTCAAGGGTGAAATCTCCACCTCTGAATTTTGCAAACCATCTTCTGCAAGTTATTTCATTCACACATTCCTCTCCATAAACTGAATGAATGTTTCTAGCCGCTTGGGCTGCTGAGTTTCCTTTCTTGAACTCATAAAGCATTATGTGCCTCAAATGATTCTTGGGTACTTTCAGGTTAGCAGGGTTTTAATCAAATAAAATTTAATTTTATTGTTCTCTGAAATAAAAGTTGATCAGTTTAAATGCATCTAAACATAAAAATAATGTTTAGCTCCATTAGACATTATAAAATACTCTTTAAATTTCGTTCATTTTAACAAAAAGTTAAAATTCGGACAGAACTTATGGGATGAACTAATATCTATCTATCTATCTGATTCTCTCTCTCTCTCTCTCTCTCTCTCTCTCTCTCTCTCTATATATATATATATATATATATATATATATATATATATAAGCATGTATATTATTTTTTAATTCGTCTTATTTTTATAAATTCAAATGTTATTTTTAATGGATACCCATTAATAAATATTGTTTAAAAATAAAACGGTACCTTTTACTAAAATACAGGCATCCACGAAAATATCGGTTAAAGTAAGAAAAAATATAGACATCTATAATTTAGAAATGTTTAATACCGACATCTATGCAATGTAGGAGGGTCATTCAATAAATAAGGTGAGTTTTACGGTATAAGGACTTCTAATACAGATAGAAGCTTACTTTTTGTTTTATTTTTCAACGTAATCTCCCAGCACTGTCACACACTTTTCCCCTCTGTGCACAAGCTTCCGTATTCCCTCAGCGTAAAAATCTTTGGACTGATGTCTCAGCCAGTCGCTCACAACACTTTTGACTTAATCGTCACTTTTAAACTTCGTGCCTCTCGTGAACGCTTTCAATGGACCAAACAGGTGAAAGTCTGAAGGGGCAAGGTCTGGGCTGTAAGGGGGATGAGGGAGCAGTTCCCAGCCCAGCTTGCTGATGGTCTGCACCGTTTGGGCTGCTGTGTGAGGCCTTGCGTTGTCACGATGACTCCTTCTGACTGATGACCCCTACGTTTGTCCCAACAGATGAGCTCAAAGTCCTTGCAATGTCATCCACTGTCATCCTTCCGTCAGACTGAATGAGGTCATTGACTGATTCGATCAACTCAGAAGACCTCACTTCTGTAGGCCTCCCA
>OZ038475.1:53288619-53311119 GCA_964036315.1 Acanthosepion esculentum
GACTAGGAGAATGATAACTCTGTATGCAGACCTGTGTTGCAAAGGAAAGGGTCGTTCGCATTGATTCGATGATCGTTACTATGGTCGACCCCTTTTCTTCATCCATAATATGCGTTTTCGCAAGTTTTCTTGTTTCGTGTAAGCTTTTACTACAAAATCGTTGCTTGTTAAGCGTCTGTAAGTTCGATCGAATTCAGACAAAAGCATTCATCCATAGTTCACCGTTAATAATAGGTTGACTGTTTAAGGACGTAAATATTGCAGATGAAAATGTAGTTAAACTATGCATATAATATAAAAACAGACTTACGGAAAAGATTAAAAGGAATAGAAAATATACTGCATGAAGATGATAAGCAATCAGCCATGTGTACGCTTTATAACGACAGACAGAGAAAATAAAATGAATAGCGAAATTAGGTTTTGATGATTATATGAGATTTATACAGCATTCAAATGAAAACAACAGATTGACAGAAAAAAAAACTCTTAAAATGAACAGAAAAGCTACGCTTTGATAACGATGAGAGATCTCTATTGCGTACGCATTATAAAAACAGAGCAACATAAACAATTTTAAAATGAATGGAAAATCAATGATTTGATGACAATGAAAGACTTTGTTGCGCACTCATTATAACAACAGACGTAACTAATCTTAAAACGAAGAGAAAAAAACTGTTTTGATGAAGATGAAAGATCGCTCCAGCGTAAAAATTATATCAAATAACAGAAAAAAAAAGAAGTTTAAAATGAAAAGAAAATGTATTTTTTTATAACGGTGGGAGATATCACCTGTATACATATTATGAAAACAGACAGAAAAAATCATGAATCAATAGAAAATCTATGCATTGATGACGATGAGTTATCTCGCCAGTGTAGATCTTAACATCACAGACATAGAGGAAACAGCTTAAAATGACTGGAAACATCTACGCTTTGAAGACGATGTGTGATCTCGCCAGTGTGTGCTTTATCATCACATAGAGAAAATAAGCTTAAAATTACTGGAAAAACCAACACTTGATGACGATGACATATTTCTTCTGAGTAGTAATTAAAATTTAAAAGTCACAGGTCATAACGCATGGTAAATTTACACTGATTTACGAAGGAAGAAAAAGAAAAGCTTTAATCATATGCGAGCAAAAGTAGTCACTATAAAATCAGCTTTATCAATATTAATTTTAGTTGGTGTATAAAGAAATGCATAAATGGAAAACAGTTGTTTATTTATGTTAAAGAACATTTCACAAAAACAAACTGAAAATAACTAGAAAAATTCTACAACTATTTCTTCGTCTTCTTCGGCTTAATCATTCGATGAGGGCGGGGATATTAATTAGTGCAGTAATCTGTTTTCAAGCCGAGATAAAAGCAAGGACACGAATGATGTTCTCAAAGGGTTTTCTCTCAACAGAGTCACAATTTTTTTTTATTAGGCATCTATTATATTTGTACACACGTAGCTTATTTCGTGTCTTGAAACTATAATAAAGTTGCAATTTGTATACAAAATATCCTCTTTGTACTTTTCGGGATAGCCAATTTTGCAAGAAATATATTTTTTATAGGAGAAGGGACAATTCTTTGAAGAACAATTTCAGTAAGAAATAATAGATACGAAAATAGATGTATCTAAGACAGATCAGAAGGAGAATAAAGTTTATTTAAAGATGGCATAAGTTGTAAGCAGTGTACAAAGGTTAAGCTATATTTTACTTTGTACAATAAATTATGTATGCTGAGGTACACGGGAAGTAATTCAGTATACGTTCGTTTCAATATGGCGTATCACCCATTATAATTAAACACAAGCACAAACTGACATAGGGACACACAAGCCCACAAACAAACGTCAGACAAAAAGACACACGTTTGAGATTAATCACGTCTCATTTTTACATAATAAGCTTGTGTCTTTCATATCTCTCTTATCTCTTTGTGTTGCTTTCTACATATATCTATATCTATCAATCTATTTATTTCTCTCTCTCTATATATATACATACATACATATATACATACATACATACATACATACATACATATATATTAATTTAAACATATCTAATTAAATAATTTAGACAACTTGTGATTGTTTATTTTTAATAATATCCTTTAGAATAGTATATAATTATTTTTTTATTGGGTTCTGTGGAGGATATATTAGTATTTGTGAGATCTTTAGGATTTTTAATCCTGTTTATATTTAGAATGCATCTGATTACGATATAAAAGTATTATATACCGTACCTATGAACACTAATGAGTATGTCCCAATTCTCATAAATACGCTGGACACTATTGTAAGTGAGGGTAATATGCTGTCTAAGTAGTCCACCACTAGCAGTGGTTTACCTACTTCACGCCGCTGGCGAGTATTGTATTTTGTTGATGTTATAAAGATTACCATTCATTTTCGTTTTGGTTATTTCTCATTCAGTAAACCTTTCTAGGTTGCAACAAAATGATTGATATGTTTAGGATTATTTGACGACGCATTATGTTCTATTTGATTTATATTAAATTTTGTAATAGCTCGCCTTATTTTTTTATCGACAATCTAGTTAAGAAAGTCATTAATAAGAGTTTGTTTAATGTTTTTTTAGTTCAGTGTAGAAAATCTTTTGTTGTGGATGAGTTAACTTTAGCGCGGCTTATTAAATTTTGTATAATAGCTTTTTTTAGCAGTTAGGACATTCATTCTTATAATTAAGCGTGTATGAGTTTATGCTACTAGGTTTTTTATATGGGGAGATAGTAAATGTATTATTATTGGTGTCTATCAATATATAAAGAAATTTTATTTTATTAAGTTCATGTATGTATTTAAGGAGATTCATTTTTTTGAATTCGTGTTGTAGTTCATGTATTTCATCACTGTTATTTACTAATATGAGGATATCGTCAACATATATTAGGTAGATGGATGTTTATTTTTAATTGCTAAATATATTATTTTCAAGGTTAGCCATATCAAAGTTACAAAAAGTTCGACCCGTAACTGAGCCCATGGAAACACCATCACGTATATATATTGTTTTTGTGGTCAAAGAATGGAATTACAAGTTAAAAGTAGTTTCCGTAGTAAGATATATCTAATAGAGGGATGGATGGATTGTTGTATATATTGTTTATAATTATATCGATCGATTCTCTAACTGGAACATTTGGTGAATAGATTTTTATCATCAAGTGAGGCTATCAGCATTTTGCGTCTTTAGGATTTGGATTAATTAAAGGGGTGATTTGATGCTGTATTGACTGGGGATGTATGGTGTAATAAGTTGGCTAATGATTTTCGTTAGTTGATAAACAGGAGTGGGGATCTGGGATATAATAGAACAGAGGGAAAAAGTTTTTTTTTGCTTTTTTATGGTTCCATAAATGCAAACTGGTTTATAATCACCAATTATTTTAGGAAGTTTTATATTTATTGTCCTACTTTGATGGTTGTGATGAGTTTTTTTTTTATTTCTGCTGGTTTAAAGGATTTCTGCTAACTCGGCTGTGTAAATATCTTAATCCATCTCCCAAATGTTGCCGCTTCCGTTAACAAGATTAAAGAAACAAACAACGGATCGGCAGTTTGTGCAATAAACCATTGGCAAAAGTTTTCCCTTGGTGAGTGGTCAGAGGGCAAAAGTCCATGCGCGCGTTTCAAATGATACGCATGCAGTACTATGAGATGTATGACATGCGTGAGCCACTTGACGCGTGCAGATACCTGGATCGTCTCCGACAGCCTGTAGAATGTGTTCTTCGTGGACAGGCGGACGAGTGGATGTGGGTCTTCCTCGATCCATAGTTTGTGGTTCCACGGATCCTGTCTCAGTAACGCGACGATAAACTGCAGCAACGGTTGGATGACTAGGCTGTCTTCGGTCTGGAAACGCAATCTGATACAGCTGTGCAGCTTCGCTCCCATTACCATTCGTGCGGCTATATGTAAGAATCATATCTGCATGCTCCCGATATGAATATCCTGTCATTGTTAAACAGAGCACTTCTCAGTCAACTCACTACTACATACGTTAAACGTTGAGACAGACTAATCACGAATAACAAATGTAATTTAATTTACATGGCAACACAGCGCCATCTACCGTATAATTTCTTTAATCATAATAACTCAAAAATGAAGGCTTCTCGGAGATGTGTTTCTATGAACTTTTGTTTTAGTTTTGATATGAGGAACCCGCCCCAAAATGTGTAAAAGCATTTTTGATACACACTCTCTCTCGCTCTCTCTCTCTCTCTATATATATATATATATACATATATATATATATATATATATATATATATATATATATATATATATATATATGTGCGTGTGTGTGTGTGTGTGTGTGTATCTGTCCACAATTAGTTACTCCAGTATGACTATGGGGTTGCGCAGGTTAGAAATGCCATGGCAAAACTCTTACGCACGACATTCAAAATATCCCGATTTGATTTGTTTTTTAGGGTTTATCAACCTTTTGCGGGTTATTTAAAGCCAGAAAATATTTGAGATTGTGAGAATTGTTTGTGATAACAATGATTTCCTGATATATATATATATATATATATATATATATATATATATATATATATATATAGGTAACTATACTCGTGTCGAAAAACCTTCGAACTCTTGATTTAACAATAGCCAAATCAATCACGAAGGGAAAAAGGTTTTAAAAAAGAAACAGCCAGGAACATGAAAGTCTGTCGAAAATAATCGCACAGGTACAGGTTCAAGGCCCAAAGAAAAAAACCCAATACGAGTAAATAACTAACTAAAGAGCTCAATACAAACGTAGAGCAAACCTAGTCAAACCTAATGAGCCAGACAAACCTACCAAGGCCAGCCGACCCTGACGATCTGCCTAAGTGAAACCTTGGTAGGTTTGTCTGGCTCATTAGGTTTGACTATATATATATATATGTATGTATGTATGTATATATATAGTGTCTGCTTTTGTGTGTGTGTCTGTATATTATTTTATATGCCGTGTCCCTTCATGACATGGACGATTGCGACTCTCTAAACATGCAACCATTTTAGCTCTTAGTCATTTCTTCGTTTCACTATCGCTTCCACTCTATGAAGCTGATTAGGTAGGTTACACTCTTTTGCCTTCTGGCCCGTGAATGTCAAATCTTCCTAGCCGTCCTTCCTCATTATTTGTCACAGAAATTTCATCCGTCTCTCTCTGATTTATGTATAAGCATCCTTTTTGTGTGAATTTTCTATTGTCTTCCGCATTACTCACATACTCCATCCAGGGTTTTCTTACCATCCTTTTGTAGAACTACATCTATGTTGCATCAAGCCTCATTTTCATTTCTGACGAAATTGTGTAGTATTAACTGCCATATTGGAGGATATATATAACTATATATATATATATATATATATATATATATATATATATATATATATATATATTGTGTGGTATTAACTGCCATATTGGAGGATATATATAACTATATATATATATAATTTAACTATATATAACAATATATATATAACTATATATATATATATATATATATATATGCAGAAATATAGTCTTAAAGTGTGCTATATTTATGGGGTAAAGTGCTCAATATCAGAGATAGAGCGTGTGTAAATATAAAAGTGGACATGGAAGTCAGCACTTAGAGGCGACAGTCTGTTTCATGCTAGTGCAATCGTCAGGCCTGACGATTGCACTAGCATGAAACAGACTGTCGCCTCTAAGTGCTGACTTCCATGTCCACTTTTATATATATATATATATATATATATATATATATATATATATATATATATATATATATAGATATATCAGTTCAGTATACTTTTGTTTGTTTCAAACGGCATTTTCTTGATTCTTATTTCTCTGTTTAAATTTTGACAGGCATCTGTTGCTATTTCAGTGCACCTTCGAATACCTGTGTCACATATTCCCACGTCTGTGAAAACACTTCTCAGATATTCTGTAATTCTTTGACTTTGATATCAAATTCAGAGCCCGCACCTTCAGGTGTTACTCTTGCTGACGACCATACATTCTCTCTTATTACAATTGATTGTTAGTTCTTTCCTTTACCACCATATCTAGGGGTTGCTGCAGTTTTCTTTTTG
Organism: Acanthosepion esculentum; assembly: GCA_964036315.1. Lineage (NCBI taxonomy): Eukaryota > Metazoa > Mollusca > Cephalopoda > Sepiida > Sepiidae > Acanthosepion > Acanthosepion esculentum. The sequence continues at coordinate 53,294,744 of OZ038475.1, forward strand.
TATCTCCCATCAATACACTATCATCTACATGTCATATGTTGTTAAAATATTATCTGGTACTATTATCAGGAGTTTAGGGAATGCGAAAAGTTGAAACTTTTAAAATCAATTTTAACAAATACAAAACAATTTCGAAAGAATATAAAGTCGAAATTTGATTATTTATAATACCTTCCAGACACCAGAGATAACTTTTGATACACTACTTGATAAGTAAACAATAATCTCTCTTGTTTGATTTCTTAGAAAGATTTTAGTTTCTCGTTAGTTACATAAGATATTTGTTTAAATTAAATTCTTATAAGCTATAATGTTTGCATTATTTACATTACTCGAAATGTTATCTTCATCTTTATTGTCATATTCACAACATTTCGGCCGTTTTACATCCCGGCCTTCTTCAGGTGATTGGAATTTCAAACCGAACCCTTTATTACGTCGATCGGGCTAGTTTGTTCTAGTTCCACGTGCTATGCCATTTCCGGATGTCTCAGTTATTTCCCTTTAACTCAACTCTCCAAATAAAGGGTTCGCTTCGAAATCCCCCCCCAAAAATTCTGAAGATGGCCTGAGCATACAACGGCCAAAACATTGTGGATATGGCAATGAAGATAAGGATAACAGTCCGAGTAATTTAAATAATACAAGTAATCATAGTATCTCATCTCAGATATATAGACAACCCAGATGTATTTGTAAAGGCTATCCTGTTCTGTTTACAAGTTATGTCTCTACTAGAATAAGCATAATTTCGTAAAAATTCACTACGTATCATAATAACGACATTAATTCGTTAGGAACAAAGAAAAGGTGTACTGAACTCTTATATAATACCAGTCAACCTAAAAGACAGTGAATGCTGGAAAATCATCTCACAGCTGAAGAAGTGAATTGAGTCAACAAAAATGTGGTTCTACAGAAGGATACCATGGACCAAACATGTTAACAATGACAAAGTTTTAGATAAAACAGAAAGAAAAATAACACTTATAATTAACATTAGGAAGAGACAGGTGAAATTTCTACGGTGCATAATGAGAAAAGCGGCCCTGGAAAATGTAATACTCCCAGGATCGATTAAAGGCAAGAGGGAGAGAGAAAAAACGATGCATAACTTGCCTAGGAAGCTTGATTAAATGGTTCACAGGACATGGTTTAGGAGAGATAACACAACAATAAAAATTATTAAGGATATTGTGGTCAGCCATGATCGTCAACATACTTAAGGAACACGGCACACAAAAGAACAAATGGAAATGTCTAGTTTAATTTAAAAATTCGTGTCGTTTTAAATTCGTTACAAGGATGAAACCAGTATGGAGCGCACCACTGAAAAGGTTCGAGCAGTTTTTCTTCAATTTCAGCGCGAGGCCCCCACTGGTTAATTTCTCCACAATGTGTTATATTTGTCTCTAGGTAACCATTGATATTGCTTGCCTTAAAAGCCGTGCCTCTTGACCGGAATTTTACTTGGTGGTGTGAAGAGTGTTTGGACCTAGTAATTTCTTCTCACACCATTTTCTTATGTTTGGTGTGAATGCTTTTCCGAATTCAAAACCAAAAATAATAATAACAAAAAAAGATTTTAAGTCGAGGGAAAAAGGGACGAAACAGAACATCGTGGCTAGTCCTATCGACCGGCGAGTTTGATTGAAGAGTGAGATGTACTTGTAAGATAAGACGTGTTTTACCGATATAGTAGCACTATTTTCTCAGTAACATTTTTGTTACTTTCTGAGAACAGAAATTCTAAATCTTCTGCATTTCGAATTGTGCTGTCATGATGTTTTTGTGGTATTTCGTTAATGCTAGCAACTTCTCTTCATACTGAGGGCACAGAGTTGGCAGTTTTCAAATACAAACCGTTGTGATCAATTAAATTAACGTAAAAACGTGTCAACATTAAATAATCGAATTCAACTCATGGGCATTGCTGTCGCTATAAAGATTTTCATTCATTCATAATCTTCTTAGTAATTTGGTTAAGTGATTTGTTTTTTTACGGTTCATCAACCATTTGTTATTTAAAGCCAAAAAAATATTCATATAGTTTAAAAACTATAAGAATAATTTTTTTTTTTTCGAGTGAATACTGTATTAATTTTTTTTCGCGAAGACAGTGTAATTATTTAACCAATAGCTGGGGGAGGAAATATATTAATACATTTCTCAATTGTATGTGTTAGTAAGTGAATGTACCGAATTAGAACTTGACTTCCCGTCTTCTAATTTAGAACAGCTATATATTAAATTACTTGCACATTCTCACACTCCTATTAAACACATTTTGTTCTTGGCCTACGGTTAACAATAGTTGGCCGTTACATAAGCTTATGGGTGAGGATTTTAAATAGAAATGGTCCAGCTTAATGGCGAAATAATAGAAAATATTAGAAGTATCGATAAGTATTATAAGCTGTAGTATACACCCTATTATCAGTAGTCGTATACACATAGATAGCAAAGTAATTCCATGCAATTAAACCGAGATTATTTCTTTTAAAGAATACCCGGGTTCAATGTGGCTCCCAGGATAATTAGAATATGGTTTCGATTCACGCCGAGTGCCACAGTTCATTTGATAAGACTTTTGATTTTGAAACCCATCGAATGAAATGGAATGTTTTTATGTTAATTTAATATTTCTTTTTACTCTTGATTCTGTGCAATGTCTTCCTACCTTTGCTTGAAGGCAGGGCTTTGTTGATGTTGCTACGTCTACACATGCACACGAAACGAGAGACACTGATAGTTTCAAAATTTGACACTCACAGGACATACTGAAGGCAAGAGGAACAGAGAAACAAGGTATTAACTGAAATGATTAATTATCTTTGGTTGACTTTTACTTCTTTGTTCTTGTTAAGTATTAATTTACGGTAGTAATTAAATACTGTTTTATTTAACGTTGAAGTCTTGAGTTTTACTTAATCATTAAGGGCCAGCGCACGTCACAAATGTAACAAACATGTATATATGGTTGGCAGTAGCAGGTTTAAGGGAGATTACTTTACTAAGCCCTACAAAGGATAGAAAAGTGTAGAGGGTCATGGTCATCAATGTCCCGAAGGGACGACAAATAGAAAAACTTTCGTCGACTCAATTTATTCTTAAAATCTATTCCCATCCTAAATATGAGGCATTTGGACGGGAATTTGCGGAATCTTTACATATGCAATGAAGGCGAATGAAAGATTTGTTGTGTTTGTTTAATAAATCCTACCTGTGCTATCGTAGTTTAAATACGCGACATAATGCAAAGTAAAAAAACAAAAAACAAAAAAAACATGAGAACCTTTCCTTATTCCATCAACTGTCAAAGGGTGAGAGCAGACTCAGTAAAAAACAAAAAACAAAAAAAGAAAACAAAAAACAAAAAAAGAAAACAAAAACAAAACAAAATACGAACTGGTCGGTGCGATAACAGATTGAATACATCGATATGCTTAATTACATTATTTTGTATGAAATTCTTGAGGCTAATCTTTAATCAACACAAATATTAGAAATCTTATCTATATATCAATCTATCTCAGTCTATTCATATCCATCTATCTACCTACCTATCTCAGTCTATTCAAATCTATCTATCTATCTATCTATCTATCTATCTATCTATCTATCTATCTATCTATCTACTTATCTCAGCCTATTCAAATCTATCTATCTATCTATCTATCTATCTATCTATCTATCTACATATATATATATATGTGTGTGTATATGTGTGTGTGTCTGTGTATTGGGCGTGTGTGTGTTAAATTGTTTGCATATGTATGCGTGCGATGGATGCAATGTAGTTGTGGAAAACTGGATTCAAGTAAAAGGCTGGCTGGCTGTGGTCAGTACAAGAGATACAGGAACTATAACATGGCCATCATGAAGACCTTTAATATCTTCCGTAATGTAAAAAAAGGTGGCCAATGGTCACGACATTTGGCGACACATTTGCATGGCTTCTTGTAGAAAAGTGCGCTAGTATCACGTTAGTTTAATTAGCGACACGAAAACCCAGGAAAGGGACTGATCGACTTCGTCTGAATAGCCAATCGACAACGAGCTGTAGTTTAGGTATTTTTTTTTTTGCATATTTTAGTAAAAGCACATCACCGTCTGATCCTGCGTGCTTTGGGTCACAGGCAAGCAAGATTCTATTTGCCTAGAAGCAAAATCTTCACGTTCAGAGTTTTCCCGAACGTCATCTGCTCAGTTTTGTACCCCAAACCTAATTAAAGCAATGTCTAGAGAATTAATAGATTTTATTTTTTTTTTAATTAACGATTGAAATAATAAAAATATGTCCGATTAAAAAATAAAAATCCCTTAATTCTTAGAAATATGTTAAATAAATGTCAAGGTGAAAATCTTTTGTACTAAGGTGTTTCGTTCCTTCGGCAATTTTATCAATGTAAATGTAGAAATTTCATTTGTGAACCGGTATTTATACTTAAAGGAAAGTAACATTTGAATTAGAGAACACTGTAAAATATTCAATAATCAGTTGGGGTTAAGGAAAGGAAGGTTATGGGCGATATTAAGTGATGTAATTCATTTAGTGGCTAAGTTCTCTAATTCAAATTGGAGGGTTTGCTTGTCAAAAATATCAGCTTTCCTAATCTTGGATTTTACCTCGGTGAAAACACTGATCTCTAGGTAAATAGTCAAAAATTTCAGACACGAGCCAAATTACAGACGAAACTTTCCGAATTTTACGTTGTTATTAATAAATGTAACTATAATATATGTATGGATTCTTGTAAGTGTGAGTACAATCTGGCTACATAGAATAGAATCTCTGGGAACGATGCTGTAGTCATATAGTCAGGATGAAGGATGGTCAGGATGGAATCCCTAAGCATTTTCTATATGGTGACTTAGCTGAAGGAAAACAAAAACAACAAAAAAACGAGCGCACAATCAGTAATTAAGGTATAAATTAAAAGAAGAATCAACAACATTATTGGCAAGTTACTTACCGATCGCCGTAATGTAGCTTGCATTTACCTTTCTATAATTCCATGGTAATTGATCGGATGAACTTTCCGTTATGATACCTAGATCTGACGCAGTACTAAATGAGCAACAAGGTTTCATGAATTTACAGTTGGCGAGACGGAAGTTTTATACTAACCGGTACTTTTCTTGTACTTCTTGCTTGTGGAACTCTTTACCGGTTCTATGCTTTCAAGCCAAATTTGATCTTTAAAAAATTTAAATACAGTGTCAATCGTTATCTGCTGTATTCTTCATTACGCTTCTTTAATAGTTCTTGCTCATTAATAATATTTCGCTTCTTCTTATTTTTTAACATCCCTTGTGTCTCACTGACTTTACAGCCTTGCTTGGGGTGAAATGATTAAAAAACTGGCTAGGCTTAAAAAATCATGAAAGACGCCACGCAAGTTATGCTGCGAATGGAGAGCGCGTAAAAAAGGAATGTATTCCAGTTGATGGATTAAAAGGAGATTTGAAATTTCACCAAACGATAAAATTTAGCAATTACTGCAAAAGACTCTTAACGTTGCAACATCTACATGAGAGGACATTAAACCCTATGGAGATTAAGACACACTCACAGTGAAGATCGATCAAGAAATGGCATTAATCGAATCCCAGTCGCAGGCATCAAGATCGCCTGGTGTGAATAAATGTATAACTTATAGCACACAAAATGTGTAACAATATTCAAATAAAAACGTAGGTAAATGCCTCGGTGTGGTGTAAAGTTAGCTAAGTAGAGAAGTGCGTTTGATCCTCCCTTGGTGCAACATACTAAAATTCGATATAAACTAAGCGAAAAAGGCTTGGTATGCAAAATTAATAGGCCTAAACTAATCGCTACTATGCGCGTGTATATATTTGGAAATATACGCCAAAATGCATACACGCACTCACTTGTCACCTCTCTCTCTCTCTCTCTCACACACACACACACCAAATATATATATATATATATATATATATATATATATATATATATATATATATATTTAAACTTATGCTATATTTTTGTGAGAAAATGCCCGATAACTGTGACAAAACATTTATAAGCAGTTAGAAGATAAACATCAACACACAATGGCGACAGTCGGATTCATGCTTAAACACAATCATCGGGGTATGAATGTAGAAGTGGCTCGATTATATATATATATATATATATATATATATATATATATATATATATATATATATATATATATATATATATATATATATATATATATAAAGATTTGATTGATGGTACAAAATTTTATGACGCTATAAAAAGACAAAATATATATTTATTACCGCTCATGACGATAAAAGGTAAAAGATAAAACTGGAAAAGGAGTTAGCTGACCGGTTTCGAACCTCACTCAACAGAGCTAAATCGCGATTAATAAATACAGAAATTCTATATTTATTAATAAATATAAAATTTTCAGTTTTATCTTATACTTATCGTCATGAGTGGTAATAAATATAAATTTTGTATTTTTATGAAGGTCATATATATATATATATATATATATATATATATATATATATATATATATATATATATATATATGTATGTATATTAAAAAGAAGAGAGGTACCGCAAACTTTTTGGGTTGAAATGTGGGTTTTAAAAAAAATATTACTCTTTACTTTTCATAGTTTTACATAGTTTTACAACATGTGTTTCTGGTCTCACGACCGTCTTCAGGTAAAGGGTGGAGATTTCCACATATTATTAAAAATAATTATTAGAAACAATTAATTTTTTTCCTTTATGCTTTTCAATGTTAAATCTTCTCTATAAAAACAGAGAATGTCACATTTGATTAAATTAAAACTATGAAAAATAAAGAATAATATTTTTTTAAAAACCCACATTACAACCAAAAAAGTTTGCGTTACCTCTCTTCTTTTTAATATACACACTTTTCTCTCGTTGGAACCATTATAACCTCTTCATTTTATATATATATATATATATATATATATATATATATATATATATATATATATATATATATATATATATATATATATATATATATATATATATATATATATATATATATATATACAACCGTTTATATGTTTAGATATATGCTTGTTTTTACGCGCAAGATTTCGCATATAATTTTCTCTTTTATTTCCCAAGCCGTGTTAGTTTGCAACTGATAACCGTCTTTCTGTTATAAATATCAGTGCCTAAGATGATTGTTCCAAATCGACATCAATAACGGGTTTCGTGATTGACGGAACACCAGCTTTGGTCTTCGTTTTCCTGCTTCCGCCTTTCATTTGCTGTCATAATCGAGAAATCACGCAAGCACACAGAGACCATTCTTATGGACTTTGAAACAGGCACACAGTTAGTTCAAGAATAAGGATATTTCCCCAACGCTTGAATGACAACATTTAATTATATTCGGTAAATCTTTACCCAATTTCTACACTTTTCTATGGCTGAACACTTTCTGAAACTGAAATCATCAAAAATGAGGTATTTTCAGCATGGGCCAACGTTAATTCAATGCATTTGTAAACGATTTCTCTCACGTTCCTGATCTGGTTCAGACACGCATCATTTTGCCTGAAGCTTTGATAATCTTCCATTTGGAGAAATTATAAAAGAAGATGTAGAAATTCGGTGTATAAATATGGAATAAATGATGCTTGGTAGGGAAAAGGAAGCCATAATCGATTTCAGTATGCCTGAATTGCAGGTGAAATCCAAAGGACTTTTTGATGGAAGCAACAATGAACAATCCTCTAGCAAATGTCGAAGGTGCTTCCATGGTTGTTACAATGTTTGCCAACATAGACCATAAACAGTACTAATTCGATTCGTATATAAATATATTTAAACCTATTTTATATGATAAGAATAAATGAGGAAATGGAATTCAAAAATATTAAAAATGGAGTAAATTTACGCAAAAGCTTAGCTAAAAATATTTCAGCTTAGCATTTCTTTTATAAATAATAATGGGTGATAGAAGAAAAATAATTTAATTTTAGCGCTAATATATCTTAAATCTTCGTCATTACTGAAAATTACACAGAGTAATTGGGAAAGAAATTTTGTTTTTTAACAGAAAGGATAAAAGAAAACGTGTGGGTTACCCGATTTGACCTTGCCAAAAGGCCCATCAGTGTGCACTATTTAAGTCTATAAAAAGGTAGCATATTCTCTCTCTTCCTTTTTATCCTCTTGCTACGAGACGTAGTCTATATGAGATCTGATTAAAAAAAATTATTGGTCCTGATCTGGCGGTTCGGCTTCAGTCACTTTTAAACCGCCGTAAGGTTGCCTCTCCGAGCCTATTTATAAATACTTTCATGTTAACTGTTCAGATGTGCTCTTTTTTATGGTACATAATCAGTATGAATTTGAGCATAACACTAGACTGGCGGCGAGATTGCATCAATTTACAGTTGGGCACGCTACATATAGCCGTAAGTCCCACGTTAAAAATTTATCTTCGCGCACTTTTCGTTCGTGGGACTCTCTTCCGGCTCCATGATTTCCACCCAACTTTAATCTGCAAGAATTTAAATGCAATGACAATATCTATCTACGGTTCTCCTCAATGCTCTTTTTTCTTTCTATTCATTATTAATGTTTCTGTTTCTAATTCCTTCAGTATTCTCTGTAACCCCTTGCGTGTTAGTGGCTGTACAGACTTGTTTGGGGTGACACTGATAAAAAAAACGCATATATATATATATATATATATATATATATATATATATATATATATATATATATATATACAGGCGTGTGTGTATTTGTGTCTATGTGCGTGTACGTATGTATGTGAGAGTGGGTGGTATTAGTGTAACGTTGCTAATTTAGGTATATTTGAACATTGGACATTTATGTGTTCGTATGTGAACATGTATTTGTGTTTGTCAGTGAATATAAGTTCGTGCGTTTATATGTCTGCATGTGCTACAGTATGTATGTGGAAATTAACTATAATTTTTCCAATACATTCTGATGTGCAAGCATCTATCTATCTATCTATCTATCTATCTATCTATCTATCTATCTATCAAAGTCTTTTCCACTTAGCTTGTTCATTAGCTAAGTTTTACTTTTTAGCTTGCTCATTATCTCTCTCTCTCTCTCTCTCTCTCTCTCTCTATATATATATATATATATATATATATATGGGTGGTTAGATCTGACTTTGAAGAAAGATAAAAAGCAAGGGAAGGGGCGGAAGAAAGAGGCAGAGAATGAGAGAGATACATAGAGAAACAGAGAGAGAGGAGGGGAATAGCCTTCTACTTTTCTTGACTCAACCTGTTATTTAAGTGTTTATTTACCGTGAGGATAACAATTAAAACACGATCATTTGGGAGACTTCAGAGCCAATAACGCGACATCACACTCCCGATCGGAGACCAAAAGTCCAGACAAGAAAATGAGTTAATAATCACCCTTTCGAAAGAGTTTCTCCTCTAATTGTGGTAACGCCCAGTCGTTTTTCATCAGCGTTTTTCATCAGCGTTTTCTATTTCTTCTTAACACATTTCTTTCTTTTACCGTCTTTGACTTTTCCATAAGGTGTACAGAAATTCACTTTGTATTCCGAAAGTTAACTTTCTAACACTAAACCGTAAAAAAAATAACGAAGAAACCATTTTGGTATCTTAGACACGTGTGTCCTCTTTTGTAAGTTTATATACATTTATGAAAACATAAGTCTTTTTTTTTAAATATTTTTCCTCAAATCTTACTGTATAAATAGAATTGATTTGCTTTATGTAAAGGGAAAAAAAGGCCCATATACTGCATACACACTCGTTATAAATCGTCTGTATTCTTCACAAAAAATATTTATTTAATGATACCATACTTTACGAAATATACACGGCAAGGGTGATTCTTAGATTCTTAGTCGTTTATTTGAAGCTGTACTTAAATTGCAAAAAAACAAACAAAAAAAACAAAAAACAAATTCAGCACCATACGTTGTTGTTAAAATTAAAATGGGCTGATAATCCGAAAAGGTCTCGGACCAATCAAAAACCGTCCTTCTCTACCCTCACCTTGCTGAAAAAACATCTGAAATCCTGTTACGTACGCTATCATATTTCATTTAACAAGTAAATATTTTCACAATGAAAGTGGTATTAACCAACCGATACAGGTGAGATCTTCAGTTTCGACGTATGTTGACTTTTTAATTAAGCTTTTTGTGTCTGGACACGGTTGCAAAATTTGACATAATGAGTATAAATTGATAAGTCATAAATTGTATTTATACACGATATACAGCAAATATTGAATTCTAAACTTTTCCGTGTATAATTAACGATAACGAAGTTCTAGAGAAAATGGAAATGAAAAAATATACTTATATTTAACATCAGAAAAAGACAGCTGAATTTCTAGAGTACATAATGAGGAAAGTAGGTTTGGAAAAATCGTCACTTAGAGGACATATTGTAGGCAAAGTGGTAGAGGAAAGCAGTGAATAACTTACCTAATGAATTCCTGTTTGCAGGGTCGGGGATTTGGTAAGATAGCGAATAGACAAAACTTACTAAGAGTTACAAAAGACAGGAAATTGACGAGTGTCATGATTGTTAACGTCCTGAAGGAACAGGACACATATAAGAATGCTTGTCGGGTATTAAATAAAAACAAATTATAAAACATCTTTCGCTAATCGAATAATGGGCACAAGAAATGTTGGGCAGTGAGTTCACTTGCTTAAAATTGTAAACAGAAAATTAATCATTTAAAAAATACTTTTCATTAATTGTTGATTTAACAATGCAAGCAAAATTTTACGCCGATTAAAAATATCATTTTTTAGATTTCTAAGCAAGAATTGTATTAACTATTTTGTCAGATCTATTTTCCAACATTTTAGTTTTGAAATGGATTCAAAATCTTGTTCATTTTTGTAGCTGGTCTGGTGCTCTTGCTATATATTTAGACATTCTTGATAAAATCCAGTTAAGAACCTGCAATTTTATTAGTCCTGACATAGCATCTCAGCTTCAGTGACTTTCCCACCGCAGTAATGTCGCTTCGCTGTTCTTTTTCTATAAATAGTTTCACGGTAATTGATCTGATAAGCTTTAGTAAGCTGTAAGCTATAGTACCTAGACATGTATTTAAGCGATGCACTAGATTGGCAGAATGGTCTATATTAACAATTTCTTCTATCGCATTTCTCGCCTGTAGAACCCTCTTTCGGTTTATTGCTTCCCAATTCAATAGATTTTTACTCTTATTCTTTAACACTCCATAACCGCTTGCGTTTTAGTGGCTTTATTTCCTTTCTTGGGGTGAAATGATTAAAATAAGACATGAAAAGCTAATGTGAATTATTTGATTGATAGAGGACTTCAAGCTGTTATAAAATCAGTGTCTTTCTTTGGATGTATTTACTCTGCTGTTTATATTTATTCAGTATTAATTTCCCTGCAGCCAATCTCATTATGAAATCAAAAATGTATATGAGATTTAATAATGAACTACTTTCCGTGTAGACTTTGTGTTAATGATCATTTTAAAATAAAGCGATTAAGTTACAATAAGAGGAAATTGCTCTTCCACGGTTTTTCACGTTTACATATTATAATGATACTTGTTACATTAATTTTCGCAATGGAAAGAAGAATGCGAACTTGACTAATTTTAATTACTTTTTCTTAATAATTATATTTTCTTTTCATTTTGTTTGCGTTGATTGTGCTTGTAATTTAAGTTTTATATTTTAATTTGTTCTTTTTTAATCAGTCAACTACGTTTTGAAGTTTTGAGGATTCTTTGAGTATTAACTAAATCACACACTGAATTTTCAGAAAATATTGTTGCAAAGAAAGGTCGACAGGGTAGAAAAAATTTGGAGAGAGGAAAAAAGCCTTGGATATTCCACAGAAGCTATCCCAGATATAATAACTAAATTTCTAGGGAATAATAAGTAAAGCATTGAAGCTTGGTTTGGTTTGGTTTGGTTTATTTTGTTTTACGGCATATCAACCTCAATGAGTAATAACAACATGCTGACAACATTTTTTATAGCTGATAATATTTTGTTTTGTCAAAAATCTGTTTCTGGTAATATTTTTCCTTCAAAATTGTATTGCTGGTCATTATGTTTTCAAAAAAGTATTGCTGGTAATAATTAACTATTTGCCCATAACTGGGACCCTAACAGGTGCTACCATCCCGGGTCAGGGTGGACCTGGGAACACCAGCAATTAAGAGGTGGTTCCATGCTCCTCAAAACCTCCTGATCAGAGGCCTTTTTGCTGGACGTAGTTTATCGTCTTACCCTGGACGCGGATGTAGTTTAACGTCTTACTCAGGACGAAGCATTGGAGCTAAAGCAACAACTAAGAATATTACCAAACCACTTCACAGTGCAGATTTACGAGTATGATGAGTTTTTCAGGTTTCTTTTCTAATATTTAGTTATTTGAAATGTCATAATATCGGGTGAACATATTGAATATGCTAGGAACACATAAAAGAAAACTAGAACTTTAAGGACAAGCTATTTCAGAGAAGGTGTCAAGATGAATCCTTCAATGCAATGACTATAATCAGCCGTAAAATTGTTTAATAACGTTTTTCTTCAAAAGGAATAGGAAAATTATAAAGCTTATAAACAAGAAAGAGGATTATTTCTAAATATTAAGTGTCAATTTGAAAGTGTCCGTTACAAAATATTCATTCAGCCAATTCAAATTCCCAGTAGTTACTCAAGATAGAGGGTTACGGAATGAGGTTGTTACAAGGGCGTAAAAGAACAAATTATGAGGATATGTAGGAGAGATAAGTCCTCTCGGCAATCTGTTTCACGAAGTATCAGTTCTTAGGAAGAAATTCCCTGTATAGAAACTTCTTCATACTAAAGCAGGCAATGTGGTTTAGTCGACTCTCTTTATGTGACATAGCGAGTCCTCGATGTATTAAAAATAGATGGTCGAGAGGATAACAAGGTTTTGATTATTAGAATGGAATTATATGGTGAAAATAACTCATCACCTCCAACTCTTTTGAACTCTGTTAAGAATGAAAAGTAGGGATTCGGCAGCACCAACTAAGATATGGCAGCATTATTTCACTTTTGGTTTGATCTCACCCCGTGAAGATACAAAATGGGCATCGGAGTCAGGTACTTTCTGGAATGGTTCAAGAGAACGACCATTTTCCCCGCATCCTTAGTGATATTTCGCATATATGATTTCATCTGAGACCTGGAGTGAGGTGGTGTCCCAGCAGACGTTAAACAGAGCGAGCCACTTTGTAAATACAACCGTTCCTTCGGACTAGATTTAGGGTCCGTTTTAGTGATGATAAAACGTTACTAGCTTTATCTTAGTAATTCAGTAGTCAGAACTAGGATGGAGAGATATGAACACTAATGGGTATGTCCCAAACCTCATAAATACGTTGGTCACTATTGTAAGCGGGGGTAATATGCTGTCTAAGTAGTCCACCACTAGCAGTGGTTTACCTACTTCACGCCGCTGGCGAGTATTGTATTTGGTTGATGTTATAAAGATTACCATTTCATTTCCAAGCGCCGTATTGGTAATTCCTCATACAGTAATCTTTTCTAGGTTATAACACTATCTGATAGGAATATGAAAACGTAGAAATCTGAAACTGAAGCTTAGTTGGAAGTTTATCCATGAAACGATCCAATTCATGCTTTTAAATTATTCCAGATATATATTAGATTAGAATGATAGGATCAATAACAAATGGGAAACTTTTAACAAGCTAAAATGTTTCCTTTTTATTAACGTTTCAAATATCGCCAAAAAAAACCCAACAAATTCTTGTATTTTTATTTTTGTGCTGTTTTTATTAGTTACTCATGTTTAACGTGCATTTAACTTGTTAAACAAGCGTTAGTATAATTTATGACGTTCCGAAATCAAATTGAATAGTTCTACTGAAGCACTTGTGTCAATTTAGTCAGGTTGCTTTTAATTTTACAGTTTAATAAAATAAAAATCTCCATCAGAGTATGAGATAAGGAGAAAAAGTGTATTCTGGCATTTTTACTTGTGTGTTGTTTGATTTTCATTGATTAATCAAGCTTCACGAACATTTGACTCTCTGAAACAACGTGATCGTTTATGGCGAACCGAATTCAAGGAGATACAACGAGCCCTTTCGATGCTTCAAGAAAATTATGGATTTCATGCCTTGCTGAAAAAACACAAATATTGCTTGATGTAAGTGTATCATAATAGTTTTGCCTCAATGTAACTTGTTTGTTATGGAAGTGTATTTTATAGTTCTGGTTTCTGTTGTTGGCGAGTTGGAACGGAAAAAATTATAAGTTTGAATCTTTGGGGAAAAATCAAATTTTCCCAGGAAATTTGATTGTGAAAAGCATCTGTTCAAAGGACGGCAGATTTTGACAGGTAACAACATTGTTTTTTCTATGTTCGCTTAGAAACTTAGACGAATATGCAAAGTTTGTTATTTTGAATGCAGATGGCCTTGAAGATTGGCGATATTTAAAGTCTGGATAAGTTAAAAAAGAAACCAGAGGAAATTAACTTGTTTGACCTCTCTCGTGATTGAAAAATTGTGAGAAAATTCCGTGAATGGATGGGTCCCTATATATACACCATTTTGTCGAATGGAGGCCTACAGCCGGGAGAATCGAGAGGAGAGACACATCGAAGATTGGCTGATCAAAATTCACGCAATTCACAACCGGCTGAAATAAACTCGATGTTTGGTTCTCTGATAAAAATTTGAGAATACATACTTTGGTTCCAAGCCGCTACCCCCGTCCATATGTGCTAAGCTATATTAAACTTTTGTAAATATTCTATCTTTATTTACTATTATTAAAACTATTGTTTTCAACTGAAGATCAGACCTTCTTCTAACTAGAGAACGACTTTCTTTTCTTCAGCCCAGTCGACAACGGAAATACCACGACTTATTAAATTAAGCGAATGGGAAACCCTCTTTTTCTTTTCAGTAAAAAACAAAACACTTACCAGCCACTCTAGGCGATCGACGACCTAACTGGCACCAAATCCTTGGCAAGTTTAAAACTGTATGTAAGCGACTTGAGTCCACAGCGATCCCAACGTGAACTAGGGTTCAAATTGCATGGCTGCACGTCCTTGGCAAAAGGAGGTTAGATTATAATTTGCCTATGTGGGATTCAGATGTATGTTTATAAGTTTTTTTTTTTTAAGCGTATCACCCCGAGCAAGGCCGGTGGCCACTATCACGCAAGGGGTTACAGACGGGTTGGAGGAAGAGCAGATAGGAGTGGTAAAGGAAGGGTTGTGGAGAAAGAGAAGGACGGAGGGCCGATCGAGGTGGGGAGGTTACGGGAGATATAGAGCGAGAGCAGATAGGAATGGAAGATGTCAGGAAGTGGATAGATCAAGGCAACTGGAGATGACGATTGACGCTACACTTAAACCGTTGGAGATTGTATTTGTCAGGGAAACAGTAACGGGGAAGGGAGTTCCATAGGCGAGATGTGCGAGACATGAAGCTATTGGAGTAGAAAAGACGTCTACACCTAACAGTTTCTACGGTGAAGGGGTGGGAACGGGATGCCAGCCTCGTAGGACGCTTGAATTCACGAGGCTTAGGGACAAGTGAGAGCAACTCCTCAGAGCAATTACCGTGGAAGTACTTGTAGAAAAGGCAGAGTGATGCAACATTCCGTCTGTGATAGAGCGACTGCAGACGAGATGACAGATCAGGGCCAATCACATTGCATATCCGTCTCTGGATCTTATCAAGAACCCCGAGGCAACACGCAGGGGCCCCAGAAAGTGTGTGTGACTATGTCTATGTGTGTGTGCCTGTCAGTATGTCTAGAAGATATTATTTATATTTGGTGGTTGCCGAAAGTTGATGTAAGAATTCTTTGCGTAAAAATTGTTTGTTGTAGATAAACATACGTTATATTATTTAAGAAACGGATTTGATAAAAGTTGATGTAATATAGTGTTTTTGATGTGTGTTTATAGTTGGTAAAATATTTATCCAGACTCTCTCGAAATAATTTTGACGTAAAGTTATGTTGTTTTTAATTAGTGTGGCATTTGTAAAATCAATGTAATGGACAGTTTTGTTGCTGTATATTACGAGCGAGTTTAAAGGGTTGTCACAACGTAAATACCTTTTCTGCCCGTAGATCCGGGCTTTTACATTTCGAAATGTCTCCCTGATATAAGTATTTTTACATTGCAAGGTATTTATTTGATTAATTTCTTCATCTGATTTGGTGCTGGATTTACGTTTTATCCTAAATATATCTCCGATAAAGACATTAGATATATCTCCAATATATCTATATATCTACTTTTCAACTTCAAAATGATAATAATCAACTTCAAAATGGACATTTTCAAGTAAAAAAATTAAT
>OZ038475.1:53316119-53331119 GCA_964036315.1 Acanthosepion esculentum
GAGCTTTCATTTCTCAGTCATAAAATTGGTCAATCTACTTATATTAGGCTCGGTTTATACACAAGTATATTCAGCGTTTAGGATACTTCATACACTTAGCTGACGTTTATTTAAATGTGGAAAACGGGTCAACTTCCATCTTAACTGTGCAGATAGTAGTTGCTATTATTCCGTAAGGAACCTTTTAGATCCCAATAATCACACACACACACACACACACACACACACATATATATATATATATATATATATATATATATATATATATATATATATATATATATATATATCTTTGCTTGACCCAGCTAATGCTCTACGATGGAGCGTTTTGGGCGAAAGGAAAGACGTGGCTCTTGGTGTACAATCCGTTGGCATATGAATACTTGGATGAATATCATCACGGAATTTGTGAGTAGTGGTGCTATATCGAATCTATTCAATTTCTTCTTCGTCACTGAGGCGCATTGATACAGTTGGTATGACGCTTGTGTTGTGTCGAAACACTCCGGGTTCGAATCTCGCTAGTGTGTACGCACTGCTGATGAGTCCCAAAATAGGACGAATCAGCCGTCCAGTGCATTCTGTTGAGCATTTTTCTACACATGAAGATTTACTATAATGATTTGCCAAAATTCTGTCTATATATTATTACTTAATATTATACTTCTGATTCTCGAAATATACATCTTGACACAGAGAATCGGGCAAAATCTGTGTTTATAAGCACTATTCGGGCTTGGATTGGTCATCAGGTTCTCTGGAGCTGAAAGGTCCAAGCATGTCAGATCAATGACGGTTTCTCTTGGTGGAACGCAGATTCAAATCCTACCGGAGAACGCATATTTTTCTGATACGATTTCTCGAATATTCTGACCGATTAATGTAAATAAATAAACATAATCTTTAATAAATGAACGGGACATCCACTCAAATATGGCTAACATTTATATAATAAAATATGTAATGATTAGCAAATGAAAAATACATTCCTAAAAATAATTGCTTTATATATATATATATATATATATATCTGTGTGTGTGTGTGTGTGTGTGTAAGTTTATGTGTATGGGTAAATCAAATATATCTCTAAAAACAGTAGGATTAAAGACAAATCGAAAACTTTACACACACACACACACAAACATATATATATATATATATATATATATATATATATATATAATTATATATATATATGTATATGTATATATATATATATATATCGTTTCGCCCCAAGCAAGGTGATAATGCAACTATGACGCAAATGGTTACAGGGAGTGAAAGAGAATGAGAAAACTTTAGTCAGATGTGAGGAGAAGGATAATGAACCAGAATGCAGAAAGTCAGAAGATAGCGATTGCATTTAACTCACCGTCTACCAAGAAAACTGGCTTTCATTAAATACCACCTATGAACCTAATTCTATTTTTTAAACTATTCAAGATTTTTGCAATTTTTGATGATATTAGGTATGTATAGTTATAGATGGACAAAGAAATAACAATTTTAATCAAAATTTATTCGCTGAAACAGAAAACTTACAATACATCTTTGCATATAGTTTGAAATTATAAACTCAATCTAAATTACATTAAAAATTACAAGTTGTCTCTTTATTTTCTGTTCAGAATCCTTTCAAATGGCTTTGACAGACATGTTTTTCGCAAATATAACAGTTTTCGTTTTTCTATCCATTTTTGGACCACACAATGTTCATCTTGTTTCTTTCTGTCATTAGATGGTTCATGGGCGGTGTATTGCACACTACCGTTTGTAGTTGTATCAAAATCTGCGAAACTCGAATTCTTTCAGTATTTGTTCATTTTTGGAATATATTCTGGAGACTTAGCTTCATGAACATTAAAATTGGAAGAGCCGATCATGTAAAATATGAAGGTCTATGCTTTTGATGTCAAACTTTGTAAGATGGATTTCTTCTTTCTGCCTTTGCAATTGGTTTAGAAGACCAAATTTCAGACTTATCCTTCGAATAATATTTTTTATTCGTCATTGAAGGGTTTGAAGAATAATTTCTGTCAGCTTTGTTGTCATCATTATTAAAACCATCCAATTCTGAATAAGTAATACTGACATTATCACTTTCATTATCATTTCCAGAAAAAGAAGTAGAACCTATTTGGAATGGACGGTATCTTTTATGTAATTAAAAATGTCAACCCTGGGCGCAATGGATCCACTTGGTAATAGAAGTCACACACAAAAAATTTATTTTTTGTTCTAAATTCACTTCCTTTATGTCGATGATAGAAAAGGAAGAAAAAATAAATGTTACAATAATAATTCGGATAGAATAACTATATGGGTGGAGAAAAAAATTAGTTTGGACTGAGGGTTAAATATTTGAAAGTTTTAGATTACAGGGAAGCAGCAGAGCGGGAGAGCATTCAACAAGCAAAAAGTATGAGAAAAACCTATTAGAATAAAACTGATTGTTACACATATCTAGTTCACCTATAAAGCGGCGAGACCTAGTTGCCAATCCAGTAGCGTCATGAAAATATTTGTGGAAAAGGCAGTGGGAAGTCGCGTCGCGTCATACCGGTGGGAAAGTGACTGAAGTCAAGATGTATACAGTATATTGAGAATACCATGAACGGAACATGTAAACAACAAGTAAATTTTCAGGAGTATGGAAAAAAATAACGCTCATAACTGGAATCTGAAAGACAGTTCCAATTCATGAGACGAAGGCTTGTGGAATTTGATACTCAGCGAACAAACTGAAGGCGAGATGAGCAAATGGAAATGGCTATTAACCTACCTAATGAGTTTGTGTAAATAGATAGGTAAAACATGGAAAGGGGTAATAGTGAGCTGATAACAATTACTTAGATTTACTTAGAGTTAAAAAGGATAGAAAGATGTGGAGAGTCATGATCACCCACGTACTGAAGGGAAATAGCACCCTAAAGAATATATGAAATTCACAAAATATATATTGTCAATAAATATATGTATTTATAAACACTGGTTGGTTATAAACTTTTTATTGTGAAAACAATAACTTGCATAATAAAATATGGAATATTTTGCATAAAATCCAAGTTAAATATGATTAAAAAAATTATATTTTTAAAAATTGAATTTAAAAACATAACAGGGAATATAGAATCCAATACCTTGGTATGAAATTTTTTCTTTTAATTTAATAAAAAATGATGGATATTCTTACTGACAATTTTTTCATGGTATGCGGGTCTCGTAACTTGTATATCATATTTAAACTTAGTGAATTTTTTCTTCGGATTTTAAGAGGAAAAGAAACACCCAACTAACTTTTCGTTTTCTGTGTTCACTGCTATTGATTGCATGAAAAAATACAACAAAAAAAAATTATTTTATCTTGGGAAACACAACGCCTACAATTCTTGAATATTTAATCATAATGAATATGAAAAGATTGACAAACAGAAAATGGATCATGATAAATTTAGCAATGCTTACAATACCAGATGTAAAGGAACCACTACCATAATGATCTATTCTTATTTTCCTAGAGTAGCTTAGATGTGGCATAAGGCCGAAAGCATGGGGCACCGAGAGATGATCGAACTTACTTTTCAGTCGTAACAGATCTAGCGAGACAATCTTGTTAACCATTACACTACGCCGACCATACTCATCTATTATTTAGTATTTGTTTAACTTTTTTAATGAACATTATGAAATAAATGGAGTACATTGTTAGTTTTTTTTTACATCAAATGTGCTTTTCGTCATTATCTATCTATCTATCTATCTATCTATCTATCTATCTATCTATCTATCTATCTGTCTATCTATCTATCTATCTATCTATCTATCTATCTATCTATCTGTCTGTCTATCTATCTATCTATCTATCTATCTAAAAGAGGATAGTGTTATATTCCTTACCCAACCCATGTCTTAAATTGTAACTCGCTAAAATCAGATTATTTGGTTAGGGCTTCTTGATTGAGAACCCTGCAAGACCCTTTCATAAAGGCTATTAGTTTTATATGAATTTCCCTCAACTGATTCGCATCTATCTATCTATCTATCTATCTATCTATCTATCTATCTATCTATCTATCTATCTCAGTCCGTTCAGATCTATCTATCTATCTATCTATCTATCTATCTATCTATCTATCTATCTATCTATCTATCTATCTATCTATCTATCTATCTATCTCAGTCCGTTCAGATCTATCTATCTATCTATCTATCTATCTATCTATCTATCTATCTATCTATCTATCTATCTATCTATCTATCTCAGTCTCTTCATATCTTTCTATCTATCAGGTAAAATTAAGACAACTTCTCTGAACATATGAATATCAAATATTTTTTTTATTTCACAAATTATTTGCTCGTTAATTAGCTTAACTCGTTAAAATATTAAATATTTACTGATTAATTAGGAAATAGTGTTAAATAGTGACAGTATCGCAACGGAAACAATCTACTGGTACACATATTATGTCGATATCAATTGCAGTTTGTCATTATTATTCTAGATTTAAAAAAACAAACCAAAACATCGAGTATTATTTTATAGACATTTGAGTTATGAGATGTTAAAAGACATCTGAAAGTAAAGATTCATGACAAATTGAGACAAAACTTTTTTAGACACACACACGTAAAATTCTGTAATGATGATTTGTATTTCATAGCTAGAATAATCCATCTCTCTCTTCTGACTGCAATGTCTCCGGGACCATTTGCTCTGTGATTTCGTTTAAACCACGTTTCTCCTATTATTTAAGGTAAGATCGCCGGGCGTGATGTCTTCGTGACTGTAGGAAAGATATAAATATTTGGCGTTTCATTTTGCAAATGTGCAATAACTTGAAGAAATTAAAATTGAATCAATTTATTGTACGAATAGTTTTCAAAAAATTGCTTTTTTCGGTACTGAAGTGATTTTTTCTTTTTCTATTTGCCATGTGTCTTCAGGATTCTCCACAATTTCCTGTACCTTGTAGCTCTTAATATATTTGGTCTTTTTGTTATCTCTCCCAAACATGGTTCCGTCATCCATTTACTCAAGCTCGCCAGGTAATTTATGTGCTGCATTCAACTATCTCTTTCTGATGTCAAGCATAAGTGTACTTTTTGTTTCCATTTTATCTAAAGCTTCGCGTTTGCTCATATGTTCGGTCCTTGGTATCCTCAACACTCTAATAAAGAAACACAGTTCTGTTGCTTCAAGTCTCTTCTTCCTCTGTGAGGAAATGGCCCAGCATTCACCGCCATATAGGAGGACTCATTACATAAGAGTTCAGAACACATTTCCTTATTTCTAATGATTTTTTTCTGTTTCCAAATACTCTGTTTCTCACGCAATTTTCTGTTTCTTTGCTTAGCTTTGGCACGATATCGTTCGAATTTCGTTGTCTCACTTTCCGTAACATGTTTAAAAACTTCCCAGATATTTAAATTTATTCGTTCTTTCTTTCAGTCCCTCTGATTTTCAGAATATCCTTGCAGTGCCAAATTTTCCAACGGATTTTTCTCCTGTTTCTTAATATTTCGATTAGCTTTTGGAAGGCATCTTTAATTATCTCAACGCACCTTCTGATTTCAGTGTCGTATTCTCCGTCCTCTGTTAAAAGACTTACAAGTTATTTAAATTGTTGAGTTTTTTCGATGTGGTATCTCGAATTTATAATTTGCATGTTCGGCTGTTTCTTTGGCTAACAACTAGTATTCTGTCATATTGAAATTGATGTTTAATCCTTTCTTCTCGCTTTATGTTACTACATTCTGTAGGAATTATTATTAGTTCCTTTTCTGTGTCTGCTATCGACAGTATTTCATCTGCATATTTTATGTTGTTAAGATTGTGACCGCCAATACTTAAAGTACAGGTTGAATAACTCCATTGAGAAGTCACCGATATCGTACACCGCTTTTATCCGTTTTCTGGAATATTCCAATCTCCTTCGCAAATACCGGGTGCAGCAGCAAAAATGTCCAAATCATGTGCCAGCATAATTGACCATCCCACAGAATGTTTAATATGTAGAAAAAACACTAACCTAATTGGGTCTCTTTTTTCTAGGTTTTCAGATAAGAATTGTAGCCATCCTGATACCAGTTATCATAAGAATAGCTGAAAAACACTTTGAGTTATTCAGCTAGAAAGAGAATAAGTTAAAATCGTTCCGTGTCAGTCCCACTGTTTTCTCAACTGAAAATGTTGAGTGGAAATGGTATGAACATTCATACTCTGGCTTCCATCTTTCCATTCAAGACCCATTAAGAGAACGGTGAATAAGTTTAAGAGGTAACGGTAGAGGGGATAACTGGATCAAGAGGTCACAAAGCAAGAGGAATCATCCTTTCAACTTAGAGCTAAAGAGATGAATTCGAAAATGTCCAACTTAATCCATAAGACATTTGGCACATGAAAAAGGAGTTTCAGCTATGACAGTCCAAAGAGCAGTGAAAAAAGACAGGAACATGAAATCGTACGTGAAACCTGTGAGGCACCTTGTTACTCCAGGACAGAAAGTAAAGTTATAAGGCTAGAGAGGGCCAAGCTCCTTGTTAGTCCAGAACAGAATTTAGAAGTTTAGAAAGGGCGAAAATCATCTTGAATAAGGCACAAAATGTTACTGAAATAATATATATATATATATATATATGTATATATATATATATATATATATATATATATATATATATATATTTGAACTTTATTTCAGTCCTTGATGAGCTTCCAATCTTTAGCTATGATTAATTAATGTTGAACAATTCATTTTCGTTTATGATCGATTTCATCACGATTCTTCTGTTGAGCTTAGAGAGTAATTTACATTCTCATTGCTCAAAGCAGAGTCCAATAGTGTTATAGTTATCTCTGATAATTCCAGTGAGATATCTTTAATCATTTCTAAGACACAACGCTTCAATGCTTAATCTAACAATTTGACAATTTTGCTATTACAAGATTTGGACAATTTTGCTGTTGGAGACGGTATGTCAAAGTTACCAAGAAGTTCCAACTCTTCTTTGTGACGCACTCTTTCAAATGTTTTTGCATAATCTATAAAACACTGATACACAGATACATCGTTTTCTGACATCCTTCTGATAAAAATATCACATTCCTTGTTCAAGTGTCTTTAACGAATCTGCTGTTCATGCCTTATTTCCGGTTTGATTAGGCTGCGCGATCTATGCATCAGAATTCTGATGATAAGTTTTGTTATATTACTCATTAGGCTAATTGTCCGATGTAGTTCATATTCATTTGCAGCTGGCTTCTAAGGTGGTGCCATGAAAATCTATCTACTTAGGTCATAGGCCATTTATTATGTCTGTAATCATATAAATACCGAAATAATCTCAGGTTGCTAGTATCTATGTTACAGTTCCGTCTGGTTCTGATGCATTGTTTCTGTCCAATTTGGTCGCTGTGGATTTCACTTTAAATTTTAATATATGTATGGATATAATATATGTACAGATCTATATTATTTTACATAATTGGCCTTTTATCTTATAGGCGATATCTCTCCAATGTTTTATCTTTCGTAACTCTTTGCAAAATAGCTCTCACCTCCTATTCTGGCATCTATTTAGACGAGCTCGTTAGATAGGTTATTCCCTGTCAAATTCTCCAAGCTTGTTTTCCTTATTATGTGTCCAATTTCTGATTCTAAGTAAAAGTGAATTTTTATTCCATTTTTCTTAAAGCTTGCCTACTGCCCACATGCTCCGTTCATGTTATTTACAGAATCGTTTTGTGGAGTCACAACCTTTCTTTTACTTTCCGTATAAATTGTTCAGTATTCACTGCCATGTAATATTATTGATATTACACAAAATATAAGCAGTCATTTATTTGTTTCTATGCACATTTTCCTGTTTCTTAATACGTTGCTTATCTTTTCGAAGGTAATTTTCTCTATTACAATGACCCTTTGTATTTTGATGATACATTTTTTGCCGTTTTGTTAAAACACTTACAAGATAATACAATTGTTGTACTTGGGAGCTTTTGATATCTCTGATTCGTAGCTGACATTTTAGGGTGTTAGTGACAAGCATAGATTCTATCTTCTTACAATTAAAGGTTGGCCCTTCCTTCATGATTTCTTTATCTTACTTTTACTAGGATTTCCTTCAGTTTTCTTTATAATATAGACTTTCTTTCTGAATGTTTCAATTGACGACTGTGTTTCTTTTACCAAACACTAAAGATTGATTATATATATACTGCCTTGCCTGGGATTATATATATATATATGTATATATATATATATATATATATATATATATATATATATATATATATATATATATATATATATATATATTGTGACGTACCCACGATTTCATTAAACATATAAGCGTAAGGCTAAAAAGCACTCCCAAAGAAAATCCAAAATTCTATTCGAAAATTAGTTAGATATAAAAGAAAAATAATAAATAAATAAAAATAGATGAAATCAAATATTTTCAACTTGCGAGCGAATATGTTCCATGATCAGCCATACCCTCCTCTTCTCTTCACAAATTCTTTCCCTCTTTACCTACTCTTCCACCCACAAGCCACGGGTCCATGAACTTTGCAGCGACCGGACGCGAAAATGACCTGGTTCCAATATCTCGCAGCTATCAGGCGGTTGACCATAAGTGAATTCCAGGCACCATTAGGATCTCCTACTGCGATTCACGTGATCAGACCCTACTATGTGTTGTCTGAAATTTTGGCCATCAAACAAACACTGCGTAATCTATGCCCCATCCTCCCGTGTACCCGGTCAAGGACGAAGAGAACACACGTGACTGTCTTTGAGGACAGAAAAATTGTAAAAAAGGATTTTCAGTTTCCGTCTGAACGTCGCTGGGCAAAATCGTCCCGATTCCAAATGGACTGCCCACTGAAATGAAGAAGACAACAAAGTCTGTCGACTAGAGATGAAAGTGCTGCTACAAAACTGAATCGACCAACGAAACGCCTGCCCGAGATGCTGTGGACCCCGAACATTTCCGAAAGAAAAGGAACCCAGGAAAATTGCTGGTGATTGTTTTAACATAAGAACTCTCGCTTCGGCAAATCAGAATTTTGTGTGGAAATATCAACTCGACTGACAGATAAGTTGATTCTCTTGGCTTGAAATTTTTTTTATGTATATGTATGTATTCGCTCGTTCATTCATGGTACCGTTCCCCTTTGTTAAATGAATTTTCTTTTTCTTTCTTTGCCTGTTTATGTATTCATAAATAAATGTTTTATTTTGAAATCCATCGTCTTGTGTCTGTTCTTCGTTGACTCCCTTGTGTCGCTTCCATTTCTGAGTGAAGACCGAGAAAGGATCCCACGTTTTCCTTTTTTTTAAAACCTAGGCTTCATCTATATGCTACAAGTCCGTAACAATATATATATATATATATATATATATATATATATATATATATATATATATATATAATCCTAGGGAAGGCAGTAATTCCACTAAAACACAAGGGGTTACAGAGAAGTGAGTAATCAGGTGGACAATGGATAGCGATTGACATTGTATTTCATTTTTTACAGATTAAAGTTGTTTGGAAATCATGGGACCGAAAGTGTGTTCCACAAGCAAGAAGTGCGAAGGAAGAAATTCTTAGCATAGAAATTGCGGTTACATCTAGCCAGCTCGACTGCAAACTAATGAGATCGCGACGCTAGTATAATACTGCGCTTAAATTCATAAAGTCTAGGAACCATAGCGAAAAGCTCATTCGAACAATTACCATGGGAATATTAATAGAAAAGACACAGAGAGGTAACCTTACGCCGGTGAGAAATTGAATGGAGCTAAGCCACCACATCAGGACCTATTATATTTCAGATCCTTCTTGAGATTATTAAGGAACTTAATGTAAATAGCAAGGGCATTGGACCATGTGGCAACAATATTCTAAGTATGGACGAATGGTAGACTTACAGATATGTAAGGTAGATTCTGGGGAGAAAAATTGTCTGTCAAGAAATAGTGAAGCGATATTCTTAGCAGCTGACCTAGTAATTGATTCAGCATAGTCTTTCTACTTCATACCAACAGAGAGCCCTAGAAGGGGGAACGAGTCAGTTTCCTGGAGGATAGCACCAGGAGGCTCTCAGATGATTAATGGAGAGAAGTTTAGTTTTGGAGGTGATAAAATTAACAAGCCAGTAGACTAAGGTTCTTGAGGTCGATTTGGACATTGGCTACCATTTGACCTTGTCAGACTGATAAGCATTACTATCGAGGTAGGAGCAAATTTTTATGTCGTTAGCATAGATACCAAGTTGGGAACTGATGCCATCAGGAAGGTCATTAATAAAAATTTAAAATAGAGTAGGACTAAGTATGGAGCCCTGTGGACACTTGCGTTAGTACGAAATAATTTAGATGAGTGGCCATGCAGGATAACTCTCAGTTCATGATTTGATAGTAAACTTTTCAACTTGTGGAGAAAACTTGAATGCCATATCCTGTCGAAGGTTTTCGACATGTACAATGCAACAGCCCGGGCTTCACCGCTTTAATCTAGATCATGATAAAATATTTCGAAAATATCGTCAGTACATCAGCAGTAGACCTGGAGGAACGTATGTCCATATTACTTGTCTGAGAAAGGTCATGCCATGAGAGATGATCAGCCAATTCAGCATTGATTTGGGATTCATATATGCATATGCATACACACACACGCATGCACAGACACACACACACACACACACACGCATGCGTGAAAACACATACATGCATGCACACACCCATACAAACAGACACGCATGCACGCTCGCATGTACACACACATATGTATCATATTTTTGACCGGCACTAACTCTTTAACTATGGTCAAATGAGCCTTTTTCGGTCAAGAAATTTTTGTACACAGACTGTTATATATATATATATATATATATATATATATATATATATATATATATATATATATATATATATATATATATATTAGGCAGCATGAATCGATCCAGCTCTTATCTCAAATAACAACTTAAAAGAGACTGACCAACACAAGGTCTGACCAAAATTCATGTTAAAAAACTAAAAAAACTAAAAACACAAATGAAAACTGCAGACAAAAATTCATTTTCTCCATTCAAGACATTCGTTTCTGTAGTTCATTGTTACCAGCAAGCAGAAATTTTTGTTCTCCTGATGATGGCCATGTTGGCCGAAACTAGTCGAGGAATCTGAATGAAATAATAATAAAAACGAAAGAATATTAATATACAACCCAGTCCCTCTTAAGATTTTAATTTTTTAATATTTTTATTGTTCAATATATATATATGTATATATATATATATATATATATATATATATATATATATATATATATATCAAACATCTCCATTGCATTTTTCCCAAGCCAACATACATGACTATATAAATGTTAAAACATTCAAAGAAAACGGTTAAATCCATTACCAAGTTTTAATTAAAATATATAATACATAAATTTGTCCCAGACTAAAATGATTTAAATATTCATTGCATATGAAACTTACAACGACACCATCATTTGCAGACTTTCGTTTATTAGACATTAAATTAGGTGACTTGTCATCCTCCAGAATTTCCCTAGACTTTTCACTTAAGCTGATGAATATGTATGAGAGTCGCTTACATTTAAAAATTTTGAAACTGTAACAAGATTTTAACTTTTGTTTATAAATACTTTTTGCAATATAAAATCCTTACATTTACCTTGATAATGTCTCCCAGAGGACTGATAAGTTTCCTCATCTTCTTTATTTATACTGTGCTTTTGCAGAGATTTATTTCAGTTACATCAGAAATTTTACATACATATATACATATATATATATATATATATATATATATATATATATATATATATATATATATATATATATATATATATATATATATATATATATAAATAAGTGTATATATATATATATATATTTGTGTGTGAGTGTAGATGCACGTGCGCGCGCAAATACACACACACACACACACATATATATATATATGAAATATTATGTTTGAATTTTAACAAGAGAAACACGGATGAAGACGTGAAAATAAAACAATAATGAAAGCAAATCATAAAAATAATTGACAGACGGTAATAATTCATGATACTTTGCGCCTAAATGGACAATCGATAAGCCTTTCCAGATCAATAAGTTTGTCCGGAAACGACCCCCGAGGATATTAGTAAGCCGGCGGAGATCAAATCTGTTGGTAACTTGAGCCATACATTCCTGTCTGATCAGGTGACACGTGAAATTGATCCTGCGGATTTGAAACTAATATAATTAATTAACTGACATCATGTTAACTTCTCTCACTGAGCGATATTAGACGATTAGGTCGACTCAAGTTTCTAGCTTTAGATGAAACTCAAAAGATGTCTGTTATTTAATCTTATTTGAGTTATGCTCCATATTTAATAGCCTTTCATTTTGTATGCCTTAATTAAGAATGTAAAAAATATTTTTACTAACACTTGCAGAAAGTATTTTCGATTATATGAATATTTATTCTTGGTGTAGAGTAGCTAGCACTCGTTCAGCTATCAGATAGCCTGGCTCATAGCGTTAAATAGTCTACGATTAATGACCTCATAAGTTGATTAATAAGTTGATACTAAGCTGAATAATATTCAAACTAATCTTACTTCGTTTAATATATATATATATATATATATATATATATATATATATATATATATATATATATATATATATATACAGCATACAGCATTTGACCCTCTTCTATTCCTTGTAAGTTGTCTTGTTAATTGTTTTGTAACTTATTATTCTGTGATTTCTGCATGTATACGTTAGCACCGGATATGCTGAATAAATATATTAAGCACTCATTCTTCTCTGTGTATCATTCACCTCGACGATACAACAATTCTTTTGGGAGTGAATATTGCACTAAACCCCCTGAGCTTAATGGAACTTATACTCGGATGCCAAGAGGTATGCTTAACATATCTTGGAGACAACATTCAACTAAATCATAGCTCTATGGATCCGCCCCTGATAATTCTACAATCTCACGTGAACGCAGAATGCGATTTGAAGAACACTGCTGGCGAGCAAAACATGAACTAGTGCATGATCTACTGCTCTGGAAACTTAGCCATGGCGCAAGATCGGTTGGTCGCCGAGCAACCACTTACATAGACCAACTATGTAATGACACATGATGACGCCTTAGTGACCTTACTACATTGATGTAAACCGTGATGGTTAGTATTATTGACTCATAAGTGTCCGAGCTAGCTTGACCGAGTAAATTAATAAAAGCATTAACAATCTTCTGAAAATAACTATAATGTTTCCAGATAAAAGTCGTATTATTAGATCCATAGCTGAGAGGAGATAGATTCATAACTTTATTTCCCTGTAAGTGAACGTAACGAACCCGACTAGAATGCAAACACTGTTCTCCGATTTTTCATTTTAAGCGGCTATCCTTACGCCATCGGCACATCCTCCAATAGCAGGACATCCAAGAGATATATTTAGAACATAACGTAATTCATGTTGTCATGACAAACGTACTGAAGAATAAATCATATTGACACAAACGCATTTTGAATAGCTATTTATATTTTATTGTAACATTCTCTGTAGATTATCATAATATTCAGAAGATAGAACACACTGATTGATATGATACGTTCTTATTTGTGAAGACGACAGTTTGATGAAAAATGTTATAGTCACATTTTTACTGAACCCCAATCCAATCTAATGTTTTGTATTAGTAATAGTATAAGCACAATTAGTATATTTTAATTTGTACAACACTTTTTACAACACTTTTACTTTTGATGACGTTCCAGCATATCAATAAGCATGTTCAAGACAGCCGAACTTCCAATGAAAATTAAAATATGAATTCTGCAATTACCAATGCTAATTTCATGAATCACTCTGATCACTGTCTAAGGCTCAAGTAGATTCCGACATAAAATGAAAGTAATTAATTCCGCTCATACACACACACACACACACACACACACACACACACACACACACACACACACACACACACACACACATATATATATATATATATATATATATATAAAGCACATCAGGCTATATGACGGTTCCGTATAGGATACAAGTTCGATTCCTGTCGGAGGACGCATATTTTCTATGAAATTTTCTCAGACATTCATGCCGGTAAATTTTGTTTAATACTGTTTATTATAAACAGAGCATTTACTTAAATATTTGTATCTATAAAAAGAACGCATAAACATAAAAAATGTCTTAATAAAATAATTGTTGTACTTTGTCCATTTCATAATGTGTGACACACACACGCACACACACACACACACACACACACACACACATATATATATATATATATATATATATATATATATATATATATATATATATATATATATATATATGTGTGGGTGTGAATAAAAAGACAAAAAGAGTAACTATTCTTAGCTGATTCATTTTGACGTTTGAGAAAATTTATCAAAGCAGATGAAAATTTGCCTTGATAAAGTCCCTCAGAGGAATTGTGGCAATAAAGAGTCAAGGTGACATGATACAACAATATATGTATGGTATGTGCAGTTCTGTATAATACTGGATAAAACAGGATTTTTGTTGTTTTTTTTACCGTTATGATTAATTGAACATTTTCAAAAAGATTTTGTGACTCAATTTTCACATTTTCACATTCTAAATATTTTAACATTTACTGAAATAAAATAAATATATATTTTTTTTTATCAGTTTTTTTTGCCCGCTGCTGAATAATATGATCAGGATGAAAAAAGCCTAGAAAAAGTGACTGACAAAGTCAATAAGACATCAATGGCATCTGATAAAAAGACGAGTTATTTTCACAACTCACAACAGTGAAGGTAAACAACAGATATTCGCTTTTATTTCCATTTGAAGGGCAACGTTAACAAGGAAAAAAGGAGGATAATGTAGAATTGACTTCAGTAAAAAGGAACATTGGCGAATAAATTCT
>OZ038475.1:53333619-53416119 GCA_964036315.1 Acanthosepion esculentum
ATTTAATTTTCTGGGAAGCATTGGTAATTTCTTTAAAAAAATATTTTGCTGGTAATATTTATTTATAAAAATGTATTGCTTGTAATGTTTTCTTTTTCTGACAGAAATATCGCTGGTAATATTTTTTTACTATAAAAATATATTGCTGGTATTTTTATTATAAAAAATGTATTTTTATATTTTAGTTTTTAGGTGAACTATTTGCTCATAGCTGGGATTCTAACAGGTGCGACCACCACAGGCCGGGCTGGACCTGGGAACAACAGCACTTAAGAGGTGGTCCCACACTCCTCAAAAACTCCTGATCAGAGGCCTTGCTGCAGGATGTAGTTTTATCGTCATACCCAGGACGAATCGCTTTTCGATTCAGAGCTCTGCTTCTCCCTGACCGGTTGGCAAATGAGGCTGGATGAGAGTGAAGTCTTTTTTTTTGCCGTTAATCAAAGATGGATTTCTGCGAAAGCGGTCGGAACACCCTCGTCTAGAACTTGAACTCGTCAAGCAAGATGATAACGGCCATAGCACCCGCGCATTCAAGTATTACAATTTCTTCATATTAAATGTTAAGTTTCACATAATATAATGCAACTCAACCTGGTAACGAAAGATCAGCGTGTATCAGAATATACATTCTCACGTACTTTAGATCGAATAGTAAATGACAGAAATACTATACGCATTTTTGAATACAGACCAATTATTTTCACGTAGTATCCCTTTAGGACGTATTCAATAGTGGCTCTCCAGAGATACTTGTTTTTATTATCTGTGAATTTCTATGACATTTTTATTTAATCATTTCACCCCAGGCAAGGTGACAACGTCACTAAAATGCAGGA
This sequence comes from Acanthosepion esculentum, assembly GCA_964036315.1. Classification (NCBI taxonomy): domain Eukaryota; kingdom Metazoa; phylum Mollusca; class Cephalopoda; order Sepiida; family Sepiidae; genus Acanthosepion; species Acanthosepion esculentum. The sequence goes on from OZ038475.1 coordinate 53,334,459, forward strand.
GCATAGTGAGAGTGAAAGAAAATGAGAAGCTGCTAGCTAGGAGAAAAATGTTAAAAGAACAAGAACTCAGGAAGGAAGAATATGGCAATCGACGTTGCATTTAAATATTTGAAGATTGTAGGCGGCAGGGACCCCCCACCAAAAAAACAAAACGGAAGAGTGTTTCACAGACGAAATGTGCGAGAACAAAAAATATTAGAATAGAAATTACGGTTGCATTTAACTATTTCAACAGTAGAACGATGAGACCTAATTGCCAATCTTGCAGTACGCTTAAATTCATGCTGTCGTGATACCAAGTAGGAAAGAACAATTTTCAGTAAAATGTAGGAAAAACACAGGGAAGCCTCATCAAGGCAGTAAAAAAGGTAATCAAGTCGCGGTGCTAGATCAATACTGATATTCATTACAGACTTTTCTTTCGATTTTGTCGACAATATTGAGAAATATATTAGGAACGCCAGACCAAATATGGCAGCAATATTCAATGCACAGACGAATGAGAGACTTATAAATGTGCAATTTGGATTCTGGCGAGAAAAATTCTCTGATACGACACAGTGAATCAATTATCATTGCAGCAAACCTAGCATTTGATTCAATATAAATATTCCACTTCATGTCAGTGGAAAAACACGAGAACAGGGAGTCGCAATGTGTTTCTCTCCCGCAGGTTGGCCTTGCCCATGGAAAAGCAAAGTCGTTCTCTGTGATGAAAAAAATTATTAGGAAAAATCGTAGTGGTTTTCTTGTTATTTTCATAATGGATGTAGATTCTAAATTGACCTTCTTGGCTGCCTATCACCCAAGTCTAGATTACCTACCATACTAAGCCTATAGGGAGGAGTAGGGAACAGAAATATTTCATATCTTTCCTAATGACATCAGGGCAACAGGCGAGATGGAAAATGAATCTGAACCGTCGATTCCACTGTGCGTGCCAATAACCGTTATGCTAAAACGCAAATCCACAATATTCCAGTAAATATATATATATATATATATATATATATATATATATATATATATATATATATATATATATATATATATAGTAAGTACATATAGTAAATATCTTATTAAACAAAAGAGACAGGGATGACTGGATAGAAACGTTGGTCCTACAGAACAATCTTATGTACATTCCATGTATTTTTAGATCAATCTCTATCCTTAAAATAATGAAGTACATCGGCTGCGAAGAGACGCATGCATTTGAAGAAGAGGTAGCTACAAATTTAGAAATAGTTTATAGGGATGTCTGACATCATTTGTGCATTCTACAGAAGGATAAATAGAACCATAGCGGGCTATGACGCTCGCAAACGTTATTTTCTCCCACAGACTGTGGATCACGTCAGAAAATACGATCTGTTCAAGTAACAGAAACTATGCTGAACAGACGTTAGTTACTGTTACTCGAACAGATCGCATTATCTGCCGTGATCCACAGTTTGTAAAAAATCCTGGACGCTTAAAACCTCGGTCGCGATGAATTGTGACTTAGAGATAGATTGGCCATCGGCAAAAAGTTCCGTCTATCTAGGTTCGCTCACAAGGCCTGAGTCAACCCGTGATATTTTCTTCAGACAATTTCCAAGGGTGCCGCACGCTAGGATTGCCTCCCCAAAATCAATGGCATCAACATATAATATTATTATCTATTTTAGGATATTAAAACAAAAACAAGTTAAGAATCGCTGCACAATTATAATAATGTTTCAACACTACAAATGTGTCTCCTCGGGTGATGGTAAAATACTTAGCTCTACTCTGGATTGGCAACTCTTTTAAATTAAATAGTACATGCATTGGCATTATGTTACATTTGTTCTCATTTTACGTGGATATATATATATATATATATATATATATATATATATATATATATATATATATATATATATATATATATTACAGAGTAAAAAATCCCAAATCACCTCATTTGGGTATAGATCTATTTCAACTAGCGATAAGTACGTTGGTCTTATTCAACCCTGGTGGGTGGACTGCGACAGAAGGAAAACATTTCTTAGCCGACCTGTTTCGTCCGTTGATAAAATTTATCAAGGGAAATTATAAGGGTTTTATGTTGCAGAATGTGCTTTTAAACAGAAATAAAGATATCTTAAATTTTTCAGTATGTTTTAATTTAAGAACGCTTATATATCTACTGCTGGATTAGTGAAAGTCACAGTAACCTATGGTAGATGCTAAATGATGTGATGTAACATTTCTTCTCATAAACAAAACCGAGTCAATTTTCTTATATTTCTGAGTGTCCTTAAATTTAAAAATTCTGAAAAGCTAACTTCATATTTATTTTTGTTTATAAATACTTGATGAAAAATTATTATTTTTACATTTGCTTTGATATGAGGACGAAACCGTGTCGGCTAAGTTTACCTTTTTTCATATTGTTCATTTACATATATATATTTTGATTTTATCAGAACTTTAACATAGACACCAACAAACACGCATACACACATACATCCCCATATATATATATATATATATATATATATATATATATATATATATATATATATATAGAGAGAGAGAGAGAGAGAGAGAGAGATAGATATAGGGTGTAATGGAGAAATTGTCGTTTAAATTACGCAAAAATGAAAAGAACACTAACATGTCCTTTTAACTGATATATCTAAAAGTTACACAAAAAATATCTCGTAATAATAAAGAGCAAATCTATTCAATTGAATCACCATTGGTTTCAATCGCGGCCTCCAGACGACTTCGGAATCTCCTGGATGTTTTGTAGACTGTCTTCTTGTTTAAGTTGGTGAATGCTGCCATAATCCTTGACTTCAGTTCATCTTTGGTGCTACACGGAGTTTTGTTGTTCTCTCGCGCAACCTCGCTCCACACATAATAATCAAGGCGATTCCACCTGGAGAGTTAGGTGGCCAGATGTAAGAGGCAGAAATTTTTTGACAGCCATTACTGAGTTCTCCTGTTTGTGGAGCATGGTGCAGAATTCTGTTGCCAGACATAGGGTCTTCCAGTACCTACTCTCTTGACCCAGGACAGCACTACCTCCTTAAGGCACTTGATGTAGGCCTCCGTGTTGATTCTGAGGCCTTGTGGGAAGATGAATGGAGGCATAACCCCGCTATCACTAGTGATCACAGCTTCGTAATTACCATTAGATCCATCCAAATCTTTCTGTCTTCAGATTGACACCCAAACACTCTGAAATCTTCGTATTCAGTGCGAATGCTATACAGTACAGCATGCTGTTTCTAAATTTCTGGTGGAGTTAATTGTGTCATGGTGTTCCTTTTCTCACAGACGGTGTCAAACTCACTCTACTATTCTGTGCAGTCGACAGAAACACAAAAAAAGCAATACATATGCATGAAATTAAAGATATAAAAAGGCGACAATTTACCCAGATTGTTTAAATTAAACTCTCTTCCTTAATGCAAATAGACAATTTCCCCACAGATGAGGGATTGACTTAAACCAACAAAGATAGAGCTATACCACCAAATGCTTAGAAAACATTGACTGAGAATATGAGTAACAAGTAAATTTTAAGATATACATATAAAAGTCATGCAACCTGATATAATCAGAAAAAAATGTTGAAATATTTAATCTAAAAAAGGATGCATAGAGGGCCTGGAAAATTTAAATCTAGAAGAACAGACTGAATTGGAGAAGAATAGTGGGTATATGGTAATTACCTTAGTGAAGCGGTTTGAATAAAGGGATGGCAGGACAAGGGTAATAAAAGACGATAAAGGAGTTTAAGTTAGGTAAATCAGCAGAAGACAGGAAGATGTAGAGATCCATAATATGATAGTTCTAAAAGGATAATAAACATAAAAGAAGATCGTAACAAATTGGTCAGTAATCTAAATTCGTAGATATTTGCAAAGTTTGATCTCCATCAGGTGACTAACATCTGTCTTTGTGACAGAATAAATTAAAATTAATTACTAACAATAAAGAAATTTGCTTAGTATATAGTAAAAACTGAATTCAATTATTGAATATTCCAGTTATCGCATAAAAAAATCAATTATGATTTGATCAAATTTGAGAAAATTATCTAAGTTTTATAGAAAATTAATAATTATATAAATATTTTATTTTATATTTTTTAATATAAAATAAAATGCGTGAAATTTACTCAAATTAATAAAATATTATACAAGTTAAAATATATGAAATTTACAAAAGTAAATGGAACCTCCAAAGTAATACAAATTATAGTTATTATATTGTTTAAAAAATCAAATCAAATTGTATTATAACACATTTTTATGATGTATCAATGTAATACATATTAAACATTTCTTTTTTCAACATGTGCATTTGAAAGATTAATTATAATATCATTAAGATTAATTATAATATATTGAGAAATTTAATTATAATATCAAATAAATAATTCAATGATTTTCTAACTTTAGTTCTTTGTAACACAGATTATAATATATAATGAAACAGAAAATATGTTGATAAAACTAGCGTATTTAAATCAATGCGTGTCACAAATGAAATTTCAAATTTTATATGCAGCGAGGTTTTGTATTGCACTGAGAGTAGTAATTATTATTTTAGTTACCATTTAATCGAACATTTATTTCATGCATTTTTGTGATAGGAGGCTAACTTTTTAGAAATTCAACATGAACTAATAAAACCTTTAGTGCAAAATGCAAGAGAATTCTTCACTTTAACTGGCTTTTAGTCATTGTCAGATAAGCTTGATCAAAGAAACAAAAAGAAAAAAAAAGAAAAGGAGAAACAAAACAAGATGAAGCTTTTAGTACCCGGACATTGTATTTGGCAAAGATCAGTATTAATTGATAACACATGAATAGTCTTTTAACACGGTGTAAGCACATATACTTTAGTCTTTTTCGTGTATATTATAGAGAGAAATAATATAATTAAAATAAATTCTCATCTGATATTAAAAATGTCTTAATAAAATGGATAGTGGAAAAGTGGACATTAAAAGGTGAAAGTAATAACAATATTTAATAATAAAAAAAAAAGAATCAAGCTGAGTAAATGAAACAAAACAGTGACAATTTTTTACGAAAAATTACCTAAGCAAGTATAATAGGACTCACATGGGAAAAGCAAAACAATATTACAATATAATATATATAATATATTATAATATAACTGATATAAGTTCATAAGCATTTGAAAATAAAATCCAAAGCAATATTTCAATATTTAATAAGCGATATATGAATAATAATAGCAAAGATCAACATATTCAAGGAAGTCAGAAAAACTCAAAAAAATTTGGACGTTCCACAATAGCATAAAATTAGTTACTTTTTTACTCGAACGACCAAATGTTTTCAAGAAAGCGTCTTTATTTACGATGTAAAAGTATGATATGATCATGTGGCATTAAATAAGTTTAATACATAAAAAAGATACAAATTCACGGCATTAAATTTTAACATCTCATATACGTATATTTTACAACAGCAAGTTGGAGAGGAAAGATGGCGTCCAGCGAAATCCTTTTATTTACAGTGAGTGAACGAAATAATAGACAACCATATATTTCAAAAGATTTCGTCAATAGTGCCACATTTTTGTGTTTCTCTTGATAATCTATTTAGTGGAAGGTTATAAAACATATCTAATTATAATGTATCAGGGAAATGTTTCGAGGATGAATCTCGACATTTTGTGATAATACCTGCACAGAAGGCAATGCAAAACAAACGAATTATATTTAAATAAGCGTCTTTTCTTTCATTATTATAACTCTCATTATGAAAGCATTAAATGCATTTACATTATATGAAATACACATATACACACGAACAGGCAGAGAGAAAGAGAGAGAGAGGGAATAAGAGAGAAGGAGAGAAAGAGAGGGAGAAATACATGCATATAAAATACGTACATTTCCTCTTGTAATGACGTTTAGAAATATATACGAGAGTAAAAACTGTGTAGAATGCTGCTTTAACTTTGAATCTAAATAAATATATTATTAAGGAGAACGAATAACAAAAGAACGGGAATTGAGTAGACAGAAGATGGCGAGTGACATTACAATTAATTTTTGGAAGATCAAAGTTGATTTGAAAGCAAGAAGCCGGAAGAAAATTCCGCAAGTGAGAAGTGCGAGAGAAAAAACTGTTAATATAGAACGTATGGCTAAAACCTGAAATTTCAACTATTAAATGATGAAACATATTCTTCAATGTAGTGTTGCTCTTAAATTCGTAAAGTCGAGGTAGGGAAGTGGAAGGTGTATGGGAACACATACCATGAACATATTTATAGACGCGGCACACATAGAAAAGTTGAAAGAGGACTGAAGCCAAGGTGCTAGGTCAGGAGCGATAACATTACAAATTCCCCTTTGGATTTTATTAAAAATCTCTGAATATATAGCAGAAACAGTAAATCAGATGTGACTGCAATATTCAATGTATGAACGAATGGTAGACTTATAAAGTTGTAAGATAAATTCTGGCGAGAAAAATTGTCGAGCACGACAATGTGAACCGACTTTCTGAGCAGCAGACATAGCAATTTATTCTATGCAATCATTCCACTTAATGTCAGTCGAAAGTATTTGTCTTGGAAGGTGCACTGAGTCACTAATTTAGCGGCCAGCATCAGTCATGCTGACTGACCAAAAAAGGTCCTCTAAGATGGTAATATCATCTATTCTATTATATAAAATCGTTTTTATACATTTACCAGTCCCGCAGCTTGATCTTTTCATATTAAGGATATATTCAGTTGTTATGGTAACAGTAGATAATAATCGACATCAATAAGATGTTGCTAGGAATACACTGATTTTTATATATTTCCCATGTATCAACTTTCTCAGATTTTATTTACTTTTAATAACTGAAAATGAATAATCCGTTCTATTTTTCATGTGTATGGTAAATTCAGGATGTTGGCGAACATGTCTCACCGCAGCTTTCTTTTGTTACTCTACGTAAATTTTGACACTTTATCCTACTTGATTTTTTTGTTTCGTCAACCATTCACTAAATCCCTTAACTTAATGACTTCTGAGAGTTAAATTCTTCAGGTACTCTTATTATTTTCCCAGAGATTCCAATTGATCTATTCTGACTGTAATTATCAATTTCTTTGTAATTCCTATTTTCCTACAGAAATTATTCGTTGCTTACATGTTCTGTGCATGGTATCCTTAGCATTCGTCGACAGACCATCTCCCACTCTCCAGGACCTTTCTTTATCTGTGAAGAGATTTTCCAATATTTTCTGTTATATAAAAGTATAGATATTACATAGTAGCTCATCACTCTTTTCTTTGTTGTCTAATTTTGTGTTCCTTAATGGTTTGATTACTTTTACTAAGGCTTCGGGTTTCGGTGTGATAATTTCAGTTAAATTTCTGTATTTGCTTGATTTTGACGCCAATAATAAACACCTTGGTTGGTTTCATTTGCCAAAAACGGTGCAGTTTGTCTTCTTTCAGCCAATTCTTGTTTATATATGACAAATAAGATAATTGTATAAGGCCTTGATTACTCAGGTAAAATTCATCAGCAATCAAACCTTTTAACAGAGTTGGTTCGGAAGACGGGACAGCATCGAATGTCCACAACGTTCATCTGCCCTAACATCAATGAATTTATTTTTTTTTGTGGGGGAGTATAGTAAAGAATAAGTTTTATGAGAGAAATCCCCACACAGTGGACGAATTAAAAGAGTACATCTCAGATGTATTTATTGAAATTGATGCAGATCGGTATTTGTGACGTTTTGTACGTCATAACGTTCCCGAGAGGTTCGAAGAATATTGGAATGTTGGAGGACATTTTGGGCATTTAACAGATTAAACAGCGCTAAAAAGTGTAAGTAAAGTGTTAAACAAAATTAAACAGTTTTGAACATATGTTTGTAACAAATAAATATAAATGTAATAAAAAGATTTTAAAAAAAAAGTAAAATGCATAACAGTAAGTGTAAGCCTACATTTGGCCCACCTTGTATAGTGAACTGTTTATAGCCAAATAAAATATAAACATCCTATTGTGGTTTCACTTATTCAATGTTACAGAATATGGTAACCTATATGATTACATAATTAACAAAATAAATCCGTCAGTTTTTGATGATACGAATAATCTTTTATATGCGTGCGTGTGTGTGTTTACGCATGCGCGTTTATCCATTTTCTCATTTTACATTTTCTTCAACTCCAACAATTCAACGACTCAAGTCCTTAGGCTTCAATTCAGTGCCAAATAATTATTTATTTGTTATATAAGAAATCTATAATGTTGGAATGTAAGAAGTCTTCTATTTGCTTTAAACATTTCAACTTGCACACGCCTTTTCAAAGATCACACAAAGCATAGTGAATGTTTTACTCCCTTTTCCGGAGATGAATTCACGCACTTGTGGGAGTGTCACTTCCATTCTACACAAAACTGCCCGCGGCTATCATCGGCTTTTATATGATGCTGCGCGCTTTGCATTTTGCCTGGGAGTTGTACAAGTAAAAACGGCCGCCATTATAGGCATGCACTGAAACTTCTTCCTTTCTGTTGGTTGCTGGCAAACAAATACATAAGGACAGCTATCTGTAAACTAGAAGTTAGAATATACAAACAAGATTGTGTTTATGATTCTTTTGATTTTGAACATGATAGGATATATTGTTGACAGAAACAAGAACCTTTATCTGACTTAATTATGCAGCCTGAATAAATATGAGTTGACTTTGCGTGCATTTTCTCTATTCAATTATGGATATATTGGAAAAAAATGTTCTGCCCAGAAATGTATGCACCGACATGAATAAAAATATGAATCTCTAACAAATTATAATTTTAGATGCCTACATTGGAATAATTCTTTCGGTTTTATAAAGGAGTTGTTTTGAAATGACAACATTTTTAGTACAATCATTAAGACATGTTGTAAATCTGCATTGTACACGTTTTCGTTGTTCAGGCTCAGGTTTTAGCAAAATAAGCTGAAAGGTAAACTATATCCATTAACAGTAGTATAGTCGCCAAGGGTATAAATCATGGAAGAGGAAAATGAGATGTTCTATAGCACAGTAGATAACTCTTTGACTCAATTCAAATCTCAAGAAATTAGAATCATAAGAGACCTAAATGCTGAAGTAAGAAATACAGTAAGATAGCCGGCGTGTACAGATTAGGATCTCGAAACGAATGCGTAAAATATTGGTCCAATGGTGCAAAACAAACGACAAAATAATAACCAACACCTGGTTTCAAGAAAGCCCAAGGCTATTATGAAAATGGAAAAGGCCAGGAGGAGACTCTCCCAACCAGGTGAATTACATAATAATCAATAAATTTTCAGTACAGCAAAATTTATCCAAGTGCCGACCGCCGTAGAGACAAAGATTGCGTATTATGTAGAATTGGATTAATGCTAAGAAAATTAAAGAGACCAAAAGCAAGGCTGAAACTCCAATACGATTCACTCCGGGACGATTAACCCTGCAAACTGATCTATGTTGACAGAGTCAAGCGTGGTTGAGACAAGAAATTGTAAGTGGAATACGTTGTGCAATACTTTATTGACATCTTAGAACAAGGAAAGATAGACAAGAAAAAAAAGCAAATGGATGACATATGAAATTCTTGACATGATGAATAAGTGACAACAGCCAGCTTCAATATTTAGTACAAAGTGGAGTAAGGAAAAAGTGTGTAGAAATTGAAAGGCGGAGTAACACAAATAAGACAGATATGCATAAAACAAAAGAAAATAGCAGGACAAATGGTATGCTCATCGACAGGATGCCTAGACCCAGAAAAGAAGGCGATCGTAATCGAAAAATAAAATAAAAATACTTCAAAGATATAACGAATACATCGGAAAGCTCTTTCACGATGAAAGAGGGTAATTGGGAATATGGATAAGATATGGAAAGACTTGAAATACTAAAGTTAAAGGTAAGATCAGCACGGGCGAAATGAACAGAACAGAAGAACCAAATGGGATTGTAAAAGAGATGCTGGCAGTTTTAGATGAGTTTTATCTATGGAAGTAATGAATGAAATATATGAGAGTGATGGTATACCTTATTAGATCCCTTTCATAGCGCTGCCTAAGAAGTAAGGCGTAAATGAATACGAGCCCCATCGAGCTATTAGCCTACTGAGACACATGTCAGTCAGTTATGTGCCTTAGCCGATCATGTGTCTTTCGATACATGACTGACAAGGCAGATTTTTTTTCTGCCTCATCAGTCACGTATTTTTGCGCGGAGTTGGTTTCCATTTCTTTCTGCGTCAGACCAGTTGCTATCCAAGGCTATAGAACCCAGTCTGTCCTGCTATTTACCCATAGCTGCTGGGAGGAAAGGAGGATTCATACCTTTCCCAAGGGTATTAAAACGTAAGTGAATGTAACGGATTCGACTGGAATTCGAATTCGGCTCTCCAATTCCTCAATCCGTACTGCTATCCATTACTCCACCGTACACGAAGTTTATTACGCGGATGCTGATGGATAGTGTGCGTAGAAAGATTAGATAGGACATAAGACAAGAACCTCCTTAGAAAGAATAGGAAGAGAAAACAAGTTATGTATAGAGGGATCAATACAAATGTATAAGGACATATACCTATACTTCATAAACTACACAAAATCATTTGGTTAAGTACAACACAAGAATTTATTTGAACTCTTATGATAATTTAATTTATTCGAGAAAGATATTGAAGCAATCCAAAACATTTACTGGGAACAAACTGACTGTATATGGACAGAAAATGAATTGAGAAAATAACAAAAATATTAATGGTATGGTGGGGGTAAAAGATTTATTTAACCTATGCAGTTAGGTGATCATAAGACAACTGGGGGTTCTGCTATGATTTATCATCGGTGGACACAACCTCAACCATATAACAATGAAAATGTCAGCGTATAGTTGGGAAGGCACATTAAAAGAATTGTACTTTCTTTGACACATGGTAGTAAAGGAAAGCAAGAATAAAAAGAATAATGATCAATTGTAAGAAAACAAGATGTGTGGTAATTCACAAGAGGGACAACACAAGAGGCGCGCAACAAATTGATGTCCTCAATGTACAGTACAGAAATTAAACTTGAATGTTTTATAACAGACAAATGGAAGATGTGACAAACTTTTGTGACTCGACGTACACTCGTTGCCACTTTTATGATGTCAACGAATGCTCGTTGTCACTTTCGTAATGCACGTTGTAGTAGAGACTTTGTAATCGCAGATACAACTATAGTACGCCGTTGAACAATGATGGTATCAAACGCCTTCAAATAACACTCGCACTAATAGTGCTGGTTCGATAATACTCACTCGACAAGTAACCCGTATAGTGATCCGAATAGAGAAATAAGTATAGTGAATAGAGTAGAGAAATAGTATAGACGAGAAATGAAGATCTGAATAGCATAAAGGACAGACAGATTCGTATAGTATAGAGGATAGACTAGAATTGCAGATCAATCTAGACGTCACGCGACTTACTATATATGCGTTTCCTCTATGGTCACGTGACCACTTCATTCAATAATGGGGTCGACTGTGTTTGCTCACTGGCGATCTATGTTCAAACTCAAGTGTCGGCAGCGACACTTTATTCCTATATAATTCAAACACACATAGCTACAGCGAAAGGTGCCTTCCAGAAAATAAATAAAATATTCAGAAAAATGGAGATTTCGTTGGAAACAAAGGTAAAAGTGCTCAACGGTTATGCTATAACCAATCACCGTATATGGCAGTGAATGCTGCACAATCTCCTCGCATTTGAAAAAGAGACTTGAGGTAACAGAAATGTGGTCATACGGAAGGATACTGGAAATACCGTGGATTGAACATGTGAGTAAGGACGATGATTTAGGAAATAGAAAACGAAAAGGACATTTATACATATAATCAGAAAGAGATAGCTGAGGTTTGTAGGATACAAAACGAGGAAAGGGGGCATTGAGAATTAAACACTCACTGGACATAATGAAGGCAAGTTAAATGATGCGAGAAGCAGAGAGTCATATTTTAATTTTATAGTAAGTGATAGTTGAAGAAAAGGACGTTCATACTTAGGATCAGATAGAGATATTAATGAGGAAATAGCTTAGAAAAGTTGACACTCACAGGGAAGGCAAGTGAGAAAGCGTAAAGCAGCGATTGATGTGTATAAGGAGCTTGTGTAAATGAATGGCAGAACAAGAAGTCGAAGTAATAATAATAATTATTATTATAAACTTTCGATTCAGAGGAATTCAGGGCTACTGTGTAAATGGATGGCAGAACAGGAAGTGGAAGTAGTAGTAGTAGTAGTAGTAATTGTAGTAATAATAATAATAATAAACTTTCGATTTCGAGGAATTCAGTGCTACTGTTCAGGTTGGCATAAAACTAGAGTCCCACTGAAGAAGAACAAGGCTTTTATGCAAATGAACTGAAAGAAAAACGCGTATGCCGATGCCGTGTCCTTACTCCGTGCTCGTCCCATTCTTGCAATATTCTTCTTCTTCGTCTATGCTCAGTGTCCATCCAGGGCGTAGACTATCATGGCTCCCCATCTCTTAACATTTGTTAAAAAAACATGCCTCGATAACTATGTAAGAGACTGTAACTCTCATGGGAAAATCCTCTAGAGTTTGCATTCGTCAAGCTAAACCATTATGAATTTTGGCTTCACCGCTTAAACGTTGATACATTCACGAAATTTGCAAGCGTTTTACACACACACACACACACACACACAACACACACACACATATATATGTATATTATCAGAATTATTTTCTTTTTAAAAATGTGACTCCATCGCGACACAGAAAATTTCCATGTTTCAAAACTGAAACTAAATTTCATAAATTTAATTATAAAAATAAAAATTAAAATCCATAGCTTCGTTCCAATTTTCAATAATATTTTGCTCTACTGTTTGTATCGAGCACTGTTTTATTAAAAATAAAAATAATTACTAAGAACACAGGATTATAAATCTTACTGTACTTTCCATTATATATATATATATATATATATATATATATATATATATATATGTGTGTGTGTGTGTGTGTGTGTGTGTGTGTGTGTGTGTGTGTGTGTGTAAAATAAAAATAAATAAAATTTTGGGTGTTTAGAGAAATCATTATAGTAATTCATCGAGTTTAAAAAATAGTCAACAGGATGCAGAAAGTACTAGACGACCCTTTCGTCCTATTTTGGGACCCATCAGCAGTGCGCCTCCACTAACACGATTCGAACCTGGATCGTTTCGATACAGCGCAAGAGTCAAACCAACTGTACCGTCTTTATTATAAAAATGTATAGTCAGTAATGCGTCTTGTTAGCAAACTCAAATTACTGTTTTTAAACAACAAATATTCACCCGAAAGAAACAAAACAAAACAGTAATTCGACCGTGCTAACCAGACGCTTCTTCTGTAGCTAAATAGTATAGCATGTCAGGCTATATGACTGCTTCGTGTCGCATACAGTTTCGATTCCTGTCAGAGGACACATATTTTCTATGAAATTTCTCGCAAATTCAAGCCGGTAAATGTTTATTATAAACAGAGTATTTATTTAAATAATTTATGTATAAAAATAACGAATAAACAGAAAATCTATTAAAATAAATGTCGGACTTAGTCCATTGCATAATATTAATATATTTTATTTATGCATGTGCGCGTGTGTCTATTTTTACCTGTTTTATTTAAATCCTGTAATATTAATTTACTGGTTGTTTCTAAATTTTTTGTTCTATGGTAATGGTAATATTAGCCGTTTCTTTATAAGGAAACATTCGGTATTCATTCACCAAGCAGTCTATACTACTGCCAGTGGAAAACTATAAAACCTTTCTCTGAAAACAATTTTTCATGAAAATAGGTTCCTGTAGCTGTTATCGCTCTTTCTAGTATTTATGGGATTTCTTCTTAACCTTTTATTTGAGGTGGTGTGGAACGCCAGCATCTTGTTTAGGTCATTATTTTCTCTTCGTGTTACATGTGATATATATTTTAGCTGCTGCTATTGAAAGTATTCAAACGATATGGTTTCTGTATATTTCACTTTTAGCTTTCCATACAGCTACAAATTGCAGGGTAAACGATTTTTTTAGATATTTACTTTGTGGATGATAAAATGTATTGTTTGTATTTTAAAAAATGTATTGCACGTAATTTTACTATAAAAATATACTTTTAAATTTTTTAGTATTGTATTGATTATCATATTGCCATAGATTGTTGGTCATATTGCTATGTATCGTTGTTCATTTTATTATAAAATTTATAGTCAGTAATGCTACCATAAAAAAAATTGTTGGTTATTTTGCTATAAAACGTGTTTCTGGTAATTTCGCTACAAACATGTATTTTTGGTGTTGTGACAAAGTAAATGCTTAACGAAACAACAAAACAAGTGTTGCAGATATATCATATATTAACAGTAAGTACAACAGAAGAGTATTACACGACTAGTGAGTGTGTGTGCGTTGCATGAACAGCGTTCAATCGACTGTTCCGCCAAGGACTTCTTTCCTACTAATCTTATAGTAGGCGGAAGAGTCCAACATAGATGCTTTAGAGGGAGGACACCACAACAGTTGGAATTTTTTATGACAATTTATTTCTGGTATTTTTGTTATTAAAAACGTTTTGATTTTTGGTAGGGGTAGGGGTCACTATTTGCCCATAGCTGGAACCATAGCAGGTGCTACCACCCTGGGTCACGGTGTAACTGGGAACAACAGCGATTAAGAGATGGTTCCACGCTCCTAAAAATCTCTAATCTCCCGTTCCGAAGACTTGCTACCGGATTTAGTTCATCGTCACACCCAGGATTATAGAGTATTTAGGGTAGCTCGATTCCTTTGTAGAATAATTTGTGTGTTTTTGAAGGTTTTCATTGCACATCAAACATTTCTGCAGGCTTGATTTCTATCTGCTGCCCATTTTATCGTTTATTTCAGAGTCTGATATTATGATAGTTTGATTGGACAGGTGCTTAACACCTTTTTGTTTTTTTCGAGCCAACTTTCAGGTTGATGGAGGATAGCCATTTTTGTTTCCTGCTCTTTGAAGGCTAAACTTGGTTTTACATGATGCCGTTTGTGATCAGGAAATGTTTGGAGAAATCTCTATCGCATCTTCCCTGCACAGGGGTTGGCACGTGGAGCTGGATAATTATAGCAAGAAACATTTTTGGAAAAGCCGAGAGTAATCGAAAACTTGTTCTTTTTACCGTATCGAACTCTTCGTAAGGTCAACGAAGAAGATACTCTTATTTTGATCATGGCATTTGTATAGCCTTAATGCAAATAGCATGTCGTTCGTGACGAGGCTTTTCCTGAAAATGGAGATCCTCAAAACTTGTGTTACCAGACTATTTAGTAATATTATTATCGCGCTGATTTTGCCTGTAATATAAATAAGATATTTATCAATAGAACGACTATTTTAATGACACATGACTGCTTATTTTAAGTTCTGCAGTAGTCTGTCATCCAAATATTTGACAAATATTACGAGAACACGCGTGTGTGTGTGTGTGTGTGTGTGTGTGTGTGTGTAATTTAATCGTTTAAAATTTTAATTAAATTATTTCAAAACAAGAACCTGGAAACATTTCTGTTTATTTTTAGTATTTTAATATTAGTAGTAGTTACATTTTTATATGCGATATATAGTGTTCCAAATATGCACATATAAAATCCATTTACTGTTTTGTATATCGTCATTCATTCAACAGATTTTATAGGAAATAATTTATTAGCATCACCTGCGGCTGCCGATAAGAATACCACTACTAATACTACTATTAGTACTACTACTATTAGTACATTTTATATTAATTTTATTTTATTTCCTTTGATTTCTGGCGTGTACACATTTCTTTACGGGTCCCGCCCAGAGACCCAAGGTCAGAAATGGCATCATGATATTTTCCACTGACCAAGTTAAAAAAAATGAATAAATAAAAACACACACACACACATATTTTACATACATATAGCCCTTCCTAAGGTGTAGGTTGTACTCTTGAGAACAATTTTTGTATTTGGGCTTTCAGGAATCACTTCAAGGCGTCTACTAGGATCCTTTCCAACCAATCCGAGGGCTCCAATTACAACAGATTATTATTATTATTATTATTATTATTATTATTATTATTATTATTATTATTATTATTATTATTATTATTATTATTTCTGTTGTATACACATTTCCTTTCGGGTGCCAACCAGAAATCTAATGTCAGAAATAGCTTATTGATATTTTCCACTAATCATTTTTGTAAAATAACAAATCAACAAAATAATATCACATATATTTTACATAGATATAGCTCTTTCAAAATGTGTGAGATATACTAATGAGTAGAATCTTTTGTATTTATTTAAGGCATGGTTTACTAGGAACCCCTACAATGAGGCTATTGCAACCTTCTCCAAACAATCCAAGTGTTCCAGCTACAACCTGACTTACTGATGTCCTCATCTGTCATATCTTCTAGATTTCCACTTCAAGATCTTTGTATTTTGACAGTTTTTTTGAAGATCATCATACATACATTATAATCTGCAGGTACTGCTATATGTCAATAAGCACGTCCTGTTTATGATTATTATTATTATTATTATTGGTAGTAGTATTAGTGTCCATAAGAGTAATAGAACTAATAAATTGATTTTTAGGCATAGCATATTCAGAACTCTGCAAACATTTCGAATACACATGGACGAAGAATTGTATGCAAGGAGACCAGAAGTCAATGAGAAGGAATTATTGTTTTAATATTCTAAAATATTTGTAGATATCCAAGAAAGGTAACGGCACAAAATCATTATCTTAAAGAGAATAACTAGATTATGTGTGTCTGAAATAATCAGGAAAAATACACAGACAATATTTGTGTCACCACGTACAATAAGCATGTAATATTAAATCCTTACTCGTACAAAGAATCGTTGAGACAATAGAAAATGTCTCTGAATGTCTTAAACCTCAGAGAAAAAAAAATAGATACATAAGCACTTGTAATCGTCGAGGTTAGTGAGATAAACACAGAAGCATTAATTCATATTTGGTCCATTAACGTTTCAACAAACTTTGCCAAGTTAAAGTGGAAATAACATGATGATTTGGATAGAAAATTGAAAAAGTTAAGGAAGACAAAAATTCAAAAGATAAACATAAGAGCAAATTAAATGAAAGAAATAGCAATAAGAAACAGTGACAGAAATGAGAACAATAAAACCGGTTATTAATAAAAAATAACTGAATCAATAACACAAAGAAAAAAATCCGACCACTTCAAGAGACAAGAAATGTAAGAGACGAGGACATCGACATAGACGAGTAGTGGACATTTTAAGGTAGGAATAGAGTCCTTATTAATATCGGTTCAGAACAGTTTTATAAGAACCTATTATATGAAGGGTAAGATAGATCATAGTAAAACAGTGGATGTAGGCTTTGGTGGAAGAGACAAGACAAACAATAAAAAAATGAAACGAATGCAGTCTCTGTTGAAATGGGGTATAAACATAATCACGACTGAGTAGTAAATATACTAGAGATTGAACTGTTTAAAATAAAACTTGTGCTCCGGCAATGCAAACAAAATGGCACATTCAAAAACAAAACTGTCTTCTTGAATCGACAATATATTATTGTCCGAGATTTTGAAATAACGTTTCTAAAACACAGGCCAGAAATTTAATCATTTACCACAAAATACAATTTGTTGTCAGTTAATGTACATTCACATCACTATTTACAGTCGGATAAATATCCTCATTTTTTTTCTTTTTATCATAAAGTTTTAGACGCTGTGCCCTGGGCGATCTTCAGGGAATTTCCAATGCAACCCTTTAATTAAACTACAGGGCAAGATTGTTTTCTTTCCGCTATCCTTATCTAGCGTTATCTCGTCTTGTTTGGTAATTTGTTGGCATAATAAATGTGAGTTCAATTCATGTGTCAGGTAGTGCAGTAAATGTATTATTGTATTTTATTTTTTACTAAATCTCTCCAAATTCAGGGCTCAAGAGTCACTCGAGGTTGACGGATGAAGATGGTTGATACAAGAGTAATGTAACACACACACACACATACACACACACACACATATATATATATATATATATATATATATATATATATATATATGCCTATACATATATAACGTTAGGTAAATAGCAGGTCAGAGTGGGTCCTATGGAAATCGGTCTAGCAGAAGGACAACTCTGAATTAAAACCTGAGGCTTGACGTCTGGCGATCGTGTGGCACGATGTATTCCAGTTCTCTGTATTCTGTTCTTCCCAAAAATGTTGACGATTATTCACAAGCCGTTGTCACTATAATCAATTCATATGTGAAGTTAATATAGCTGTTCAGTTCTAAGAACTGATCTGCTGGACCCTCATACGTCAAAAACGGTGGGGGTGTCCTACATATATAATGTAAGATGGGTTGGTAGGTGTTGAAGCTTACGAAGATAAGAAGGATAGATAATTATTGATCTTTCATTTGTAGAGTTTGAAGCGTTCAGGGAAGCATTCACTTGGGAGTCTGTTGCACGAAGTCGCAGTTCTTCGGAAAAAGAAGCTCCCCGAGTGATATTGTTATACAGAGGAAATGAAAGTGAATCAACTCAGTGGATATAGCATAGCGCATCTTAACTATTTGAATTAGTTCAATTAAATCTTTATGGCAACAGTCGAAACATTTTGACCAAAACATCTGAGACAGTTTTGGATCCTCTGCTAACAAGAATTTTATTTAATACTCTAAATAGCAGATTATTTAGAGTTTAAAAATGGTCCCTGATCGTTACGTGCCAAGAACTTACAAAGGGACATTGTTAGTACTGTCGTAGCGGATAACGTTTCCGTTCGTACCAAAATGTCTCCTACGTTAGAAAGATTCATTGTACAGACTTTCCTTTGAAGAGAGTTAGCGCTTATTTTTCTTGTAACCGACTCGAATTGTGCAACATGATAATGTACGTGATGTTCAAAAATGGCAATTCTATCGGAGATGCAGGATAAAGAACTAGATAATAGATAGGCATATGCAAGTGTGTGTGAATATATAAAGTTATTTTTTCTTTTGGAGTGCATAGTTAACTATAATGCATTCATTTATTTCCTTTGCGTGCATACACCATCATATGCATTTGCTTAGTAAAATGCAGTAATAGAATTTGTGGAACGACAGCCTTGGGGATCAGTCACTGTTGAATATATATTTCTGACGCATTAGCTTGATCTCTTTCTCGCAAAAATAAGTGGGATATTTCTTTTTGTACTACCTTTCGGTTTATATTGATGTTTCTATATATTCAATGTATTGCCGTTCGTCTTTATATAATCGATTCTTTCGAACTGTGTTTTGACATAGCGTATGTGTGCCGATTAAACCGTTGAGATTATTATAATTTTTTAATCATTTCACCCCAAGCAAGGCAATAAAGGCACTAAGACACAATTGGATTGAAGAATTATATTTGCTATTTATGGACAATTTAGCGTGGTTGGACTACGACTGTTAATTTATGGAAACCCACATTGAGAACGAGATTGGAGCGTACACAAGATGAAGCTGAAAAACCTATTTTACAAAATCTTTCTAAGTATTGCTTCCTGGTTATGCCAATAATTTTTCAGCCCCTTTCTTACGCAGGCAAATTTGAAATAAAATTATTAATTTATCGGGTAAGTTAATGTTATAAAACTAATAAATGTAATATATGACGACGAGAAAAATACTGGAACGAAACCCGTTGGCATAAAAGGTCTTCACTTCAGGTACGTTTTTATATCTGAATGTTTACGTAGAGTCAGACATTTTTCCTGTTTTACAATAAGGTGTTGAATATTGTGACAGAAATCGTGGAAGAAACTGTCGGAAATTCATACTGTATTAGTTATTTGGGTCAGTTACTTTCGATCTTCCCAGTCACTATCAAAAATAAAACAATGAGGCAATATAAACTTCGGACAGATTATCCGCAATTTCGTGAGCACTTATTCGAAAATTGGAAAGATGCAATATAAAATTAAACAGACAGACCTTGTTTGTTCTTTTTAGTCAAACATGTTTGGATTAATGCTCTATGCTTAAAAATATATGATATATATAAATATACATATATATATATATATATATATATATATATATATATATTAAGAAAAAGACAGTAAAGCACGGATTATAAGTTTTTAGAAGCAATTTATAATTTGCTCTAGAGAATGAATTTTTTTTTTCTATGGTATTTGTGAAAACTATTTTTGCGGTGCTTTGTCATGAGATGAACCTCTTCAAGTTAAAAGATCAATCATTATCTATCCTCAAACTTCACTTCAAACCAATTTCTCTTTCATTCATCATAAACTATTTTACCAGTAACACCTTGAGCCTTGTATCAGGTGAAAAATTATAAAAAAATACATATATATATATACATATACATTATAAAATTATATATATAATATACATTATATATACATATACATTATAATATACATTATATATACATTATAATATACATTATATATACATATACATTATAAAAAAATACATATATATATATATACATATATATACATATATATATATATGTATATATATATATATATATATATGTATATATACTAGAGATATACATGCGCATGTATGTGTGTGCTCGCATGTTTCTATTTAAGTGTCGCTTGTTAAATAGATAGAAAGATAGGGGCAGGGGTAACCGAGAGAGATATAGAGAGACGAATGCTAAGGATCTCACTTGTGCACAATTCCCGTGACGTCCTTACGCTTTTTACACCTGTAAAATCCAGGTGTTTGCCGATTTTCTCCTACAATTACAGTTATATTCAAGGTTGATCGTTTCTCTCTGGAAGGCAAATACTTGCAATTCTCCACAGCCTCTTTGAAATCTATTGTAATTTTGAAGGTCATCCGCGTTTGATGCTCTTCCTAACCTAGGGAAATAGTTTATTTCTTGTTCGTTATTCAGTTTAAGGTTCAAGAAACGCCATCTGTGATATACAGATTTCAGTAACACCAGATTAGACTTAGAGAAGGGAATTGAAATGGGAACCAAAGAAGAACAGTGTAATGTAAACTTAGGATAATGGAACAGGAAAGGAAAGGAAAGGTGAGAACCATAAACAGTAAGGAATGACAAGGTTGCATGCAAACGAAGAATTCCAAGGAAATCTTTATAACAGAAAATGGAAAAGCGGAGGGAAAAAGAAATAAAAATAAAAGTATAAGGAAAATTGAAAGGGGAGTTAAAAAAGGACTGGGTAACGAATTACTAAAAGAACGAAGATCTTAAAAGTGCCTGGGAAAATGATCAGTCAGTTATGTTCCATACGTGATATACGCTTAGGCGATCATGTATCCGTTCGATACATGACGGACGAGGGAGATTTTCCCACAGTAAAATAAGTATGGGATTTTGAAATCTATCAACTTTCGAAAGTAAGGATTGGGCAATCCAGCCAAGATGTAGTAACAATACATCAAGTTTTGTGTAAATTTTCTCTTGATTTTACTTAACTCATACCGCGACAAAGAACTTCTGCTTTCTTGAACCTTAATACATGTTTCTTAATACGTGTTTCTCATAACAAACAGATCGTGTTTGCAATGCAAAACAAAAGCCTCTAATTTAGATTACTATCTATACCAACGTTGACTTCATTGATGCCCACTGGCCCACGAACGAACAAAGGTAGTAAGAGGAAACGTAATAATAAGAGTAAGTAGGTTTTATTCAACCTACCAGCAAAAACAGAGAGGAGATAATTTATAATGTGAAAAATCAGGTTTTTTTTTTACAGTGAGATGAAAAGAGGTGAAATAAAAGGAGAGTAATGAATTGTAAATAACGTGAGCAGAGCAGAGCAAATATAATTTTTAACTCCGCGGATGTTGGATTTAGATTCATTCTTCTTCTTCTTCTTCTTCTTCTTCTTCTTCTTCTTCTTCTTCTTCTTCTTCTTCTTCTTCTTCTTCTTCTAAGTGCCACGTCACTTCAGGACATAGGCGATCATGGCTCTCCACAACATTCTATCTCATACGGCTCTTAGTATTTTCCACCTTTGCTAAGGCCAACACTCCCAGTTCCGCTATTCATTCAACCAAGTTCGCTGCCTTCCTCTGTTTCTCTTGCCATCAATATGCCCCGTGGGGATTAAGTTTTCCAGTCCTCCTTCCTCATTATGTGCCCAACGTATTTCAGCTGTCTTTTTCGGATTTTGCGTATAAGTGTTCTTCTGTGTTGCTATTTTCCGTAAAACTTCCTCGTTGTTTACTCGTTCCGTCCATGTAAATTTCACAGACATTCTGTAAAACTACATTACTGCTACCCCCCGTTTTCTCTTAATCCATAGGGAGATTGTCCATCTTTCACTGTCATATCAAAAGATTGACACAACATAGAACAACATTTCTTTTTAGTTTCTAACGAAAGTTTTCCGTTTCACAGCGTCTTGCATAGCTTTTGGAATGCTTCCAGTTCAATGCGTGTTCGGATCTCGATGTCACATTTTCTATCCTCTGTTAAAACGCTTCCAAGATATTTGAACTTTACACACTTGCTTTATGTTTAGATCCCCAATTCGTAACCGGCATCTTGGATTTCGCTCTTACTGAGGACCCTAATTTCTGTCCTTGTGAAATTGATGGTTATGTCTTTTTTCTTGCTTTCTTCTACTGACCTATCTAAAAGGTCCTGTAGTCTCATTTCCGAGTCGGGTATCAACACAGAGTCATCTGCGTATTGATGAGATTATGTTCACCGATAATAAATAATTGCAGGATCTCCAGTTCCTTTCAAATAGCAGTCGCTGTCGAGGTTGAATAAATCTGGGGAGAAGATGCATTCTTGTCTCACGCATATTCTATTTTTTGATAGCTACTCAAGTAATTTCGTATCTGCTGCAGGCGGTTTTCCAAGTAGATCTAGTTTACCTAATAGTTCAAGTAGATCCTTGTGCGGTACATTGTCAAATGATTTTTGCGTATTCTATAAAACATGTGCGCATGATTATACATTTGTATTCTCTCGGTATCATTCTAATCATGAGTATCACCTTTATTGTTCTGGTTTCCTTGAGAAAAATGCACTATTTCTGTTAAATTTTCAGTCTAATACTGCTTCACTCTTTATTCACCATGATTCGAAGAAATAGTTTGGTTATGTGGCTCACTAAATTGATAGTGTACTATAAAGTTTGCATTCGTTGGTATCTGGTCTCTTCGGTAATCTTATGAAGAGGGATTTAGTGAGATTCTCCGGTATGTGGCCACTGTGGCATATTTCGTTTATTACTTCTGTAATATTGCCGATGTGAAAGGCGTCTAAAACTGAGATTAATTCTGTAACGATCCAATCAGGCCTTGCTGTTCTTTGTTCCTGTTCCTGGTGAAAGTAATGCTTGGAGCTCATCTGAACATTTGCCATGGAAATAGCGATATGCTTGAACGGTTGCTTCTTTCAGGAAGAAAGCAGAGTGGAAAATGTAAGGATTGGGCAATATAGCCCAGATACATGTTCGTCTTCTCCAGAGCTGATCTTGCTTCATCTTTCTGACGTAGATTTTTCTCTCACATCATGGAAACGTTCTTTAACGTATTCGCTCCAGATTTAGAGTATATTTTTTTTATAATCAGTGATCCTTTGATTTTATAAAGCTTGTTATTTGGATCAGATTTCGTCCTGTGAACTATAATTATTTTGTGAATACTTGTTGCATTTGTGCATCTCATGCTCTCTATTTCGGTGCACTTTTCGTTGATCCATGCCTCTGAAGTTTGTATTAAATTCCCCAGTTTAGTGTTTAGTATTCGTCTCGATTCTTTGGGATTATTTTTTGTCGCCTTTTCGTTATCTTTAGATTTTTATGTCATCCATTCATTCTTTTCTAATTTAGTTTTCTTTGGGATAATCTCATTCGCCAACGTCACCAGTGTTTCGCTCAGCTTTGATTTTGTCTTATCGTTCAGGCTGTATTTCGTTATATGTTTTTGTATGTCGCATTTGCGTATTTAAGGAGTTTGTCATATTCGCCTTTATACACTGTGCCAGGACCCAAAGAGTGTGAGTTCAATACCTGGTTAAGGCGGTAGAGAACTTGGAGAGGGGAATTAACAGATAACTGATAACTGACATCCATTAGACATGGCACCTGGAACTAGAACGAAATAAAGGGTTAAGTTCGACATTTCAACCACCTGAAGGAGGCCGGAGCGTACAACGGCTGAAACGTTGTGATAAATATGGCAACAAAGATGAGGACGATAGTCCGAACAATGTAAATAGTGTACATAATATCACAAATATAGACAGATACTAGAAGATGTGTTTTCTTCCCGCAGTCAGCGGTTTGGTATGTTTTGCAGTGTAGAACTGCGTCTCCAGATCTTTTTTGTTATTTAAATAATCAGTCTGGTTCTGTAACTTTGATCCTCTATGTCCTCAGACATCTTTAGCCTTCCTGGAAACAGGTGTGGGTGATTACTAGATTGTTTGTTGTGCACCATTGTGCCCATCTTTCACTGCGCTCATTTCAAGCAACTGCAAAAAGACAGACTGCATGGTTGTTAGCAAAAGGATGAACTCAAAATTAAATATCTGGGAAGTGGTTTAATAGACGACGGAAAATGTGACATTGAAATCCTTAGGCGTATAGGGATAGCCAAAGAAGCATCCCGAAAGCTAAGCAGTGTACTAAGAAATAGAAAAATCTCGCTATAAACCAGGAAAAGAGTGCGGAAATGCAACATGATATCTGTTCTTCTATATGGCAGTGGATTCTGTACGTTCTTCTCAAAAATGAAAAGAAGATTTGAAGTAACAGAAGCGTGATTTTACAGAGGGATACTGAGGATACTATGGACCAAGTGTGTGGGCAACGACGAAGTTTTGGAGATAACGGAAACAAAATGTAAACTAATACCTAACAGCAGAAGAGACAGTTGAAATTTCTAGAACACATAATAAGGAAGCGGTGATAGGAAAAGCTGGTACACACGGGACACATGTAGGGCAAAAGGGAGAGAGAGAAACAACGCATAATTTAGTTGGCGAGGTTGAGTGCATGGATGGCGGAACTGTGCTTAGGAGAAAAAAAGAAAGGCAAAGGTTATTAAGAGCTGCAAGGGACAGTGAGTTGTGGAGAGACATGATTGCCAACGTTCTGAAGGAAAGAAGAAGAAGAAGAAGAAGAAGAAGAAGAAGAAGAAGAAGAAGAAGAAGACGAAGAAGAAGAAGAAGAAGAAGAAGAAGAAGAAGAAGACGAAGAAGAAGAAGAAGAAGAAGAAGACGAAGAAGAAGAAGAAGAAGAAGAAGAAGACGAAGAAGAAGAAGAAGAAGAAGAAGACGAAGAAGAAGAAGAAGAAGAAGAAGAAGAAGACGAAGAAGAAGAAGAAGAAGAAGAAGACGAAGAAGAAGAAGAAGAAGAAGAAGAAGAAGAAGACGAAGAAGAAGAAGAAGAAGAAGAAGAAGAAGAAGACGAAGAAGAAGAAGAAGAAGAAGACGAAGAAGAAGAAGAAGAAGAAGAAGAAGAAGAAGACGAAGAAGAAGAAGAAGAAGAAGACGAAGAAGAAGAAGAAGAAGAAGAAGAAGAAGACGAAGAAGAAGAAGAAGAAGAAGACGAAGAAGAAGAAGAAGAAGAAGAAGAAGAAGACGAAGAAGAAGAAGAAGAAGAAGAAGACGAAGAAGAAGAAGAAGAAGAAGAAGAAGACGAAGAAGAAGAAGAAGAAGAAGAAGACGAAGAAGAAGAAGAAGAAGAAGACGAAGAAGAAGAAGAAGAAGAAGAAGAAGACGAAGAAGAAGAAGAAGAAGAAGAAGAAGAAGAAGACGAAGAAGAAGAAGAAGAAGACGAAGAAGAAGAAGAAGAAGAAGAAGACGAAGAAGAAGAAGAAGAAGAAGAAGAAGAAGACGAAGAAGAAGAAGAAGAAGAAGAAGAAGAAGAAGACGAAGAAGAAGAAGAAGAAGAAGAAGAAGAAGACGAAGAAGAAGAAGAAGAAGAAGAAGAAGAAGAAGACGAAGAAGAAGAAGAAGAAGAAGAAGAAGAAGAAGACGAAGAAGAAGAAGAAGAAGAAGAAGAAGAAGAAGAAGACGAAGACGAAGAAGAAGAAGAAGAAGAAGAAGAAGAAGAAGAAGAAGAAGAAGAAGAAGAAGAAGAAGAAACATGCTCTGTTTACTTGCAGCGGCGGGAGACTTTCTGCTCTTGATTAGCATGTCATTGCCATACAAACATAAAAATATAAGGCTAAAAGTGAAACACGATATTGTAAAGTTGAGTGATGAGAAAAATATCTTCACAAGACTAAGCAGAGATCACAGATAAAACAATAAG
Organism: Acanthosepion esculentum; assembly: GCA_964036315.1. NCBI lineage: Eukaryota > Metazoa > Mollusca > Cephalopoda > Sepiida > Sepiidae > Acanthosepion > Acanthosepion esculentum. The sequence goes on from OZ038475.1 coordinate 53,360,841, forward strand.
ATTGTGAACCTTAATAAGGAAAAAAAATAAAATATCGCATTTAGAAATTTCAGAAATAAGGTATTGAGCAAGACTGTCGGGAAATAATAAGCTATTGCATTGGGAGAATGAAGATAAGTTATAATAAGATAATTTTTCAAAAACATGAAAGCAACAAAACTAACAATTAAGTAAGTGTCAAAATGAGAAATGTGCTATGTTTCCGAAGAATCATGTGAATACTGATAATTGAACTGTAATTATTACTGATTAATGTAGAGCTACATTGGATGGATAAAGTCTCAGTTATTCAAGAAAATACGACAACGAAGAAAATATGGAATAATGATTTGCATCATAATATAGAGAAGAAGTTTATAGTCCCTGCAAAAGTGATGATGGAATAAATTTTAATGCAAAGTATTTTTATAAGACAAGACGTATTTTTATAAGACAAGACATGCAAAGCAAAAGTCCTTCATATTCTGAAAATCTAAAAAGATTTAAAAAAAGATTAATCCAAGAGAAAACGTGTGATACATAATTTAAGGGAGATATAGAAGAATAGAAGCCAACATTCAAGCAAAGAAAAATATAAAAGAATGAAGATATACTGATTAGAGTATTATTAAATTTGAATCTGTTGAAAGGTTATCAAAATAGATGATGGTTATGGTTCGAGTATATGACATAGCCTATATTAACATACACAAATAATGGATTTATTTATCTATGTAGCAATCAAATATGAATTTCGTGTTCGATATTAGTTAGATTAATTCAGGAATAAAAAAAGAACTTGAACAAACCCGTAAATCCGTAATTAACAATAATTTAAATGAGTATATATTTTACAAGTTGAAGCACGCAGGAGATATTACTCATATGAAAATATACCAAAGATTTGAGCATCTAAGGAAGGTTAATATAGTTGTTATTGCATAAATATTATCTTGCATAATAAAATCTTATTTAATCTATACAGATTACGCGCTCACTATGACAATATTAGTTTGCCAAAACTTAAAAAAGCTTCATACAGAAGACAGTTATTAGTGTTGGAGTTTTTGGGTACCTTGGTATACTAGTGAGCCAGCCAAAATGAGCCGACTCATTTTATAGTTCACCAACAGAAGAAATAACCAATCAGAAGGCTCAAAATATTCAATTCGACGTGTATACAGGGCATGTGATTTCCGGAATATTCACTGCCAGCCTTTGATATCGAAGACTGAAAGAATTACGAAACAGCTGGTGGCGGTATGGGCGATATATTCAGATTCAGTAGAGTGTCTGACTCGTGAGTGTTAATCTTTAACGTTGTTTCATTGAACAGATTACGTACTGCGCTGGATTATATATTCATAGACTATGGTGAACATGGTCAACAATTAAATAGAAGCAAACCTTCGAGTCTAGCAATTGACTTACGTTTTGTCGAAATTAGTAGCTTATAGAATAATCACTATCAATGTTGAAAGGGGATAAAAATATGAAGTCTATAGAAATTGCCAGAATAAAATGCGGGAAGATTATCAAAATCAAATTAACTGCATTTTAATGAACAATATAAACTTGTATACAATATATACTTATATACAAGGCATCTAAAAAGTCCTTTTACAATTTAAAAAAAATATTACAAAGGCAATTGATGAGATATTGTAATCAGATTTGTTCTATGTACTCACTCCTTATCAAAGTTTTAATTACTTTGCATTTGTGTATTTCGTGTATCCTGTTGATGAAAGAGTAACTGTTAAATGAACCCTTAAAATTGCTACTCCTAAAGAAAGGGCAAAAATGTGTGTCATGGTTTATTGAAAGAAAATCGGATACGCAGACTCAGCGAAGCTACACAACTAAGTATGGAAGAGATTCACCTTCATGTCCGTCAATTCGTGCATGGCACAAGAAATTTATGAAGACAGAGACAGTGTTAGATAAAAGAAGGAGTGGACAACCAAGAACATCTGAGGAAAACATCAGTCGTCTAAGACAGGCCTTTCAACGTTCTCTTACAAAGTCCATCCGTACTGCTGCCTACACAAGAACTTGTGATTGTATGCCTACAAAGTTCAACCCTTACAGGTATTCAACTCGTTCTCCAGATATCATTCCTCTGGACTTCTTTCTATGGGGTTATAGTAAAAATATCGTGTCTGGTTAGCAAAGTCCGAATTACTACGTATAAAAAAACATCGAAGATTGTGCGTTTATAAACAGTAATCTGGACTTTGACAACCAGAACTAACAGGAATATAGGTTCGATTCCTATTGGAGAATGAATACACTCTACGAAATTTCTTGAATATTCCGGCTGGTAAATGTAATTAATATTGCTTACATAAAGACAGTGCATTTCCTTAAATAAAGTGTATATATAAAAATATCGTATAAACAGAATTTATATATATATATATATATATATATATATATATATATATATATATATATATATATATATATATATACATATATATATATATCTATCAAATATATATATATATATCATATATATATATATATATGTATATGTATATATATACATAAATATTTATATATATGTCATAAATACTCAAGAACACATGCATATATATATATATATATATATATATATATATATATATATATATATATATATATATATATATAATAAAGAAGTATTTTATACATATATGTGTAGTTTACACTACACATATTTCGTCTTGGTGTTTTACCAGTAAATGAAAAAAATTGCACCCGGATGATGACAATTTGAAATTGTTGAAGTACTTGGCTCGTCACTTCCAGCAGACAATAATTCAAATATACAATAATTCAAATAAAAGGAACGTATTATTCAAGGAAATGATAGTAAATTACGCACTCACGCACTAATATATATATATATATATATATATATATATATATATATATATATATATATATATATATAGCGTGTATGCCTGAATGCACATTTCAACAGCTCGTTAGTAAACATGCAGGTGTCGATTTATAGGCTAAGTGTAGTCTTTCTCTTGAACTGTCTGTCGAGCAATGTTTGAGTGGCTAGTCTACCCTGCTAGTGGTAGATTCATGCGTTACCTCTCTCTGTATATATATATATATATATATATATATATATATATATATATATATATATATATATATATATATATATACGTATTTGCCACTAATGCGCTTCTGAAAAAGCAATATCTATCAAGAAAGTCTGTGTATTGTCTGCAGTTATTAAGAAACCATAGAAGCATACCAAAGACAAGATGTATTCTCGAAGGCTCGTTATTTTATGAATAGGTGAATTTTCTAACAAAATTGCCTATCTTAATTCTAAACGAATATAAAAATATTTACTTGTCCACAAAACTTACTTTCTAGGCAGTTTATTTATATATATATATATATATATATATATATATATATATATATATATATATATATATATATGTATGTATAGGAGAGGAAAAATTTAATAACTTGGCTATGATATACCGGTTTATTTGTTTTCAAGTGAAATGTGTATTATGAATGTCGATATCTTGATTCTTACAGTTTATGTAAAGCGTAAGGTATTAATAAATACTTATTGCAATGGACGAAGAATGTTGGCAAAACAATCACTGTCTCATTCCAACAGAGTGAGTACACTTAGATTATACGCTCTGCATACTCCGTATCTTGTGTTGCGTAAAGTAATATAATTTTAAGTTTGTTTCATGCATCCTTATATTAAGTGGATTGCATTGCATAAAATCATAATATAAATACATCCTAGTTATAAATCTTAGGATGCCTATATGTTTCTTTAAAATTCACTGCTATCTAAAGACTTATGCACTTATCTATATAACTGATAAATATTTATACGATTATGCATAAATCTACATATTTCTTTTAGCCCGTGAATCCTAATTGAACCAGTTCATATCTGAGTTATCTTCTTTGTATCCATCTATTTTAACAAATAAGTATTTGTTTCTATTAACCAGTTATCATATTTATATTTTAACCAATATTATTATATAAGAAAATATTACGTGTTCAGAATTTTTTTTATCGTATATCGACTCAGTTGTTCGCACGTATCATTCGTAAGGCAGGATGCTTATAACCAAAACTTCATGAAAGTTTTTAGTCCATCTTCGATAAGGATCCTGAAGTTTTAATAGTTTTCAAGCAATTATTATCGCTCTAGATATCGACTGAACATTTTATTAACAAAAACCTGCGTTCACCAGGATATACGTTAAATCAAGCAATTCTACAAATATCAATCGGTGTTGTTATCATTATTATTTTCAGCAGTATGTAAATATTTTTATTAGAAAATAATTATCGATGTTACGTTTTTATTTTATTATCAATATATGGATATATTCAGATTCACACGGAAGTTCTCAGGGTTAATTTTTTTTTATAAAAGTGACTAAATACACAGTAAGAACACATTTCTTCACCGGGAACCTTTAAACAAATATAATACTTTCTTAATCTTACATAAAATTTTCCAGTCAGTTCGAGCTTTGGTTTATTTGGTTTTATTTGGCATATCAACCGCAATGGGTTATTCAATGTCAACAGGAATTTACAAATAGATTCGTTTGTGTCGGACTTCACCACATTAATTTAAATTTTGATTAGGAAACAAGGCTCACGTAAGAAGTATAACCAAAATACATTGTTACACATAAAATATGTATTTAACAAGATGTACAATATCAAACAACGTTGTGAAGAAAAATAATGCATTTAAGTAAGAAAGGTTAAATTAACCAAGAGTTGTCTCTCTTTACATGTTATTTAGGGGTTCAGCGAGGGATAGTTATTTGGTTTAAAGTTCACTGGAAAAATGTTCATGGCAGTTTCTTCTAATGATTTTTCTTGAAAGATATTGTTGTGTAAAAAAAGTTTTTATGAGTGTGTACAAGTTATGTTCAGCATGTGAGTGTGTGTATGAGTGAGAAGGTTGGCGCATGGTTTCAACTGTCATGGATTCGTTTGGTAGTTGAGTTCTCACTAATTGTGATGAGAAAAATCTTAGATTAAATAAGCGACTACAGGCTCCAAATCTTTGCGCGGGAAAATTATTCTTCACGTGCAAACGACCTGATTGGTTGGCATCGACCAATCAGCGAGCGAGCTTTGGTGACACGTAAGAAAGCTTCTCCCAAAAGTGCACAAAACTGACTACTTAAAAATAGAGCGATTACAAAATTGTTGCATTACTGCGACTTGTAAATTGCCTGTAGACATGTAGTGGTGATTTATTAACCAATGAATGATTGGCATTGTAAATGTGATTTGTATGCTTGTATGTATGTATGTATGTATGTTCGTGCGTAATAGGTCCGCACCTTTTTGTTTGTTTAGCAGCATTTCAACTACTTATGGGTCAGTTAATGTCAAAATTTTAATTTTCTTGGGAGCATTAATAATTACTTTTACAAAAAATCTATTGCTGGCAATATTTCTTTTCAAAAATGTCATTTATTTTGAAAATATATTAATTGCAAATATATAATATGAAATATTATATATTTTAATAATAACATTATTTAATAATAAAAATAATTCATTTTTTATATTTCATGTAAAATATTTTATACTTGTAATAATAAAATATTTTAATAATAACATTATTAAAATTTATGTAATTTTTAAATAATTTTATAATATCTGAGACAAATTTAATTACATTTTAAAAATATAATTTTAATCGCAAGCTGATATTGCTGATTCTTTTACTATAAAAATGTATTTTTATACTTTGACAGCGTTTTGACCTCATTCTTGTTTTTGGTGGGTAGCTATTTGCTCATAGCTGACACCCTAACATGTGCTACCACCGCGGGTCAGTGTGGACCTAGGGACAACAAGAATTAAGGGGTAGTTCGACGCTCCTCAAAAACTCTCGATGCCTGATGTAATTTATCGTCATACCTAAGACGTTAATCAGTTCGCTTTCATCTTTTTCATATATTCTACAACATTTTCTATGTTGCTGTTGTTCTAATTCACTAATTCAGTCTGTGGGCGCATGTTAGGAAAACTAAGGTTCTGTCCATGAAACCCGGGTTCGAGTTTCACCATTGTCGATTTATTCTTGAAAATAACGGAAATGATCCCAAGGTAGTACAGTCTTCAAGTACTTGAAGACCTTATCATGAGCTAACCCAAGCCTTTTGAGTAAAATTCGATAGACGTATCTCCTCGGAAGCATTCAATGAGACAGGTCATCGTAAATTTGAGCGTACAGGACTTGTTCAATTACATCCTACGCCAATGCTATATCTCTCAGAATCTAACTATTGTTCAAATAACATTCGCTATAAGGGTGTTTTTAAATGCTCCTTAAAATCGTCTGCAACTGGAATAAGCTAGCCACTCTAGCAGATTGATAATGCGTGCTTTGATTGTCTGTCACCTGTAAAAAAATACTAAAGAACATTATGGCTTATTGGTGGGTGTTTCAATAGCTGCTGTCGTAGTATCAATATCTGCGTCTAATGTTTTTGGAGAAGGAAATAAAATGGGTGGAAATTATATTCACGCTTTCATGGATGTCATGGCGAAATTGTTGTGTAGCTTACACAGAAGTAAAATAACATTGACAACTCATTTTGACAGATATATTTACCAAAATTACAGAAAAATATCTTTTAATACTAAATAGTAAATCTATTCAATAAGATCGCTATTACCTTAAACTACGGTCTCCAGACGACTTCGGAATCCTCTACATCTCATGACATCAGTTTAAGTTGGTGATAGCTGCCATAATCCTTGCGTTCAGTTCATCTTTGGTGTTACAAGGAGTTTTGTTGGCCTCACGCTCAGTTGCCCCCACCTACACACACAATACTGAAGTTAGGTTGCCAGAAGTAAGGGGTGATGGGGTTGCAGAAATTGTCTGGCAGTCATGACTGGGTTCTCCTGCATGTGTGGCATAGTGCAGAATTATGTTGCCAGGCATAGAGTCTTCCAACAGCCACTTTCTTGATCTAGGGCAGAAATCCCTCCTCAATGCACTTGATGTAGGCCTGCGTTGGGTCTGAGGTCCTGTCGAAAAATGAATGGTGGTCATCACTAGTGATCACTCGAAACACCTTCGTAACTCATCCAACTCTTTCCGAATCCTCTGCATTGTCCTCAGATTGGAACCCAGACACTGTGAAATGTTCGTATCAGAGCTTCCGAACGTGAATGTCAAGCAGTACAGCATGTCGTTTCCAAATCTCTGGTTCATTGCTTCATGGTGTTTTTCTTCTCACAGACGGTGTCCAATTGACCCTACTATACTATGCAGTCGACAAAATCTAAACAAACAACGCACACGCACGTAATTATTAGGTTGGTGCAAAAATAATGTCGTTTTTTGACGTTCAACTTCATGTGAGAAAACAACATTATTTTTGAACCAACCTAATAAATATATAATACCCATCGCACCCTGTATATATAAATAGGAGGAAAATATATAAATGTTTATATATCAAGGACGATTTTATTGAAAAAGAACTATAACAAAGTGGGAAAAGTTTTCATCCTTTAGAACATCGAAGCGATATTTATGTTGATTCGACTACACATTTGGAAGAAAGAAAAAGAATGCAGTGAATTTAAAATTAATTCCTTTTTATATGTAAGTTTTCGGTTTATAGCCGATTTCATTTATTTTCTTTTTGTTTATATTTGCATCATTTTCTCATTAAATATTCCACATTGAGATAATAGAAGATCTACCAAGAAATAGATATTTGGTTGGGTGATTGATTTTGTTTAGCACTATATCAACATTATAGGTTATTTAATGCCGAAATCTAAATATTTTGAACGTAATTGTATCCCTTCATATGCATTGTTGATAATTTTAATACAAACAGGTATTGTTGCTGATTTCCCTATAAATAGTTACGGTTGATAATTTCACTACAAATATGGATTGTTAGTAATTTTTTTATATAAAAATGTATTGCTGGTATTTTTACATTAAATGTTTATTTTTGTACTTTCACGGTGCTTTCTTTCTGTTTAGGTGGTTCACTGCCCATACATGGGACCCTAACAGGTGCTACCACCCTGGGTCAGAATGGAGCTGAGAATAACAACAATTAAGTGATGGTTCCACGCTTCTCAAAACCGCAAATCTCTAGAACAGATACCTTGCTGCCGGATTTAGTTTATCGTAATACCCAGGACTTATATATATATATATATATATATTGCTTTTCTGTGTTTATATATGTGCGTGTGTTTTAAGGCATCTGTGTATAGATATTTAATTTATTTCGATCGACATTTCCATTTTCTCTGTTTAAAACGGTTGGATAAACCCATCTATTTACAACCTAGCCATAGGCCCAACCTTTAAAATTATTAAGAAATGAAAACACACAATGGAGCGATGACAGAAAAAGAGAGATATTTTGTTCAATAATGCATGCAAATATCCCGTTATGTATGCAAGACCAAATGTAGAAAGTAAAAAGGAAAGGCATTTAAAAAATCACAATATTATCAAAGGACCTCCCTATAAACCAGAAAGATATATAAAAAAAAAACTAGAAAAAAATTATAAGCGTATATATATATATATGTATATATATATATATATATATATATATATATATATATATATATATATATATATATATATATATACTCGCATGTAACATGCCAAATACCGTAAAGCATTGTCAAACCCCTATTTGAAAAACGATGTAAAATAGATTTCCATTGAAAAAAGCAAACCGACTATATTCAGTAATATTCATTTAATCAGCGAAAGTCAACATTGCAAGATCGAATCTTGTTTGCCTTGGTTTCGGAGACCGGTAAAAACAGATGCAATGTTCGAATGTAGTGACATGAAGTGTCACCAGGGAAAATCTAGTGGGCGCTCTATTGACTCTGGTCACATGGCGTGGCAGTAAAACTAAATATCGCTGAATGGAATACCGATTTCTCATTTCCTTTTCTAGCTCAGTGCCAGCAGAAACACACACCAACCAAACACCAAGCAGTCAGCCTAATGCCATGTAGATCTTTTGTTAGGAAGCATTGGTTAGAGAAAGAATTTATATAGAATTAGGTAAACAGAAAAAAGAGTTCGATTAAGTTCCTACCCTAAATGATACCTCAAAGCATTGCAAAACGTGAGAAACAATTCAAATAATGGCCCAATAAGAATTTTACACATCAAAGAATAAAAAAATTCAGTTTTCTCCAAATAAATTCATTCATGACTCGGAGGCGAGTCTCTGATATTCGACTGTTAAAATACCTGCGTATTTCTCACTGACACTAATATTTACTGTTCGAGTAGATGTAAAGCCCAAAATTTGTAGTGCTGTTTTTCAAGGTACATAGTCCTATTGGAAAATTAGACTACTCAATAATTTTGATATTCAATCTCTCATTTTTAAAACACGCTACATTTTAAAGAATGCGAGCAACTGATTGATCGATTCTTCTTCTATGTTACGCGTTCAGGATATAGGTTGATCTTGACTCTCCACAACTTCCTATCATTTGTAGCTCCAAGTATTGTTTCTCTTTTTACTATCCCTTTCACTCGATGTTCTACCATCCATTTACACATGCTTGTTAGGTAAGGTAATCGTACTTTCTATTATTTATCAATTGGTCACCCATACAAGGCTCAGGAGCCACTCAAGATAGACGCTTACTGATTGTGGCTGTTGCATGTAAGAGGAAGATTTAATCAGTTTATGAGGGTATGTAGGAAACTTGAAGAGATAATGATTGTATTGGTAGTGGCAGCATCCTCACAGAAGTTTGATTCTTTTTAATCATTTCGCCCCAAGTAAGGTAATAAAGTCACTAGGACGCAAGGGTTTACTGACTGTTAGAAAATATGAAAAAAAAAGAACTACCATTAAGGAGGCATAAAACGAACAAATTTAAGACGGCATAAAATAGCGATTAATATTGCATTTAGATTTATTTGAATATCAATGTTGACTGGTTTGGTTTGGTTTGGTTTATTTTGTTTTACGGCATATCAAAGTCAATGGGTTATTTAATGCCGACAACATTTCTTATTGCTGGTAATATTTTGTTTTGTCAAAATTCTGTTTCTGGTAATATTTTTCCTTCAAAATTGTATTGCTGGTCATTATGTTTTTCAAAAAAGTATTGCTGGTAATAGTTAACTATTTGCCCATAGCTGGGACCCTAACAGGTGCTACCACCCTGGGTCAGGGTGAACCTGGGAACACCAGCAATTAAGAGGTGGTTCCACGCTCCTAAAAACCTCTTGATCAGAGGCCTTGCTGTTGGATGTAGTTTATCGTCTTACCCAGGACATGGATGTAGTTTAACGTCTTACCTAGGACGAAATGTTGACTGGGTAGCAAAAAGCTGGAAGAGAGTTCCCCAAGCAAGAAATATGGTAGAAGAAACTGTTACTCTAAATAGCATTAGCTCAGATATGCCAGCAATATTCAAAGCAAGGACGAAAATATATCAAATAGATTCTGGCGAGAATAGGTTGTCTAGAACGATATACAGAAACAACGTTCTTAGATGAAGACTTAGCAGTTAATTCATTATCTTCTTTTCACTTCATGTAAGCTGAAATTGTTTCCCCGAGAAGGTGCAGTGAGTCACTCTCCTGGAGGTTAGCAGGTAGGTAAAAAGGGTTCTCTCACATGATTAAAAGAGAGTAGTTTTGTTTAGGAGACGTTAAAATTAACAAGCCACGCCTTGCTCCATTTAACTACGAATTGCAGGTCATTTTTTTTTAGATCAGTCGCCAATCTGACATTTTCGAATCGATCAGACTTACTATGAAGACGTAGATACTGATTTGAGAACTGATGCTATCAGAAAGGTAAATTATGAAAATCAGAAACAATGTAGGTCCAAGGATAGAGCCCTGGGGAACACCTGCATTGATGCAAAAAGATCTTGAAGAACGGACATTTATTAAAGTCGTGGTTATTGGGAAGAAGCTGACCAAATGTACAGTCTTTCTTCTTAACGATATGCGAAGAGAATGAAGAGGATTCGTCCCAGTGTAGCTGATATTTCGGGTCATAGCTGTGACGCTCAGAACAGGTAGAACTAAGGAATATATCCCACCAGAACAATTGACATGGAAAAAAGGATAGTTTAAAGAGAGGCCTATGCCCCTTAAGTGCAAACTTTTACAAGGCATCTTTCTTTACTATGTGTCCTGGAAATTTCAATTGTCTTTTTCTGATTGTAAGTGAAATTTTCTTTTCATTTTCCTTAAAGCTTCCTCGTTGTTCACATGTTCTGTCCATGGTATTCTCATTCTATAATATGAGATGATTGTGGTATTTGGACTTATCTTTAAGTATTTAATCAGTTGTGTCTACATTATTTAGACTATTTCACGTTCGTCCCTTGCAAAGTAAACCTACATTCCTCAGGAAAATTTATAGTTTTCTTTTAAATGCTTGCTATCAAGTTGTGGAGATCCATGATTGCCCACATCTTAAAGGGATCCATGATTGCCGACGTACTGAATGGATCCAACGAACAGCGAGAATTTATTTAAGGGCTATAATTTCTTCTATGCGTCAGCTCCCTTCAGTGTGTGGGCAAACATGACTCTTCCCAAGTTCCTCTTGTTTGTGACTTTTAGTAACTTTAGTCCCTTTGACAAGACTTAAACTCCCGTCCCGTCATCCATTCCCACAATCTCGTGAGGTAGGTGGTCCCTGTTACCATTTTTCTTCTGTATGTCTTGCAAATGTCAAATTCTACAAGGAATTGCAATGGAGTTAGCGAAAGAGGTAACATTTTTTAAGTGACAGAAGGAATTTGTAGCTTCAGTCATATTTCCTAGTAACATGAAAGGAGACATCAGTATAATACTCACAGATAGGTTTTCCTTTATTTTATCACGTACTCTGATATATTATAATGATAACGGAGGATGAGGATCCGACAGCTTAATTGTTTCATTTATGAAATTTTGTGCTATAATCTGAAGTGGCACTTTAAACCCACTAGTGATTTACAAAGGAGACCACATATGGAGCAAGAATGAGGTATGTGGGATGAGATCACTGTTAGATTGGCTGACCTTTTAGATCTTGCTCTCCGTTCTTGAAGACGATTCAGACAAGCGGATTAAAAACTGCTGAGTTCACTAAAACACGTTGATCGCTATTCTACCCGCACCAAGATTAAACACTCAAGGGTGTTATGTAGTATTAGGTTGGTGCAAAAATAATGTCTTTTTCTCACATGAAGTTGAACGTCAAAAAACAACATTATTTTTGCACCAACCTAATATATTGAGAGCTGACAAGCTGTTCTACTGCTTGTCTTTGTATCTTAGCCATCTAACTGGCTGTACATTAGGATCTTGGCTATCCTGTCATCAGACATTCTCTGATATATATATATATATATATATATATATGTAACGTAAATCATTCAAACGAAAAACAAATACTGAAGCTAATTATATGGCGAGAATCACTCTCACAAACAATATTTACTAATAAAATACAATCAACTTCGAATCCGTTAATGAATGGTGTGATCCTTGTTCATAAATTCCGGGTTTATCGGGTCTTATAATTTTTTCTACGAGCCGGGCTTTCAGTCGTTCCGAACGACCATCTTCAGGTAGACATTTCAGTGTGTTTTTGTTAAATTCCGAGTGGTAATGCGACATCGAAAGATAGAGTTTTTTTTGGCAATGAGATATTGTTAAATGTAATAATATTTTTGGAGCGTGCAGAGTTCTTGTTATAAAACTGCATCACTCCCGTTTAACACACTAAATTATTAAATGAATTATCTCTTATACAAAATTAAAAACATCTCACCTTATCAGAAATAACATCTCGCAGACGAAATCAAAACTATATCAAACACAAATTATTCATGAATTTAGATGTCATATAGGCAACTGATTTCATAACGAAAACAAATCCATAATTAATAATGTTGGGCACACAACCAACCGCCTGTCAATACCAGTACATTTAAACAAGTATGGAAATGTACCAACCTAACCAACATACTCGTCGAGGACACGAATTTGATAGACGATTCATGAGGTATTCTGCACCAAGGAAGAAACAATACGATTGTGGGAACTCCAAGACTATGACAGCTACTGATTTAAGGAATATCATCGGAAAGTCATCTGGGTAACTCGGGAAAATAAGCAAAGCCATTTTCGCCGCCACTGGTATTCCTCATGTACCGAAAACCACCAGAAATCGCATCCGAGGGGCCATGTCTTCCGTTCCAGCTCCCTTGAAACTGCTTTCTTTAATGTCCTGTCACAAGAATTCGAGGCTTCAGCGGAAGTACATGACGTTGGACAAGAGTTGTGTTCTTTTCACTGACGAGACCAGGGTAACTCTTGACGGACCTGACAGTTGGGAAAATGGTTTGGTCTGTTTCGGAGATGAGAGTCAGCAACGTTTGCAAAGTCAACAACAGGGTGGAAAAGTTTTGTTGTGCGCTGGTATCATTGGAGACAGATTTGTTGGTCCAGTCATGGTACCTGAAGACTTTAAAGAGATCGCAGCCGACTACTGCAATCTCCTAAAGGAGATTATGGATCCATGGCTAGATCACATACCTCGGTTACTTCCAAGAAATCTTGTATTCATGGATGACAACGATCTCATCCACTCAGCCATGGTCACGCAATCATTCCTAGGCTCTTACGGCATATAAGTTGAAAGGTTGTTGGTGTGGCCCATTGTCTCTCCTGATCTCAATTCTATCGAAAATATTTGGTCCATTATTAAACTAGACGTTTATGACGATGGACGTCAATTTACATCGAATGATATCTTATGGACGACTATCAAAGTTGCAGCAAAGGCGGTCAAACTTGCTACGATAACAATTTGATAGATTTCATGACTAATAGGGTTTTTGAATTTATTCGTCAAAATGGCGCTCAAGTGGCCAAATAATTCCTTATATCAATAAATTATGTAATATTATTATGGTTTTCTGTTAAATATATACTCAAGGTATGCTTAATATGTTTCCATCCTTCATTTTCTCCGAAAATATCTACATGGACTATTTTCATTCAAAAGCTATTAGCGTGGTTCACTCAGAGACTGTCGAATCTGAAATAAAATTAAAGGGCGTTGCTTAGAATAATAAAAACCGAACAATGGTTTTGCCATATAGTGCAAACCAGCTGGGAAAAGTTTTATCAAAATCAATTCACAGAAAACCAAGAATCTTAAATTTCACTACCAAGCTATTAGGGTGGTTCGGGACGTAGTCGTACAACAAACTTCCATGAAAATGACTAACAGATTAGCCGAAAGCGACCAGAATAAAAAACAACAAACTTTGAACAAGTTTTACATTGATTAAAACAACATTTAATCAATTAAATAAACTGATTAAATGTTGTTCGCACGAATGAAAAGTATAAAAGACAAAAATTAACAAAAGAACATTGTCAGCCTTGTACACCCAAACATGTATTAAAGCGGGACTGCTGCCACCCCCATATATATATATATATATATATATATGTGTGTGTGTGTGTGTGTGTGTGTGTATGTGTGTGTGTGTGTGTGTGTGTGTGTATACCGTTGGTTGCTTGTTTGCGTTTATATAAACGTGTCTGCGTAATATAGGGAAATGTAAGACTAAAATTGTGCTATACAATTTTCCGTGTGCCAAGTCCATTTATGTAATGGCCCAAGTGTAAAAAGAAAAGATAAATCCATTCTGATAAACAAATAGAAAAAATGCGAAAGTATTTAAATGTACAGAGCTAGAAGAAGAAAATGGTCTGGTGTGTGCGATTGTGTAGACGTTCGGTTGCATGCGTGTGAAAACGTTTTCATTCTTGCGTGTCCACAAAGCGATATGATTTTTTGTGTACATTTAAAGCGGCCTATGTTTGTTGTAGAGAAGTGATTTTTTTTTATCAAAGAGCTTAATGCGTTTATTGAAAACGTCTCTCAGTTAGTTTCAACATCGCTGAAAGCAAATAATTCTGCCGAAAAGCAACTATAAAGCAATAATAATAATAATAATAGTAATAATAATAATAATAATGACAAACTATGATATTGATGTTGATTTATAGTAGAACTGTGAAGGAATAGATGATAGACTACGTAGACATTCGTTAAATAAACACAAAAATAGAAGAACTCATACCATACACTTGGTCAGTTGCTGTGAAATGTCCGTGGCTGGAACAGATATTTTATAATTTGTATCATTTGGGGCGTTTTTCCTCAACAATCATACCTATAAATATTTATTTGGCCTAACTAGATGTACAAACTTAAACCACGAAAAAAATCAAAGAAGAATCATTTTTAATGATTGATTAAATAAAGGGATTATGTTCAGCTTATAGTTAAGCTTACATTAATTAGTGCTCACTGTTAAAATCTATTATTTAATAAACCAAACAGACCATGAATTAAATTAGTTTAAAAATAAAAAAAAGGCATTTAATTGTCATAGTTTAAAAGTTGATTTTATTAAAGACTAAAATAACTACTATTTGAAAAAAGAAGGCAAACCGGAGGAATGGATTTGTAGATAGCGATGAAAATAGAAGTAAATTCATCTTCCGGACGAGCCACTTGCATTCACTTTACGTGTTTGTGAAAGGCATGAATCCATTTATTTTCTTTGGCTCAAAGAACAAGGTAGACTGGGCGATCAAGTATTGGATCTTACTCAGTCAAATAAATGAACAACGCTAAATTCAAAATCCTGACAAAAAACAAATAATATTCAGAGTTACGAGGGACAGACAGTTGTGGAGATTCGTGATCACCTACCTGCTGGAGAAAACAACATAAATTAACCTAGCAGGCTTCGAATAGAAGTCAGAACATTTCACATATTAAAGAAGGAGTTGTTGTGGAGAAACGGCTGCTTATGCCCTAAACGGACATGCCATTATAAATTGCAGAAAAATCTGTGGGAAGTGATCGGAAAGTCTGCCGACATATACTTAATGTAGTCGGTGGTAGAATGTTCCCTTTACTGTCAGAAAAAACTTTCAATAAATTCATAGGGAATGACTTTATTCTTGTATGACTTAATAATGAAAGGAAATTATAAATCTCACCCAAGAAAATACGAAGAAACTTCCTTTTTTTTGTTTAAATAAAACTCTATTGCTGGATAGTAAGTTTGATTTGAAGAGGTGATTACTGTTGTTTTGGTAAATTAGTTCCAATCTCATATATTTGCTATTTTTGTCATGAAATTAATTTATCAGCATCCAGCGGGCATTAACATTCGTGACAGTTAGACAATAGCCGCTGTGATTACTGCAGTTGGTTAACGCGGAACTTTGCTTTTAATAGACAAACTAGAAGAAGTATAAGGTACACACGTTTCTTGTTAATTAATCTGGCAATATATATATATATATATATATATATATATATATATATATATATATATATATATATATATATATGTATATATATATATATATATATCTGTGTGTGTGTCTTTTTACACTGTGTCTGTGTGTGCGTGTGGATGGATGGATTTTTCCGTCGAAATATGGGTTCAGTAAATTGAACAACCTGCTAATATCTGTTTATATATAAATGAGATCATTGCTTTAGTCTGATGAAAACGCGTTACGTAGAATCTTTCTATTTTGACATTCAATTACTCCTGTGCATGTTGTGTGTGTGCGTGTGTGTGTGAGAGGTTAATAGTTGGTAATGAATCGAATGAGAACACTAAACATATTTCGTCTCCAGAAAGAACTTCTTCAGGATAATGGTTTTAACGTTGGATTCCGATATATATATATACATACATACATATATATATATATATATATATATATATATATATATATATATATATATATATATATATATATATATATATATATATGGAAAATTAATTATATAAAGGAAATTAATTATTCAGTTAAGGTAATTACAAATAAGTAATTACTAATTTAAAATAATACTGATGTTCAAATTAATACGGATAAAGATAAAAAAGAAGAAAAATAACGTGACAAAATCTGGATACTTCTGGAAACTTAACAGAAAGCGGAACATCTATGCGCCTTTCAAATATTCAATGCAAGAATTGTAAGCAGAGTTTGTTGTATCTCTCAGCAAATAATAATGATTCGATCGATACTACCATTATTTCCCCTGAAGAAGATCCTACTGGTGAGGAAATGAACTAATTCAGAGATATTTTCAAACATTGTTATTGCCACACCAAGATAAAAAAAAATCTTGAGGAAAGGGATCATATTTTATACTACTTGAAATGTTGTTCTTTTCAACTTAGTTTTATTTGCCGACGATTTATTTATTCTGAAGATGTGTCGGCGAAAAGGTACCTAAAATTTTAATCGCTGTTTTATTTTTGTGTCATGTTTTATTAATAAAATAGGATTCCTTCCTTTTTCTAAAAATATTTTATACACACACACACACACAAACACACACACACACACGCACAAACACACACACATATATATATATTTATATAAATGTTTAGATTGGACTTTTATTAATTCGACAGATTTGTATCACTTTAAAGTTTGAAATTGACTTTGTTTGACCGTCTGTTCTTTTCTAGCCAAGCGGTAAGGCGTGCTCGGCGAAACGGTGGCTCCCTCTGTCCTGATTTTTCGAGTCCTGCTGATGGGCGTAATTTTTTTTAATAAGATTTCTCGAACACTCAGGCCGTTAAGTGAAAGTAAATAAATATATTCTTTAATTGACATTGAAGATTATAGTTATAATAACTCCCTTCCTCTTACTTGCTTGTAAGAGGAAAGGAGTTCCACTCTCGGGAAGTGCGAGAGAAGAAGCTGTTGGAGTAGAAGAGGCGGTTACCTTTAACCGTTTCGACAGTGAAAGGGTGTGACTGATTGTTAACCTAGTAGTACGCTTAAATTCATGCAGTTGGGCACCAGTGAAAAGTTGCCATGAAAATATTTGTAGAGACGACAGAAGGAAGCCACATCCCGTCTGTGAGAAAGTGACTGGAGTCGAGAGGCCAGGTTTAAGATCTATCACATTGCATATCCGTCTTTTGATTTTGTCTAGAATCTGCAGATGAAAATGAGGCAAGAAATGCACTGTAACATTGAAAATCACTTTTATTTCCCAAGTACATTCCATCCATATGAGATCACTTTACTAGTTGCAACCCTGAGGATTATGTCAGAAAGAGATGGAAAGTACTTGTGATATAAAAGTGATTTTCACTGTGATAGTGCATTTCTTGCTTCATTTGATTGTAATATACAGAAAATATTTGTAAATATGAAAGGATTATAATAAAAATAAGCAGACATAATGTTTATAATTTATTCAATCAGTCAGATTTTAAACGTTGTCTTAAAACCGTTAGCTTTTGATCATTAACCAATAGACAACACGCACGTGACGTAGAAGAATAACAAAACAAAAGTCATTGAAACAAAGCAAGTTCAGTCCACCATTGATGACAATTCCAGAACAACGTAACTATAAACAATTTGTTCTATCCTCTGCCAGCCGCAGTGATGGAGAAAGCATTACTTCGAACCATCGCCAGTGAGACAAGCTGTAAGAGCCACTCCGTTTCGCGAGGCTCTTTCCTTAATCGAGACGCAATCGCGCCAGTCCTCCGAAGGAACGCCATCGAACGAGGGCCAATAACCCCTGAAGTCTCCACAGCCACAGGAGTAAAAAATAATTTATCAGTATGAGAAGAATATTTTTAAAATGGGTGAGTCGTTGATTTGGGATGCTACCTGTGCGGATACATTTTCGGCCGGTAATTTGATCAGGTCCGCGGTTGACCCAGAGTCCGTCGCCCGAGACGCAGAGATGACGCAGAATGGAAGGTAAATTCATGTGTTTCACGACGGAAGTAGCATTGTGTTGCGAGAATGATCTTAACTAACTTTTTTTATTTGAGCAGATCCAATTCGATGCCTGTTAAGATATAATCTGGAGACGATGTGAAGCACGCTTATGGCTCCGGCCAGTGATGGCCCACATTCAAAAGCAAGGAAACAATTGACCGACCTTAATATGCAGCGCATGACATGTCCACCACATTTTCACGCAGTCAGATCGCAGTGATTCTTTTTTTTTCCTTCGCTCTGACCCTCATCCCTGTTCTCCGCCCATGGAACTGTTAATTCTACTAGGCGGACACAGGCTCCATTCAATAGCATCATGTTGAGAGTTATTTGGCTCAGCCGCACAGGGCGTCCACCTTCCTTCTAAAAACTGATCTTAGTTTCTCTATTACAGGGTGTTTGTTGGCTGCTTCATACTAACTCCATGGCCACACTCGGCACTTTGTTATGACGGCACGTATACATCTGCAATGATTGTGTGCATGCAAGGAGCACGTGACGTAAAGTAACTCGATCATTTTGAATGCGCATAAAGCGCATACATCGTTGTCACTGTAACCCCAAATTTATAATAGTTATATATATATATATATATATATATATATATATATATATATATATATATATATATATATATATATATATTTCCATAGATATTTTTTAAAATCCGGTGTACTCATGTTTGATGGGATAAATTTCAACTAATACAAAGTGAGGTCATATAACCGGTCTGTAGTTGTGCTTGGAGTAGCTGCAGCTGATTCTTGAGCAACTCCAGGTTTGATAAGAACAACAGACGACAATAATTTAAATTTGTCACGCAGTGGGTGTTCTTTGATATGATCTTCATGCTTATTCTTAACTTATAGCATCTGGGTATGCAGTTTACTAGTTCTTCTGTTTTACCGTTTTGAATTTTAGCATCTGTAGAATACTGCTATCTAGATTCTGGTAAATTACTGGGCTGATCAGTCGTATCTTTCATGCTAATTCCTTTAGAATCATCATGGTTATGCGTTTGAAGCCATGATCATGAGAAACTACGCTGTGACCGAACAAACAAGGCTTTCGTACAGGGGAGTTTTCATAGTTATACAAATGTTTTTAATTCCAGGGATATACATATATATATATATATATATATATATATATATATATATATATATATATTACTAAAAAGAAAAATAGTAGGCAAGACGAGAGTCAGGCCAATGTTTGGATATTTTTTGTATCAGTGCTCAATACACAATTCAGAAAAAAATAATTTGTAGAGCTGCTAATAAAATTTAAGATTAGGAAAAATCAACGCGCAGCGCAATACCCGGGTTTCGACATTATAGTCTCGTCATGGCAGTTACTTGAACCATCCACAAGTAACTGCCTTGACGAGATCGTGAGGTCGAAACCCGAATAGTGCATTGCGCGTGGATTTTCCTAATCTTATATATATATATATATATATATATATATATATATATATATGATTAAAACGAAATATGGTGATGTGTGCTTTGCATATTATGTTGATTTAATAGGCCGATTAATAAAATTCGAGGAATAAAAAGCCAACGAATGATAACAATATCAGCAATGAGATTGATGATATTTATTATATAAACTAAATTTGAATAAATTGAAGCACGATGAGAAAAATTACGACTTTAAAACCTTTCTCTTTGTGCTTCAATTAAGTCAATAAATATCACCAATCTTATTGACAATACGGTTATCTTTTTGTTGTTTTTTTATTCCTCAAATTTATTAACCGACCTGTATCTACACATACACGCGCGCGCACACAGACACACACATAGACACATATATATATACATTCACATATACATATATAAGAAAAATGGAAGGAAAAAGATAGTTGAATACCCATATCCTTCTGTGTTAGCAAGGACCATTTGGGATTGATAACATTTCGTCTGGACATTTGCTTGTATTTTGCATCAAGCCATTACATACGAAATTCTCGTAAAAAAAAAACTACATTCAATAATCGCATGTATGGAAACATCTGATAATATAAATCTGCCATTGATGCATCGTGAAGAGAGGAACCAACAAGCAACAATTTGGAGACAGTGTCTTGGCGAAATTTTATATTTTTTTCTGTGTAATCAATAGAATCTTGCAGCCAACGATAAACGCATCCCCAAAAAAGGAAGGAGTAAAATATTTGATTCCAGAGAAGACGAAGGGGAGAAAAATAAATAAACAAACAAAAAGTGTCCCCCGAAAAGAAGAGACAAGATTGTGTGTCGTTCGTGCTATACGAATTGAAGAAATTCGATTCGTTTCGTCTTGGTTATTTGTGAAATCCAATAACAAAATACGTTTTGTCAGACGAGTGGGCGTTGAAGTCAGACGAACGTAAGTTGAGTTTTTGAAGCAGAAATGGTTACCTTGTCACTGAGATAACCATATCTATCTATCTATCTATCTATCTATCTATCTATCTATCTATCTATCTATCTATCTTTGATTTAATTTTTGAGTTTATATCTTAGTAATCATTTTTTACGTTGATTTTTAGTAACATTATTTGCCGCTATCAGAAACAAAGAACAAGAGAAAAAACAACACCACCACAACCACAACCACCACCACCACCACTAATAATAATAATAATAATAATAATAATAATAATAATAATAATAATAATAATATCTGCCTTGCTGTCCCAACAGCTATGTCCCTTATAGCTTCTGATATTAAATGATTAAACCTGCTAATATATGTGTTTTGTGTACGCGAATTAAAATTCGGTACAATTAATATTCTGTTCAGTAGCAAATATTTTCTTGTCAGTTGCCTATCTTAACCAGTTGAGTGTATTCCCTGGGTGAGTTAGAAGCACTGTGGATTTATGTTCATGAGCGGGAAAACATCAAGTACGAGTAGTTCTATATAATTTTGACGGATGAGGATGAGAATTGGGAGTCACATCTTGATACGGTAGAACCCTAACCCACACAATCGTACATCAGAATATCTGACCTGAAGGCCTGTTTAACTGGGGTTCACCTGCAAAGTTAACTGCTACTTTTATATATATATATATATATATATATATATATATATATATATATATATATATATATATATATATATATATATATATATAAAGTGAACATAGAAGTCAAAACTTAAAGGCGACAGTCTGCTTCATGCTAGATGCAATCGTCAGTCCACGAGTGCTGTTATTTTTCTCGGCTATTTATATATACGGGTCAGTGGTGCAATGCACCACTGACCCGTATATATAAATACCACAATGCACTACTGACCCGTATATATAAATAGCCGAGAAAAATAACAGCACTCGTGGCCTGACGATTGCATCTATCATGAAACAGACTGTCGCCTCTAAGTGTTGACTTCTATGTTGACTTTTATATTTACCCACGCTCTATCTCTGATATTGAGCACTTTATCCCATAAATATAGCACACTTTAAGACTATATTTCTTCATATATATATATATATATATATATATATATATATATATATATATATATATATATATATATATATATATATATATATATATATATAAATAAAACCTGTCGACATATTGCGCACTTTTGGCTGTAATGTGTGTACCTACTTCATCAGACTGTGGGTCATAATGGGTATATTTTGGATTTGCAGATTTGTACCCAAGTGTTACATTGTTGGCGCCAAGATTAGATAAGTGATTACGTATATCCCATGAAACTCTGAGATTGTACATGTGATGGTGATGATGTGGTATTCGATGAGAATGATTAGAGAGCGGACATTTTGTGGAAAATTGCTGCCCCTCAGACTACAGAGCCTGCATTCTCTAGTGTGAATATGAAACTTTAAGACTGATAGAGCTTAATAAGTGTTGTGGTGGGATCCACCTAATCTGCATAGGTGACTACCAACTATATAAATAATGGTTGGTACCGGAAGACGAGGAAGGAATCACGAGATCCAACTAGAGACTCTGATCGATTGCGACTAGTCAACACATTCTCCAGGAACGTCTTCCCAGAAACATACAGAAATACTATATGTACTTATTGTGTACACTTTCTTGTTATAATACATTCTTGTTCTAAGTACATTTTGTGTTGCATTATTATTCCATGCATTAGGCGAGATTCAACATTGAGTCAAGACTCAACAATAAGAAATGATGTTAATAAAAACGTTTATGTTAATAATAGTTATTACTACGATTACTCAAATTACGACAGAACCTTCCTTATACCTGAAGCAACGCACTTTTGCTTATTCTCTCTATGCTGAACTTTTCTGTTCCGTATCTCTTTAGGATGTGGATGATCCCGGAACGCCATAATTTCCTTCCCTTAACAATTCCACCAAATATATGTCGCCTTACTTTTCAATCATTTTTCCCATTCTTTCAGACAGCTGGTTGTGTTCGTGTATGGAGGAGACACTTGCGGAGATAGGTCCACTCTATTAACCGAGTGTTGAAAAGATGATCGGTGCTCAATAAAACTTTGGTTAGTGCAATGTCACTTTATCTGGACAGTAGCAACATTACACGCATCCATTATATTTGTTAGAATTGCCAGTTCTGATGGTTTAGTCTAATTTTATGGCGACAATAATTTTTTGTTCTACTTTATACGGAATACAAGAATGATTAGCGAATATAAATTCACAGGTAGTCTAAGTTAAACTTGTTAAACGACTGACACTTGAACATTTACGTTTACTGAAATGAGTCTCAACGCGGACACCGAGGGACGTCTGTATTTGTAATTTCTCATTGAAAAGAAAACACCTGCTGTGATGAAATCCGAAGTCTATGCTATTATTTTGATAAGTTTAGAACATTACGAAAATGTAAATAATTTCTGGAATATGAAAACAAAATACTCAGTTTTGGAATGATTTGAAATGACATGAGGTATAGTTTCATATAATGTGAAAAGACGAAACTTCTATGATTAAATTTAAGCAGAGAGGACTAACTATTAAGAATAACAAAAGGCATTCTGAAAAAAACAAACAAACAAACAATGAAAAGACAAACGCTAAAACAAAACTTTTTCCTAGAAACAGAAAAAGAGCGAAAAATCAATTAAAATATTTAAGCGTGGATAGAAATGGAAATATTTTCGTAAAAATGATTGATACAAAGAACAGTTTTGAAATTGTAAAAAAAAAAAATAAATGTAAAATGTTACATGTTTCTTTGCTTCGGAAACAATGTGTTGGTAGCACCAAGTTTAGATGAAATACGTGCGGCGTATGCAAATCTTGAAATCAAGTCAGAGGTTTAGAGAAATACTCGGTAAAAAAGATGGTTAACCAATTTGCAATCTGTATGCGTGATTCAACTTCGTTATTTCTTAGTCGAAGCACAAGTACGTGTTTGTACAGATTAATTCTTATAAAGCATTTTTATTTATATTTAATGATATGCATTCAACTCGTCAGATATTTAATAATCTCTTATTTTCTCACTCTGGGGAAACGTTAATATAATATATGCATTATCCTTAAAACCTAAACAATTGGCATACTATCGTGTTCTCAGATAAGAAAAACCACAACGAGTGCACGTGAAAATAATGTATTAACGCGGTTTAAAGCTTATTACAGCTTTATCTACTCCAAGTACAATGGGTTTATGTTAGTTGCTGCTACACTAATGAAGTAGCCGATGGGATTAAAACATAAAATATCATTGAGGGCCAAAAAGTGTAGAATTGAACCAAACTATCACAAAACCCAAGTAGAGACAGCCAATGAAAATGATTTTTATAATGGAGTAACAGCATGGCCCGGCGTTTCCCGTGCTTGATTAAAAAATCGTACGACTAATACAGCAATCGCTATTACCTGATTTAAAATGTTTTTGACCTTCCTTACCTTTAAAGGAGTGCCCTTTGCTGTGCTGATGTTGCTACATGCCTTACTTCTTGCCTGTCTCACACTTCGAATTTTTTCTAAGCTATATACTAAATATTAAATCTGTTACGAAAAAAGAACTAAACAAAATGAACACAAAACGAATAAAGGACTCGTAACTGGAAAAACCGAATGAAAAAAGAATGTTAACAACAAATACTTTTTCACACCCAAACCAGTTTTGCGGAATCAGAATCAACGTTGAGTTTAAGCAAGCGAATGAGCCAATTGGAGTAATGTGCCATACAGATTTAAATTTTTCCCACTTGTGACGAATGCAGCTATCGATTTTTTTTGCATGATAGAATGCTAGTTAACATTGATGTCAGTCAGCTGTTGGCTCTGACGCTGGCCAATAGAATCTTCCTGACTATTCGTGGCAGTCAGCTATAGATTCTCACTCTAGAATCACCCAATAGAAAACGGCCGCAAACTACATGAACAAATTCGATTATTTCCACTATCGATGGAAGTTGGGAAATGCAACGTCGGTCTTGGACTTTTTCATAACTTGGAGCATGTGTATGTAAATTTTGGCCCAAATCCGTAGAAAATTGCGGCCGTGCATTCGTCGCGCGCGCACACACACACACACACACACACACACACACACACACACACACACACACACACACACACACACACACACATCCTGTCTTTTATAGATAGAGATATTAGTCCAGGGTAGTACGAACTCAGTAAAGGCCTTAATAATGCTAATAAAAGGTCAAAGTATTTAAAGTAAAAACTGCACTACGACAATATTTTGATGACCCGTGTCATTGAATTTGACAATAGTCAGAAATTCCCAGCAAGCAAAGGTCCATTTACGGTAAATTTTACAATTGTCCTCGATGAACAATCTCATTAAGGAAGGTTATAAGTGGAAGTCAAAATAAACACCAATGAAAATGTTATTTGATCCAAAATTTAAGAATGAGTAGCGAGTTTCTGACTAACAAAAAGAACGCATGCTACTGCGAGTATTAATGTTTTATTTACTGTTATTTACAAGTAAGAAAATAAAAATATAGCCAAGGTAGATCGAATTCACTACATCTCCATAATTGACGTTAAGTCGGTTTAATAATCTTCGATGGACATCGTCATAGTGGAATCGCCAAATTATCATAAACTGCCACCGAAATCTGTCTTAAGTTCAGTAAAACAATAATGGATCGCCATTGTGTTTTGAACTTACGAAAGTATTATAGATATTCAATAGATAAAAAAAGAATATTAGGTGTTACGAAAATAAGGAGTGGTCAGCCTTGTATAAACGAACCACCATTCAATAGAATGCGTGTAGAGAGTGGATACTTTGTACCAAATAACAAAGATATAGAGCATAATCCGATATCACTATGACTGTATTATGCAGGATGATAAAATAGTGGAAAAGTCAAATGCTACGAACTATTAGAAGACAAAAGGCTGCGAGTAAGATGTATCTTAAATAATGATATGAACAACGTAATCATAATATAACAGAAAAACCTAAGACAACAAGTAATGTTATTTAGAATACAATGGAGGTTTAGCACTTTGTTTATTCACCCTAAACACTTTGTCTATTACCCTAAACACTTTGTCTATTCACCCTAAACACTTTGTCTATTCACCCTAAACACTTTGTCTATTCGATCTAAACAAATAATAGAGAATAAATCGAGTGCGCTGATACCCAATCTGTATTCAAGTTTGTCTTTGTTAGTGATTTATTACTTAAAATGGTAAAATATTTATGGTAAAATATATGAATAGACTTTTTATTGCTATATTCCTTCAGGACGTAGGCGAACAAAACTGCAGATTGCTTTAACATCTATGAAATGTCATGCATTATAGGGAACGATAGTGGTTTGTTTCTTCGTTACCACAGTTTGGAATTCGGGTTTTCTTCCTCTTAGACTGGCAGCCAGTCAAGTATAGAAAAATATACAATTCTGCTATTTAACCTATAGCAAGGGGTGAATAGAGTGATTTTTGTGTTTCCATTATAACGCAGATATCAGTTATACTACCCACACACACCATAGGTTATCAATCTCTTGTATAGTATATTTACACACAAGGTTAACAGAATATTAGGAAATTAGAATGATTCAGTATTTGAAAAAATACTGTACCATTCTAATTTCCTAATATGCAAACCGGCTGCATATGGATAGAAAATGAATGAAAAGTAAATATAAAAGAAGTAGAAAGGGGTGTAAGACAAGGATGTTTTAAAGTGTGGTGATTCTGGGATAATTAGTATTCCTCCGAGTTTTCATTATTGGCGGACACAATCTTAACATTAGATATGCAGTTGGCACAGTGTTGATAGTAGACAGAAAGGAAAATACAGAATGCAGTAAAGAAAAGTGGGAAGGACTATAAATCAATTGTACGAAGGCAGAATATATGCTTGTGTTATAATGCTCGAATGAACTCGTAGTTCGGATTAATAATATTCCAAAAGTTAAACACTGGAATACAAGATTAGTGGGTGAACTGTTAAATCATGTGGATTAATATTAAAATATTGGCGAATATTGTAGTTAGTTCGATACGGTTTGTGACTAAGGTGCGACTCCTTTGTTTCCGCTTGCGGTTACTTTCGTAGTCAATGGAGGAATCCATATTTAATATTTTTGTGTAACGAAGGTCGGTCGTCGTCCTACACAACAGGTTTTCAGCAAAAAGAAATGTCCAACATAGAATAATTTAGAGTTGCCAAAATCAAGCAAATGCAAAAATGTAAACATGTCGAAAGTATCTGTATATATTTCTGTGATGAAGTATTATGTACACTATTTACATTATTCGGACTATTGTCCTCATCTTTGTCGACATATTTATTACAACGTTTCGGTCGTTGTACGCTCCGGCCTTCTTCAAGTGGTTGGAATGTCGAACTGAACCCTTTATTTCGCTCACTGGAGTAGACTGTTCTAGTTCCACGTGTCATGTTTAATGGATGTCAGTTAGCAGTTATCTCCCATTAATTCCCCTTTCCAAGTTCTGAATTTCTGATAATAGCAAATATTGCAATATGAGTACTGTTAAAAAACGGTTACTGAAGACATAAAGTTTATAATACCCAGAAATCCATACACAGATGTCCTCAAAGAAATTCATACACAGATGTCCTCAAGGACACATGACACAGTGGATAAAGACGTTAGTTAGATCCAGTGACAGGACCCAAAGAGTGTGAGTTCAATACCCGGTTAAGGCAGTAGAGAACTTGAACTAGAACAGTCGACGACAAAGATGACAATAATGCAAATAATGTCGAAAATATTTTAACAGAAAACGAAAATGGGACACCGAAATTCGAAGGTGCATTCGAAGGTGCATTGAAATAACGAAAGACTCCATTCAATGCTAAGCTAATTATTATAAAGCAGGAAAATTATTATAAATCAAAGAAAAGAGTACTGAACTGTTATGTAATATGATATGAATACTGGACAATCTCGTAACAGATAAATAAAAGACAGAAGAAATTTGCTTCTACAGAACGATGCTGAGAATAGAGAAAATGGAAAGAAAAGAAAGAAACAGTTGACATTTCTTGGGTACATAATGAGGGAAATTTAACACTGACAGGACATATTAAAACCAAGATGGACAGATGAGAGCAATGAATAACCTGTCTAATGTGCATGTGTGAACTTTTCGCAGAACAGGGTTGAGATAGCAAAATGAGAAAATTTAGAAAAATACAACAAAGGATAGGAAATTGTGGAGACTAATGATCAAACACATCATGAAGGGGGACACGGAACATATAATTATAAGAAGGCATAAGAATGGAAACTATATTTTAAAAACATAAAATATTCATTTTTATTTCGTATTTATTTAGAAACATTTACGCTTGTAAGATGAACTGTTTTTTTTTCTCTTTATAGTAATCAGAAATAGTTATAAGTTATCTTTGAGCTGAACCAGTCTTGATAGGTCGATTCTCTCTTACATAAAATTGTGGAGCATCATCACTTACGGAAGCCGGGATCTTTTGGGAAGAAATTGAGGTGAGAAACAAAAAAGGTGAATTTTAAGACAACGTCAACGTCCCTATTAATAATACGCGCTTATCATGATTCAGCTTAGTCATTAGTCCATTGAGAAAAATGAATTTGTGTAGAACACGAATGAATCTATGCTGCTTGAGTAAATCCATACTAACATAAAATTAACACTATAGTTACATCGAACATAAAAAAATGCTACGAGTTTTTCTCTCATGAATCTATCTTATATATCTATAAGTCCATGCTTGGAATATTGCCGCATATTGTCTGATACCCCTACTATTTATCTTGAGAACTATGATAAAATCCAAAGAAGAATCATCAATAATATCAGTCCTGATCTGGCAACACGGTTTCAGTATGTTTTTTTTTTAAGGCAATTTATCCCAAGCAAGGCGGGAGTGCCACTAGCATGCAAAGGGTTACAGAGGATTGAAAACAAGAGTAAAGAGGCGTGTGTGAGGAAAGGATACAGAGAGGGACGGGGAACAAGCTCATGGTGTCAGATGTCGAATGACATTACACTTGAATATTTGAAGATTATCGTCATCGCGGAAGTAAGTAAGTGGGGGGGAAGTTCCATAGACGGGAAGTGCGGGAGGAGAAGCTGCTTGAGAAGGAGAGACGGTTATATTTAACTGTTTTGACAGTGAAAGGTTGGAATCGAGATGCCAGCATGGTAGCTCGTTTAAATTCATGTAGTCTGGGAACCAGCGAAAGTAGCTCGTCAGAACAGTTGCCGTGAAAATTCCAGACTTTTTGAATGTAAATGCAGTACTAGACTGACGTCAAGATCTCATCAATTTACAGTTGAGTTGGCTAGCTGTAGTCGTAAATTCTCGCACTCCTCGCTTGTGGATCTCCCCTCCAGATCCATGCTTTCCAGTTAAATTTAATCCGCAAAAATTTAAATGCAATGTCAGTCGCTATCTACTATCCCCCTGTTTACTCTTTCCTCTTCCCACTCATTATTAATTTTTATGTTCCTAACCCCCTTGTGTCTTAGTGGCTTTACTACCTTACATGAGGTGATACCCATTAAAAAAAGAATATATCTTTAAACAGCCTGACTTCTTAGGAGATTTTTGTGTAGATTTTCGGTATTAGCGTAATCTATTCAGTCTATTCAGTCTAGTTAATATTTTCCATTTATCACTCATACGCATCTAGATTAACACAAAATACTGATGTGTTAGAACAATACTGCTACATCTATTTGCAAAAAGAAAGTACGTTTCTAAAGTCGCCTCTTTTAAATATGGATACTTTGATGGTCCCCATTTGTTCAAGAACTTGGTATTTTTTTTCAAACATCTAAAGCCACTTGATATAGGTAAGAAGTTCTTCAAACAGGATTACGCCGAAATCTTCAACGCATCTTCTTAGCTCTTTGAATAAAGAACCTGTTTGAAAAGAAATTATCGAACACAGCATGCGTGAAGGATTGATTGACCGAGTGAAATAGGTATTTTTTTTCAGGACACGACTTACAATATTGCTGCATTAGAAATGGTAACGCCTGTCAATGGCTCACTTTATTTTGGTGCATTTCTATACGCTGTCTGAAAGACAACGTTTTGTCTATATACAATGAAAGTAATGTTCAACAGATTTGATATTCATAGACCTTACTTTACCATAATGTAACCATCGAAAGCGATAAACAAATAAATAAAAAAGAATAAAAGCAAAAAGAAAAATCGCTCTGAATAATTATTGAAATCTAAGTAAGTATGGAGTAATGGATAGCGGATTGAGAAATAGAAAACCCAGTTCGAATTCCAGTCAAGTTCATTGCATTCACTTGCATGATAACACCAATGGGAAAGATATGCATTCATCTATTCTATCCCTCAGTTTTGGTTAAATATTATGACAGTTTAAGACCTATAGCCTTGGGTGGCAACCGCTCTAAGAGAAAGACAACTCTGAATTCAAAACCTAGTATACAGACCGAGGGTGACACCTATTAGGATTTTTTTGATCCTTATGTATTAGTGAGCCAACCAAAATGAGCTGACTCATTTTATAGTTCGCCAATAGAAGTTTAACCAATCAGAAGACTTAAAATATTCAATCCGACGTGTATAAAGGCGGCCATTTTGTTTTTTCTCCGAATATCCACTGCCAACCTCTGATATGGAAGACCTTACTGAACAGCTGCTACTAGATATTGGTGTTGTTCCATTGAACACATTACGTAATGCACTGTATTCTATACTCAAAGACTGCGGTGAACATGTATAACAACACCGACCATATTCTGTGGTTTTTGGCTGTCGCTCAGAAGCTTGGAGATGGGCGCAACTAAGATATCTCAATACCCACTGAATAGATTATGAGTAAGAATAATCATGATGTGTTTCTTCTGCCTTCAGGTTCCTCCGACAATTGAAGCACTCGATGGACTGAGTATGATAATGAAGCCGAAATATACCAATTGTGGTACCCCAGCCATTTTTATATGTAATACTTAGACTTTATATAGATTTCAAAACTCGCATTGAATAGTTACTGAACTCTCTAAATACGCATAAGGAAATATGCTACTAGCCTAATTTTTGAAGGGCGATATACGCCAGAAATTTATTGTTATGTCTTATACTTAGCATTTATGTATATTTGAAAAAGTTGCTGCTAGCGTTAGTTTTGAGCTGACTAGTAACTGGAAAGATAGCATAGTCACCAACTGGAACTTGTAAATTTGATTATGGTCAATTCAACAGCGTTTTGGTAATATTATCGTGTTATCTAAAAACCGATTTCGTTTTTTTAACCACTAAGATTTTCATTCATCATCGTAACACGCCAGAGATAAGACAGATCAAGGACTTGTGTCATAACTTTCATAACTATGAAGTGACAATGGTTCTCAGTCGGGAGTTGAACTTGGTGAGCTGAATTCGTTTGCCAAGCATTAAATCATTTCGCACTTGCTGCCAGGATTCTACATTCATGACAAAAGAAGTACGGTTGTTCGAGTAGCATAACGATTATCAAACGGGAAAATTCTATCAGTGAACCGAGTTTAAATTTTATCCTCGCCTGATGTGTTTACTTCGCACACATACTCTTGGGAAAGGCATGATTCTACTTTTCCCATTCCTAAACCAGGGGTATAAATATCAGGGTAGAACTGAGTGCCCGGGGTTATCAGGTCGTCGAGGAGAAGGAAACCATCGAATTAAAAGTTCTGGAAAATATATTAGGAAATATTTTTCCCAAGAAATCATTACAAATTCGCAAATAATAAAGAAAAGGGATCTGTGAAGAGACTTGATCGCCTGCGTCCTGATGGCACATGACACTAAAAATAAATAGAAAACATTAAATAGAAAACAATTCATTATAAATGATTCTAATCTGAAATCTGTTTTCATCATTTGCATCTTCTGTCAGACTTGGTTAATATCATTTGAACAGTTATTATTGCCAAACAAGCAGGTCAAAATTTAAACCGGAGAATGATTGATACATCTTGATTGTGAAAGAAGGGAAGGAAAATTATCTATATAAAGTTGTTGGTCTTAGAGCGTCATTTCAATAAATCTGCTCGCATCAGATAAACAAGATAAGAATTTGTTTGCTTAATCTTCTTTTACACTGACCACTGATCACGCCGGTCGCATTCTATCAGGTTCACAGGACATAAAGCCCCTAGGTAATAGACAAGGTTGACGGACATTTCAAAGTATGTACTAATTAACCTCTGGCTATTGATTGGTAAATCCTGGGCCACTGAGGTCAGAATTTTAATTTTGAAAACAAACATATGTCAATGTCAATGAGTGAATGTTGACGACTGAACAAAAAGATAATGGAAATGAAGATATCGAAACAATAATCGTGAGGATAATAAATGTTAAATTAAGCATTCGAAAGAGGAAATCAGACTCCACACTGTACACTGGTGCTGGGATGTGAAATGTAACAGATATTGACTATTAGAAAAGACTTTCAGCCAATCAATTCGCAACGTTGTGAATATTTTTTTAATCATTTCATTCCAAGCAAGGTGATAAAACCACTAAGATGCAATGAGTTACTGAGGTAGAAAGATAATATGAAAATGAATACAAGAGCAACCTCGGTTCTCGGACATATCACTTGTGGAACAAATCGGTTTTCGAACAGAAAATTTAAGATGAAAATGCCTTGGTTATCGAACAAAATTTTGTTTCTCGAACAACATTACAGAACCGAGGTAATCCGAACGGAATCAATTCTGAGTCAACCGCCGTGTTGTATACATTTGAGTGTTGCAACGTGCTTTCCTTTTCCAATTTTACTGTAACGTGACTTTTATTTCTCTACATTGATTCCTATTGAAAACATAGTTTCAGTTTACGAACATCTTGCGTTGCGAACGGCCTTCAGGAACGAATTAAATTCGTGAACTGAGGTTCACATCATCATCATCATCATCATCATTATTATTATTATTATTATTATTACTACTACTACTACTACTACTACTACTACTACTACTATTATTATTATTATTATTATTATTATTATTATTATTATTATTATTATTATTATTATTATTATTATTATTATTATTATTATTATTATTATTATTATTATTATTATTATTATTATTATTATTATTACCTTTAATATTAATACCAACATTATTTGTTTTTAATTATCATTTTAAGGTGTTTGACATGTTCCCCTTGAGGTTTTTGGAACTGTATGACAGAAAACTAAATAAAGAGGGGCGGGAAAAAAATCAACATTTACTTTGAGCAACAAATGACAGGAAGTTGTAGAGAGCCATTATCACCTCAGTCCTGAAGGGACATGACATATGAAAGAATAATTCGACTACATACTGTAAGTATGGAATGAAGACGTCTGTTCCTGGTTTATATGTTGACATACATCCAATAAATATTACTTATCTGTAGCAGAACTGAAATCTCTTTCATGGCACTTCCACTGGTGTTGCTTGCTTGCTGATTTCAGTCAAGGGCATTCTCAGGTGGATATGACAAAAACAACCGCGAAATTCTAGCGATCGGACTCGCCTGAGTCATGACGAACGGAGTTGCCGTAACAATGCAAAATGTTAAAAGCATGATTCATGAGAAAGAGAAATTGTCTGCGGTCTTGAATCATGTCATCATTTTTTTTTGTAATTGAATAAAATAAAGTACCAAATAAAATAAAGTACAATAAAATTTTATTCAAATTTATATTCAGTTATTTGAAATGACATATAGTAGGTAACTCCAAAGATTTTCTAAAAAACAGGTAAGCATGATGAATAATGCTCCAACTTGATAAAGACAAAGCTTTATCGTAACAATCTTTATGTCATTACTGAGAGAAATGACCAAAGTATTTTTTATTATTTTATTAAATTGCATAATTCTTTCTAAAACGTTCGAAATTTTGGTTAAATGTTTTGTTTTCCTTGCGTCAGCGAGTGGGCTAATGATTTATATGGCAAATTTAACGTCTTTTTTACTGTAAAACATTGATTTGAAATTCTTGAAAAATCAAGTAATTGTCGGATTTTAATGAAATTTTCAGGACTTATTCACAAATGAATTAAATTATTTTAAAAACCTGATAGAATATTTTGGTAAATATATATATATATATATATATATATATATATATATATATATATATATATATATATATATATATATATATATATGTGTGTGTGTGTGTGTATATGTTACATCTGATAACCCCACTTATTTAATTTTATGAAATTTTGAGAAATTAAAACTCCAGGATTATTGTATTTATATTATTTGAAATAGGTACTCTTGGAGAATTTAAATCATCAGTTTGATTTGTCAAACAGAAACACCATTTACCGAAAATCTGCATTAAATCGTAAAATAAAAAGGTAATAAAACTTTGATATTATTTAATTAGAAAATCTTTTAATTGCTTTTATGAATAAGATATATTAGGGATACTATTGAGTTAAGAAAAAATTCGATTAATAATGAATTTTTACAGGAATTGTTTTTATTTTTTGCAAATTTTAACTCAAAACATTTATTATGTTTTAAAATATTTGATAATTCTGTATTAATGTCAGCGCTTTTGATGATATTAAGTGAAAACTATATTTATTAATCATAAATGGGAAAGCATAATAAAAATTATCAAACACCAATATTTTAAAAATAATGTAAAACAAAATTATTAATGTATAAACATGTCGATTTTGTAAGTATGGATTGCTATACACGACATTATCAGAAAATAAGCGCGATGACTAGTAAATGCAAAGCCAAGTTTTTATAAAAATTCTGTAAAACTTTCGATTTATGAGAATATCCTCCTAAATTTGTAAGATTACTGAGTACTTATAAATGAAATAAAAATGGCGCTCACGTTCTTTTTCTTCTATTAGGTTTTACATATAAAGTCTCCGTAGAGCAAGATTGGATGTGTCATCACAATGACAAACACATCAACGCAGCTATTGTTGGTTAAAAAAAACTGCTTCTGTTGGGGTAAAAATACATTTTTGCGATATTTTACAGTTAGAGTAAATAATATTTGCTTCAAATCAGATTAATTATACTTTAAATCATCTAATATTCCTCAAGTAAGGTTTCGTAAAAGTATATGGCATTTTTGGAAGATTTTTTAATAAAGCATATTTATTAGGATGGAAGAAGACAAAAAGGGGCGATAATCAGCTGTTTTAGCAAAAAAAAAATAAAAGAAAAAATTATTTCCAGTCAATTAGATTTTGAAATTCACTAAGTATGTTCCAATAGGAAATATTAAATTTAATCTATTATCTTGAAATTAAAACTAAAATAAAAAGCTTTAAGAAAGACTTTTCATTTTTAAAATTCATTTTAAATCTTAGTTATCGCGTGTTTTTGTGTTTTCTTTTTCTGGAGGCCCCTATTGTGCTAAACTCTTGAATCTGATTTTCATTAGAGAAATTTTTCCCAATCAAAATGCTTTGCAGCGATAGGTAGAAAGTAATAATTATTTGGTTCAAGGTCAAGTGAATATTGCGGACGGGGGAAGAACAAACCAACCATGGTTGTTCCTGCCTCATTTTTCCTATATGTGGCCTTATGTTGTCATGGCAGAGCACTTTTGTCGCTATTTCCCTGTTTGATTGCGTTTTAAGTAATCACAATGAATAATATTCCGAAGATTCCACCAAGCACACAATATTATGTTTCTTACATGCAGTTCAGCTTTAGGTGACAGTTGTGGAGATTTATCATTGTCAATACACTGCGTTTTCTGTTTAACATCGTCATATGCAATTCACTTTTTATCACCTGCTGTTTAAGGATCTGTTAGTCAGGACGGTACATTCGTCATTACATTTGTTTACCAGGAATGGAAGTTGCTTCTGAATCAGCATATTATACATATCTTTTCAATAATACTAAGGATAATGTATAACAAAAACCTAACACAATTTACAAAATCGCATCAGTAAAATACACAGCTTTAAACCGTTATTATTATTATCATTATTATTATTATTATTATTATTATTATTATTATTATCATTATTATTATTATATTTGAATTTTTACTTTATAATGTACGAACTTTTTGATTAATGAAGAAACGTCAAGTGTATTGACAAGGTAAGAGATTACATTAAAATATAAATACCAGTGCAAAATATTTTTTATTGATGTACCCAAGTATATGTAAGATGTTATTTATAAATGTTACTTTTTTATTTTCCTATTTAAAAAAAAAGGAACATATTGTTGATCGTTTGCTGTCACAAGATTACGGAAATGGATTACAAAATGAGATGTGTGGAAAAATAGCTTGTCTTCGTCCAAATACACTCGATGACATTGTCATCTTCTTTAGATTAATTTCCAAGCAAAGAAAAATTGACAGCAGCTTATTTTTTCAAAAGAAAGAGTCACTTTCAAAAATACATTCATAATACGAATAAAATTAGTAAAGAGTCTAATTATAAAAAAATAAAATAAATATACACGGATGAATCAAGGAAAATAGTCAAACGAAAGTGATTATATTAATATTATTAAGTACACCAAGACAGTAGAATATACTAAAATAGTAAATTACTGATCCGATGAGAAAACAGTGAAATCGCTAAAGTAATTGGCTAGCCTGATAGCAATCATAAAATATTCGTCTTAAGATTTGAAACACTGGCTTTGATGGCGCTTGTATCAGCCTTTGTATCTTTATTAGTTTTCTTTAACACTATTGGGTAAGAAAGTTTTGTGTAGCCACTTTACTTTCTGCCAACGATTTTTCATTTGTCATCCAAGAAACCACGTGACATTTGAAATGCAGCCAATTAAAATTTAGTACAGAGTGTGTAAGGCAATAATTCTCTCTCTTCTTTTGCAATTATACTGGGTAGGCGGTCATTATTTAAGACAAGCTCATAGCTCAATGAGGTAACGCCCACTTCTAGTAAAAATAGTCCACAACGACATCGGGAATATTGTCTATTGATGCGTTTCAACAACTTTGTATTGAGAAAATGCCTTCCATGTCCCGAAAATCTACAGGTCAAAACTTTTACAAACAGAGCAGATAAATGCGTGCAGATGTTGAAAATTAATTTAATGCAGACAAATCAAATAGTAATTTTAATCAGAAAATTCAATTATGCAATAATATAAAGCAGACAACGTCTCGCAGAACAGTTTTTTTGTAGGGGAACAGTTCTTGTATAAAAGGATGGAAGAACAGAGTAGTAGCGAGGCATTATCATTTACGCAATGTAGCGACACGGCACAGAAAAGAAGATTATATATAATCTCATCAAAGTGAACGACATCTATTTCCTTATTCGTAAATAAATTTTCGCCATGTAACAGTGTTTAAAAACTAATTCGACAAATCATTGCAGGTATAGGTACACCATATTGTGAAGAAAAAAGAAAACACATTTTGTGTCAATATTATTAACAATCAACTCCTCTGTGGCCTTGTGTTGCACCCAAATATATAGACCCATATATAAAAACAAACAAAAACAAACAAAAAACAGACACGCACACAAATCAGTTTGACCGTTTATATGACGTCACCTGAAGTGACTTGAAATTGTTTTCATCAAACATAAGAACTCTGGAATTAAAAACCAGTTGCTTCATAACATACAAACAAATCCTTGAAAACATATGTCGCAACTTTCGAAGTACTCGAGAAAAATAATATGAAATAAAAGTTAATATGAATTTTGGCAAATTTATCGATAACACAAAACAACTTATTGGAAAATTTGAAAATTAATAAAAAATTGATAAACAAAACTTGTTTGAGAGAATTCATACTGCCGAAATAAACCTTATATATATATATATATATATATATATATATATATATATATATATATGTATGTATGTATATATATATATATATATATATGTATATATATATATATGTATATGTATATATTTATATGTGTATATATATATATATATATATATATATATATATATATATATATATATATATATATATATATATATATATATATATTCGCTACACACGACGTAAGAAAGAGCACTGAATATCAATGGTAACCTTACAGGCATTCTTTATTTTCTCGAACATTTGAAATTGTCATATTCAGTGTTTAATTTACATACATTATTTTTATGGTATTGCATAATTTTGAATTATTATTGAAGGTAAGATTGGTATTATTCATTTCAGATTATAGTCTCATGTAATAATGTTATTCTGCATAATACCGATATTGCTATATATTAACTTTTTAAATATAATTTTCTTTTGAACTTTTCACGATATACTAGAATTAATATTAGCGCTTACAATTTTCTGCAAATGTTCACTGATGAGTGTAAGTGCTACTAAGTTTGAAGATGATGCAGGCTTGAATGAAGGAAATTGATAAAAAAGAAAAAGAAAATCTCAAGGAAGCATTTAGAATTTATTCCAGAATTACACGTTTTATAGAAACATGAGTGCATCTGGTGTATGTTCTCTGGATATAGCTGTTCTGATTAATGATTTTTATCTCTATCTATGTGGGAAATGTTTGTTAAAAAAATGGCACCTTTTTTCCCATTGTGTTGTCGTTCACTTACTCAGCAATTCAATTTATGTTGTTTTCATCATTTTGGCATAAGTAAATGAGGAAGATGTGTCTGGAGAATCTGATACTCACGGGTCGAATAGAGGGAAAGAGAGACAAGGGAAAACAGCGCGCGACATACCTGACGAGCTTGAGAAGGTGGATGACAGAACGTGGTTTTGGGGAAAAAGCAGAGGGAAGGAGCTTATTGAGATTTGCAGTGAGAATTTGTTTTATAATAATGAAGCAATGCAGCGTGAATATACATGTGTCTACAGATAATTAAACATGTAAAGCGATATAATTAAAATGCATAATATTAAATAGAAACCATGATCCTAGAATGAATCGAAACTAACCCCAAGTCAGCATTACTAAGAAACTGAATACTGGAGAGAGTGTTGTAGTATACACGAAACTTGATGCTATTCTATCTCCAGTAAAATCCACTTGTCTCAAAAGTAAGTATAACATTGTTTTTTTCACAGCAAGTTTCACCCTTTAAAATGCTCGGCGACCACTCGAGATAGAGGATTACGTTAAGAGGCTATTTGTGCATATAAGAGGGGAAGATAACGGTTACATCCCGCTTTGAACATGTTAAGATTGTAGTGGTCGGGGATACGTCCTTTTGTGAGTCGGCCCTACAGAGCAGAAGCTTCACGAGAAGAAGCTGTTCGAGTGGAACTTATTTTTCACCGATGAAATATGGATGGAATGTGGGTGGTTTTCTACTATATAAGTTGCATGGCGTGTCCTTGCCATGAAGGTTTTAACTTGCGTGACAAGAGAATGTAGTTCGGCTGATTACTTTCCGTGGAAGTAGCGAAAGAACAGCGAGAGGTTGCCACACCCCGCCCGTGAGGGAGATGTTGGAGTGTGAAGAATAATTAGTCACCCACAAAGTCTCAAAGACGCTTTTGGACTCTATCAATGCTTGAGAATAATGTCTGGGCCGCTTTTTTTTACCTGATCTGACTCTTGTAAATTTAAAGGATAGCAGGAGAAATCAGGTAGTTATTGGAGTGGTATAGGGAGCTGGCCTGCATTCTTAGTAATGGATCGTCTGTACGCGTTCCACTCGAGGTCAGGTTCAAGTTTGAGGCTCAATAGTCTTTCAAGGCACGGCTCCTCCTAGAAGAGTCATCTCTTCATCAGGAGTTCGCGGTCTGATCGGCGATGATGGAATGAGTATAAAAATGTAAAAAATGGAATAATAGTTTAAAGACGAAAAAAAGAAAAATGAAAGACAGAAAAATATTTTAAAAGGGATACAGAATTTAATAATAACGATATGTTAAGACAACGAAAGTAAAGAATGACACAAAAGTCTAATAAAAAGTGATTGAATGTTTGATTTGCTTTTAAGGGCTAATCCATACTTTATGGCTGATTTAAAGCCGACACGTATTGTTTTGATTTCAACCATAAATTTTTGACGAGGGGATATTACATAACTATGATTTTTTGCAGATAAAAATCCTACTGTTTAACCTTTGTGTGGGGGAGAGGATTGATTTATACCTTTCCCAATGGAATTTGTACGTAATAAAAAAAAGGTTTCCATTACTGTAAAATGTTGGTATGAAAATCCGAAGATAATAAGTTTGTCGATATTACCAATTTAAGGAAATCTAAACCTTGTTTGTTACTCTCTTTTTAATTCTTGTTGTGTTAACTTATCCGGCCTAATCTCTTTTATAGAAAACATATCAGATCCTCATGCTAGAAGTAAAATATTGTGAAGCTTGAAGGTTAGAGACATGCCCAAAATAAATGAAACAGGGAGAAACCCGCCAAAGACATCAGACATAAGAGTATTAGTAGAGAGTATAAATAAACTATGACTTTATGGTACACTAAGAATATTGCAACTCTTGCAAACACATGCTCTGAATGTTCGAATGATTGGTTCAGTTGGTGCCATCACAGAGACTGAGAAATGCCCCGTAGATTTGTGGGTAATTACGCTCACTAAAATTCTATAAATAACCTCCCAACATCTGTTGTATACACAAAATATGAAGAAGAAAAAGAACAAGAAGCCAAGAAATAGAAAATGTGAACAAAATGATACATTTGTTGTTTGAATCATTTTATCTCAAGCAAGACAATAAAGCCATTAAAACGCAAGCGGTTACTGAGGTCTAGAGAATATGGTAAAAATACACCATTAAGGAGAGAAGAACAGTTATTAAGAGGACAGAAGATAACTATTAACATTGTATTTAAACTTTTGAAGATCAAATTTGACTGGGAAGCAAGAAGCAGGAAGATTGTTCCACAAGCAAGAAGTGCGATAGAAGAAACTGTTAGCATAGAACGTACAATTACTTCTAGCCAGTTCAACTGTAAACTGATGCGATCTTGCTGCCAATCTAGCACTGTGTTTAAATTCATAACATGTAGGTACCATAGAGGAAAGTACACCAGCAGAATTACCATGAAAATATTTATAAGGCAATGGGAAGCTACGTTATAGAGGTGGGAAATTGACTGTAGCTGAGATATCAGGGCAAGACCAATAACATTGTAGATTTTTATTTTATTATAGTATTTTTTTTATTTTATTAGGACACAGAGCATCCAGTCTTAAAATAGAAGAAAACTAGGCAGGAATAATTTAAGGCGTTGTTTCAACTTTAGGGTTATGAACCAGAAACTTTAATCTGAAAACAAAAGTTAAATACTTTGAGATTTTGAGATTAAGTTAAGATCACTTTGTACAAGAAGAGAGACTAAACATATATTTGTAATAAAATAAAAAAATAAAATGTAATAAAATATAATAAAATAAAAACATTCAGATAGTGACTGAAGCAATACATTTGTATCGTCGTGTGAAAAACTAAGAGAATGATAAAAGAAACAGAACAACAAGAAACGCGAACATAAATAAAAATAAAAGGAAAACCAAAGAAATATTGGAGCCTTTCCTGGAATGCATTTAAAGAGAAAACATCAAAGGAAACCGACAAATATCAGTTTGTAAAGTAAGAATCGTCTGCGTTATGACATGTTAAGACATCTATGGCATGAATAATCGGTATGAAGGAAATGGTAAACAATTTTGAATATTTTGTCGTGGAAGTAGTAAGGTAATCTCGCAGACAATTATAACCGTCCAAATTCTGTCACCGCTGGAAGTACTACTACTCTTTTACTTTGCTTAGTAATGATCAATTTTGATTCCTCAACATCAAGCAATAATTAAATATTATTACTTTAGTCAGCTCCGTATTAACAGGTTGTCAGATAGCTAAACTTTGTTTTATTATAAGCTAACTTTTTTAAAAATAAATTATGCAAAGACGTTCGATAAAGTACGCCACAAAGATCTTTTGGAACTGCTCAGCCACCTTGACATATTTAGCAAGGATATTAGAATAATCAAAAACTGACAGAAAGCTATTATAGAAAAAAGAGTTTAATAGATATACAAAAATAGAAAGGTGTGTAAGATGTGACTTATCACCATATTTAGTCAACCTATACAGCGAAGCGATTCTGAGAGATCGAGAAGGCCTACCAGGATTCATTATTGGTGGATACAATCTTAACTGCATAGATTATGCATATGACATAGTGATGATAGCAGATAGAGAAGGAAAACTACAAAAACTCCTTTAGAAGTTAGTGAAGGAAAGCGAGAAGAAAAACACAATGTATGGTTGTTACCAAAAGGTTGAGCACAATATGCGAATTGCAAATCGGAGGCACTAAAATCAAACAAGTCCGGAAATTTCAGTATCTTGGAAGGTTTTTAAGAGAGGACGGAAAGTGTAACTCTGAAATCGAAAGGCTTATTTGGATAGACAAGGAAGCATTTCAAAAGCTAACCAGAGTACTAAGAAATAGGAATAAATCGTTAGAAACAAGTAAAAGAGTGCTAAAATGCTACATGATATCTATCCTCAATCTGTCCATGGCATAGTCTAGGAAAAGATTAAATATATTGGGGTTCCCATTTCCTTCTCGGACTCCTGAAGAGGCTTGAAATGCTTCGGTATTTCGATCCTCCCCATACATTCTGGAACAATATATTTCCTCTCTCAGATAAAGATATTCAGCGAAATCAGAGCTTGGAGAGCAATTCCTAATGGACGAGAAGAGAAAGTTAATATCTCCCTGACAGAAACCAAAGTATTAAGAGAGAGAAAAACAAAGGCAGTAACCTCATAGTTAAAGAAAAGCGCCCTGGACCGCTATGTAATATCTAATATATTATATGACAGTGAATGCATAACAATTTCTTCATATCTGAAACGACTTTAAACAATAGAGCGGTGGTTCTACCGAAGAATGCAAAGAAAAGAACAGATGATCAATACAAATAAATGGATTTTTGTGATCAGTAAAAAGACAGCGTAATGAGGGAGGAAGGCCTGGAGATTTTAACACTCATAGAAAAGACTAGTAGTAGCATTTGGAAACAACGAAAACCTTAGTTCATGACCTTGAGTAAAGAGACGAAAAAAAAACACATGCAAACTTTAAAAGTCAAAAGTTACTTACAGCAACAAGAACCATGAATTTGTGATTAGTTATGATCGTTTATGTACTAAAAGTATATATATCAAAGTAAAAGAACATAATGTGTTTTCGGAAACAAACGAGTTTCTGGCAGATTTGACGTTACACTTGAAACCCATCTTATACTATATAATAGAAACAATCAGATGGGAAATATTTAAATAAAACAGAAATAAACAGGTTGGCTCCTTGTTTAGAAAGTAATATTTCAAGTCGATCATGAAACATTTGGCAGCCTTTAGACGTCTTTTTTTCCCCAGAACCAACGACTCTATCCAATTTGTTTTATGACTTTCATTATTTCCCTAATAAAAATGTGTTTCTGAATAGTGTCAGTCTTTTTAAAACTTTTCCCCTCTGAAATCGGCAAGCCAGACGCTATTCTGTCTAACAGCAATGACTGAATATAAAGCCAATTTTATTTCCTCATGATCAGCTAAGATATGTATATGTATTACTAAACTATTTAATGTATATATGTAAGTCTTGTCTTCATCTTCTAATAACCCATTAATTTCCACAATGAAATCCAGTATTGATTACGAAAATTGAAATAGTAATATTAAATGTAGGTTTCTAAAAATATCTGTTATTATTTATAAGTTCTTAAAAAATCCAAAATTATTAATTTTTTAAGTGGGTTAAAATATTACGACAGAAAATAATTCAAACGTTTATATTCCATGAATTACAATATACTTGTGGATACTGAAGACTAATATAAAGTTAATTTAAACGTAGGTTCCTTAACAAAATAATGTCCATGATTCTTCATAAATGCAGTGTTCGATTAGCTCATTTTTCGTTCTACCTTTTTAATCTTTCGGAGCAAACCACCTGCATACCATTCATAATTTCAAATTCCATTCTCAAATATAAAGTAATTTAAATTTCAATCTCGAGATTTTTTTAAAGATAAAAATATAAGATATAAACAAGAGAGAAATTACTGAACAATAATAGAAAAAAATCCTCATATGTTTTAACATAAGATTGAAAATGCTATGTACAGAATTTATCATAGATATACCTGGTAATTACTGACCAGAAATCCTAGGGATTCTTGTCGCAATTTTTAGAAGAGTCTCTCTTTAGCATTTTTGATGCTTGAACTTTCTATTTGCATTCATTGTGATTTTAATCTCTTTTACTGTAATAATCAATCATATGCAGATACGCAATTAGGCTAAGCCTCTCTT
Source organism: Acanthosepion esculentum (assembly GCA_964036315.1). Classification (NCBI taxonomy): domain Eukaryota; kingdom Metazoa; phylum Mollusca; class Cephalopoda; order Sepiida; family Sepiidae; genus Acanthosepion; species Acanthosepion esculentum. Next base: position 53,405,434 of record OZ038475.1, read on the forward strand.
GAAGATAAATCTTGCTATTAGTTAACCAATTCTTGATCTTGTTTGACTATTTCGAATCTGGGCTCTTTTAGATGATTCAGTTGTGGTCATTGTTCCCTGCATATTCCTGGATGTTTTTCACCAACATCATCAAATTTTGCCCCATTTTTGTGGTGATATCATTCTTTACAAATTCATTACTGGAAAAATCATCTCAGAGCATGAAAGTTCTGTTGCAATGCTTGGCCGAGTGTAGAGAGTTTTCGGGTTGAAGTATTCCCATTTTATTCTAATTCCAGGCAAAAAAGCTGCAATTTTCATTTGACCACAGGATTGATGACCAAACGTTCTCTTCGATGAGTAGATGTACTATTCTATGCATTTGCTGGATGAGTGGAGTTCTTGGCATAGAATCCACATTTGTTCACTGAGCTGTATGCTTTGATATTGGGATATCAGATTCAATAGGATGAGTTTGGCGGTGAACCTCATCTCATTGCTGGTCACTTGTCCATCTTTTCCAAGCTACAGAGATGACACTATTTGTTTCAGATCCTGTCATTTAAAATTTCCTTTTTTATTGAACTTTGCACCTTAGGCACCGGTACATGAAATTGCTTTTAGATGGATTTCTATTATTTAGACTGTATGAATCTGTATTACCCAAATTTAAATATTCACTAAATGCTATGATATTACATACGTTCATCAATCGTTATATAGTGACAATTGTTAGTCTTTATTTATAGCCCATAAGTATATTTTATATTATAGAAATTAAAAACACTTTTACTAGAATCTTCTAAATACACGCGATCACAATAAAGTTTGTAGATCGCAATAAAGTTTTGATATACATATTTGAACTTATGTAGTAGTTCTACAGAAGGATGCTGAGAATAATTTCATAGACGGGGCGTTGATCTTTTAAAGTTGCTGACTACGAAAAAACGACACTTAGCATGAGAAAGATACAGTTGAAATTTCTAGTACATAACGAGGAGTGAGGAATTTAAGAATTTCACATTCATACAAGACATTGAAGGCATGGGAAGAAGGTTTAAACAGCGAGTGAACTGCCTAAGTGGCTTGTGTAAATGAATGACAGGACAGGGACCGGAAGAACTATTATAGTAAAGAGACAAACATTACTTAGAGCTATATTATGATAAGGACTTGCGGAGGGCGGTGACGGTTAATGTATGATCAAAATTTAATGAACATGGCACATAAAGGAATAACAATGTCAGGCAAATTGCTTGTCTTTTGAATACAAGTTAATATAAATGAAATGTCTATATTCCTGAGATGAGGAATTATGTACAGTATTTACATTAGTCCTCATCTTTGTCGCCATATTTGTCACAACGTTTCCTACCGTTGTACGGTCCGGCCTTCTTCAAGTGGTTGGAATTTCGAACTGAACCCTTTATTTCGATCACTGGTTTAGACTGTTCTAGTTACACGTGCCATGTTTGATGGATGTCAGTTATCAGTTATCTCCTGCTAATTTTCCCTCTGAAAGTTCTCCACTGCCTTAACCGGATATTGAACTCACACACTTTGGGTCTGTCACTGGATCTAACCAAAGCCTTTATCCACTGTGCCATGTGTCCTCAACTTCAATACCCGGTTAAGGCAGTGGAGAACTTTCAGAGGGAAAATTAGCAGGAGATAACTGATAACTGACATCCATCAAACATGGCACGTGGAACTAGAACAGTCTACCTCAGTGATCGAAGTAAAGGGTTCAGTTCGAAATTCCAACCACCTGAAGAAGGCCGGAGCGTACAACGGCCGAAACGTTGTGACAAATATGGCGACAAAGATGAGGACACTAGTCCGACTAATGTAAATACTATAAATGAAATGATTTATTACTTTTCAGATATCTTACTTCATGTCGATGCATCTGTTTTGCACTTTCTATAAACTAGATTATAATTTCTTAATGATGAAAACGAGTAAAATTAAACAAAGCGGACTTAAAGAACAAACATTGCAAACCGAGTAGATATTTACTAAACTTGGATGAAGATTATACAAGGAGAAATTTCAGGGATTCTTGCTTTTGAAAAAAAAAAGCATGAACGGGAACTGAAAAATTGTGCAGCCTTAGCTGAAATGTCGATAAATGTTAAGTCACTTCACAACCCATTTTAATCAGGATAAGCTGAAATGCGGATTCTTTGAACTCCAACCTGAACTTGAAGAAAAACTGTAAATTAAATTTTCTTGACATTGCAAAACTGACAAGCAATGATGTCCCCTCACGAGTTTTTCAATTATAATATGTATCTAATTTTTTGTAGATTATTGGATTTTGTAGTCTGGCCGTAATTTCCTATACACTGAAGATGCAAGATTCTTAATGTGCTGTTAGAATATAGGTCTGTAAACGTATATCCCGTTCATTACTCATTAAATATCAATTCCATAGCAGGAAAAATGCCGAGTAAGATTAGATAACATCAGTAAAAATATTTAAATAAGAAAACATTATAAATACATAAGGTTGTAAGAATAAGTCCGTAGCCTGGTACGTTGCTATTAACTGATTTTTTATTTGAAAATTTTCTTTTAAATCGTTCGGTCTGTTTGATTGATATTTATCATTAAAATAAGTGTCCTAGATTGAAAAGCGATGATGTTAAAAATATTTAAAAATGAATTAACTACTCAACGATACAGACACATGAGAAAAATCAACGAACAGAAAATAATTACTGAAAAAAGGCGAATAGGAAATTAAATAAGAATGACAATAATTCCAAGTATAGACTAATAGACTGTCACCCTCGAATACACGCTTTGATGCTTCTCTAAAATCCCCAAAAAGGCGTCCCAATGCGTCCCATTATTTCAGGTATAAACACTTTACCCTCAAATCAGACGGAAGCCATAAGTAAAATTTTAACCCCTCTCCTTGGAAAATCAGCCAATCACATAAAAATTCAGCCAACTTAGTTAAAAAAACTAAGAAAAACAAATATGACTGAGAAACACATGGCTAAATATAAATTCCCTTTATACCAACATACCGGCTTATTAATGCTTAAATCTCTTAAAAAAGGATCTAACACAATCAAAGACAAACCTCTACGATCACTTAAAATAATAAAAAAGTCTACCGACTCATTACCAATCATTACTATTTCACATTCAATAATATTTTTATAAAAAATTACCAATGGGATCTTATTTTAGTGGAGCGATGACATGCATTTCCTGAGAATTTCTAGAATATGGTCCTTTCCAATATATTTTACCTACAAAATCAGCATACTTCCGATATACTGATGGTGCGTTATTAATATATCCCAATGATATTGATATACCTGATCTTGTAGATAGATAAACTAGACAAAGTCGAACATCAATAGAATTTACATGCGAAATGGAAGAAATAATGCTTTACCTTTCCAAAATATGCTACACTCCGTTTACAGTAGGTTAAAACTTAGTATCAACCAAAAATCAACGAATGAAAATAAATGTACTAATACATTTCTATTCCCATCATAACATAATAAAATCCGAAATAATTATCGGAGTCTACTAAAGAGCACTTAGAATTTGCAGCCATCCATATTTATATGAAGAGGAGAAATACGTTGAAAATACTTTGAAGCTCTGTTAATCCCAGAAATATTTCATATTCAAAGCGAACAAAAGAAAATTGTCATAAAGTATTCCAAAATGAGATAGGGAGAAAAAATACCTAGACTTCTTTCTTTTTTTTATCCATGACTCATTCTCTGATGAAGCTTTAATAAAAATGAAACATTGATTGATAAAGGCTTCCAAATTATTCTTTATCTGATATATATATATATATATATATATATATATATATATATATATATATATATATATATATATATATATATATATATATTTACAAGTACGGGGTTGGTACACATGGAACAAACTTCCAATAATCATGAACACTATTCTTAAAAAAGTGCTGAATACCAAACTCAACATCATCACTTGATAAGACACCAGGAGTGTTGAAACTAAATTGCAACTTTTGTCGTGATCTTATAACATGTATATGTTATAAATTTGAGTAAACACACACACACACACACACACACACACACACACACACACATATATATATATATATATATATATATATATATATATATATATATATATATATATGACATTGTGAGACACAGAAATAGATAGTTTGATAGATAGCTAAATCACAAAAACTGTATTCTTACAAACATTTTTCATTTTAGTGCACTGCAAACATAATCTAAGCGTTTGTTGACAAACAGAAGGACAGATAGAAGTTTGAAGCGAAATTGACTCTCAGGAAATCAATCTACTCCATTATACAAGAAAAAAACACATAATTTATGTAAAAGCATGATTATTAAGATTAACACTTGCCGATGAAACAAGTAGAATTGTGGGAATGTCTAGATATTGTTTTGACAGAAAGAAAAAAAATCAAATATTAAGAGTGATAGGAAAGTGGACAGAAAAATGGAATATAAATCATACTTCCAGAAATATATCAGGATTTTGAAAAATACGAAAAGAATATATTTGCGGTATTGACAATTTTGGTATTACATTTGCACGACTATACTCTCCACTTGATATATTCTATTTGTGTCTCAAAATTATGGTAAATTTGTTTTTTATGTCAACTTCCTCAAGAATGTAGACGTTCCTGGCTAGGCGCAGTTTCCTCATCATATATGAGCTAGATAGGCTGAAATCCAGAGATGATCAAACTGGAGATTCTGTAGTGACCTGAGAGAAGGATTAGTGTCTCTTACAATGGCATTTGCTTGAAAGTCAATGCAGCACACTAAACCGTAATTTTAATTTCTTCCATCAATTTCATTTTCTTTGCGGAAAGCCTTTACGTTACTCGCATTAATTGATATGGACGAATACAGCGCAAGTAGGCAATTTTGATAACCAGAGGGAGGCTCGAACTCATGAGATTAGCTCAACGACGATGTATCTTGACTTGTAGATATTGATCCATTTTTTTTTGTTTTTAGAGCATCTATTTATCTTTAATCAGTTAACACCAAACAATGTGATAATGCCACTAAGACGTGATCAAAAATGAATGAGAAAACTTCAGAAGAGAAGGGAAAATGAAAGAACAGAATTGCCTGACGTTTGACGTTGCATTTCAAATTTTAAATATAGTAAGTGGTGAGGAAGCAAGACATCTCATTATCTCCCCGCAGGTGGAAAAAGAAACTATTAAGATAGAATTTATCGCTACATCTACCTATTTCAATATTAATAATATAAAACCTATTTGCCAATCTAGAAGTACTCTAGAGATGAGGTCATTCAAACAACTGCCATGAAAAATATTAATACATTGATCTCTAAAACTTTGTCTCTTGACAACCTATATCATATCCATGAGAGTCATTTTCCTGGTGTGTCCAATGCAGCTTACAGAATCATGGGTATGATTCTCGTAGATAATTTTATGCGTATTCACGTAGATGAGAACAGAGATATGTTTGACGTCACCTCTTCAGCCAGACGGCTAAAAACTGGCTTGGTGATATCATGGACATATTTCCGGAGCACTTTACTATGACTTCATATTTTCCCAATTCCTTTCCTCCTTTACTACGATCAGAACAACTCAGAAATCCAATACAGCTACGATCGAAGACATCGTTTATCGCAAGCTGGGAGATTTATTTCAGAATTCAGTGGTTCACTGTTCGAACATACAAATGTAAATATATATATATATATATTATCCACTATAGAAAGATGGTTTCCATCTGTTGTCTGATTAATCTCTCAACATATTCAGACTCCTCCCGCACTACTCTATTTTTACAAGAGACAGATCAGATCAAAATGGAGTATCCTTGACATATCTGCGCTGCATCTGCCAAATAATCGCTTTCCAAAATTGATAGTGTTCAAAAGCATTTAACCGAAAATGCGAGGGATTATTTTCCAACCTACGATCCCTTTCACACAGACGAAACTCTGCTTGCCTCTCACTATCTTTATCGCTATTTTAAATGTCAACTGTTTAGAAGGTCTCCGTTCCTTAATTAGAGCAATTTTTTGCACTTGAGTCCGCCATGTCTGGCCTCTCACTATCTTTCTCGCTATTTTTAATGGCATTTATTTAGAAGAGTTCCATTCCTTAATTACAGCAATTTTTCGCAGCTAGAATCCGCCATGCCTGGCCTCTCACTATCTTTCTAGATATTTTTATTGTCATATGTTTAGAAGAGTTCCGTTCCTTAATTACAGCAATTTCTCGCAGTTAGAATCCGACATGTCTGGCCTCTTCCTATCTTTCTCGCTATTTTTATTGTCATATGTTTAGAAAATTATTAAATTACATATGACAATAAATATAGCGAGACAGATATTGAGAGGCCAGACATGCCAGGTTCTAACTGCGACAAATTGCTGTAATTAAGGAATGGAGCTCTTCTAAATAAATGCCATTAAAAATATTGTTTAATTTAATGATATTAAAATAGGGAGAAAGATTGTGAGAGGCCAGACAAGGCTGATTCTAACTGCGAAAAATTGCTGTAATTAAGGAATGGAGCTCTTCTAAATAAATGCCATTAAAAATAGCGAGTAAGATAGTGAGAGGCCAGACATGGTGGATTCTAACTGCAAAAATATTGCTGTAATTAAGGAAGGAGCTCTTCTAAACAGTTGACATTTAAAATAGCGATAAAGATAGTGAACACATCCTCTTTTTTATCAATAAACTTCCAACAAGGCGATAATGCCATTAAGACGCAAGAAGGTACTGGGAGTGACATAGAACGAGAAGAATTTAAAAAGAACCGGAAACCCAATCTTTATCAGGAAAAATAGTCTAAAACTATACTCCTGGTCAAAAGATCGAAAATGAGTGCAAACGGGGCAATAAGCGAACTTATGATTCTTCTTCTTTTTCTCGTCGTGTTCCTTCAACATGTGGTCGAATATGGCTCTCTCCAACTTCCTATTTTTTTTAGTTCTTAACAATGTTTGACTTTTACTAGATCCATTATCTCTTCTGCCATCAAACAAGTTCTTTACGTACGTTACTTTTTGTTTCTCTTTCTTCTTCTTTTCAGAGAGTCAAATTTCCGAAGCCTTCTTTCCTTATTATGCATTCTAGAAGTTACAACTGATTCTAACCATAAGTGACCTTTTTGTTTCCATTTTCATTAAAACTTCCTCATTGCTCACATGTTCAATGTATGGTATTCTCAGTATTCGTCTGTAAAACAATATATCTGTTGCCTCAAGTTACTTTTTCGTCTGTCGGAAAATTATTCAGTATTCACTACCATCTAACGCTAATATTACATTTTAATTGTGCACTGTTTTATTTGTTTCGTATGATGTTTTCCTATTTCTTATTACTTTGTTTAACTTTTGGATGGCATATTCCGTTATTCCATTTCGTCTTCGGATTTCATTATTCAAGATTTCAAGTTATTTAAATTTTATTACCTGCTTGATTTTAGCGTGCCCTGTTTGTGGATGGGACAGAGGGCTCTTCCTCTCGCTGACAACAATGGCTTCATTCTTTTTTTTTTATAAATGATGGTTATTCCCTTCTTCCAACTTTCCTTTAAGGTACTTGGTGAGGAACTTAATATTGCAATAACTTCCCCCGAGATAAGTTTAATAACCACTGCTCCAATGCGCATGCCCAATGTAGTGTACCTCGACAAGATCATTAATAGGTTAATATAAATTTAAGAAGACATAATAAAAAAAAGAGAGAAAAAGAGGACACTATAGAGAAAGAAGGAAGAAAAATAGAATAATAAAAAAATTAGCAGATGAAAACGGGAATAGTTAGAAACCATTAACAGATGAAAATAAAGATGATGTGTAGGCTATTCTGTTTCCATTTTTATGTTTATGTTTCCAAAGTAATATAAAGAAAACATAAGATATCAAGAGAGGCAGTGAACAAACGAAGATGTAGTTTAATGACGTAAGAAAGATATCGTGAAAAACTAAACGATACGTAATTGAAACATGATGACGATGAAAAAGAAGAGAGGTAGAAAAAGGAAAAAAAAGAAAAACGAGAAAGAAGCAAAAGAAGTTGAATACGAAATTAACCGAAGATTCGGAAAAAGAAACGAAAAGTAAGAAATAAGAAAATAAAGAGAAGGACAGAAAGATGAATACGGAAAAAAGAGGAAAAAAGTAATTTTATTCGACGGAATATTATATTATTTTTTTTTTTTTATTATTATTATTATTATTATTATTATTAGAATAATAATAATAATAATAATAATAATAATAATAATAATAATAATAATAATAATAATAATAATAATAATAATAATAATAATAATAATAATAATAATAATTATTATTAGTAGTAGTAGTAGTAGTAGTAGAAAAAGAATAAGGAGAAAAATCAAAGGTAGAGAGTGAAATAGATAGATAGATAGAAAGAAGAAGAAGAAGAAGAAGAAGAAGAAGAAGAAGAAGAAGAAGAAGAAGAAGAAGAAGACGACGACGATGATGATGATGATGATGATGATGATGATGAAATAAGTAAGGAAGGAGTAAATGTAGAGAAAAAAGTAAAAAGTGTAGAGAGAAAAGAAAGGAGAGCAGGAGGTAATGTGGTAGGAGAAAATGAAAAGAAGCCGTAGTAGTAGTAGTGATAATAATAATAATAATAATAATAATAATAATAATACGAAGAAGAAGATTGATAAGAAGAAGAATGTGAAAGTCATTCAAAATGAAGGGGGAACTATGAAGAAAATCATGAGGAAGAAAAATAAATGTAAAACATTGAATAAAATTAGAACGAGAACTTTACACGTAGGTGGATTGTTTAAAAAAAACGATGACAGAGTTAATTCACTTAGGATTTGTTTAATTAGGAATGATGAGAAAAAAATAAATAAAGGCAGGTTAGCTGGACAGGGAAGGAATACTGTTTAAATGTCTATATGGAAAGTTCACAAAGTTCATCCCCAAGTGTTATTAGTAGTCGTTTGCAATCCTGACAGTTTCATGTTCAGAGACCAAAGGGGATTTTGACATACTCCTTATTCTCTCAATATCATCTGATTGCAGCAACGTTAAGCTTGCCGAGTCAGGCTATTGAAATTGAATCTATGATTGAACACATACTGTCTTGTGTAACCTTCTAATGAAATTTGAGTTTAGCACCATTGGGATTGCACACTGAAATTGTATTTATATAGAACCGTGCGTGTGAATATATACGCGAATAAATGGGACATTTATAGCAAATATATAAGGAATAATATAATGAGTATAAATAGAAAATTTTAAAATCTTTCCTTTTCCCTGTCAGCCCACACGTCTCCTTGTCTGTCTGTCTTTCTCTCTCTCTCTCTCTTTGCACACACACACACACCCACACACATATATTATATTATATATATATATATATCTCGCAGGGGTCTTCAAATGTTTTTGGTCTATCCCTTACCAAAATCTAAACTAATGACCTAAAAGTATAATTCTGGGAAGGAGTAGTTCTTCGCCGGAGAAATTTTAGACCCATCTTCGTGAATATATATATATATATATATATATATATATATATATATATATATATATATATATATTGAATATCCCCGACGAAAATTGAAAATGTGAATATCTGTGTAACTACTTGTCCTAGGCAAACGACATTAAACGAGGGCTGGAGAATCTTTCGCAAGTCATGCTACAGCGTGTTTGACAGGAGCTGGTCTACCGAATTGACCTGTGTCGTGTCACAGGTAATGCGCATTTTGATAATTTGTGAAGATTTGGGAAATCTGTTATAAAATCTACATCCCTTGGAATATCATGTTCTAGTTTTGATAATTCTTTGTATTATTCAAAATGTGCTTCATTTAATTTCATTTTCCTGGAACATTTACTTAGATATTCTCATTTTAAATTTTGTGGACACACATACACTCTTTCTCTCTCTCTCTCTCTCTCTCTCTCTCTCTCTCTCTCTCTCTATATATATATATATATATATATATATATATACATGTATACTGGGTGTGTCATATATTTGTGAACAACATTTAATTTGAGTTTATCATTGTTTAACAGGGAAAACAATATATTTGATGATATCAGTACATATTTTCTTACATATATACAAAACAGACATCTCTGTTCAATATAAAAGGCACAAGTTTCGATTACGGCATTTAAAAATGATTACAGCCGTTCATCAGGTGTTTTCTTTTACTCATGTTAGCCATGACGCTCCCGATAAAAGCATTCTTGCTGTTGTGGACATTGTTGGCCTCCTTCACGACGATGTCAGTGAAGTAATAGTCCGTAGGGTTTAAATTATTAGACCAAGGGCGGTCAAATGTTAAGGGTAACATGATCATGATAATGTTCAACCTGACATTGCGGTGTCTTGACGCCTATGTGAGAGTTACCAGAGTCTTACCGTTATACGTACAGCGTTAAGTACACGATGCAGATCTTGACAACGGTACCGATGCAAGCAGTAGCATTGACGTTAAAACCTTTTGGGCGAAAGTGGGGAGACATAATATGGATCTCATTGTCCACAAGCAGCAAAAAGTAACATGTTTTGCATCTCAACTTCAGTCATTATCCCACCGCCATAATGTAACTTCCCTGTTCCTTTGCTATAAAGACTTTCATGGTAATTGCTCTGATGAACCTTCCTCTATGATAACT
>OZ038475.1:53418619-53443619 GCA_964036315.1 Acanthosepion esculentum
ATTGATTTAATCGACTGACGCATTTGAGCGATAGACCAAAAAAACTAGTTGTAACACCAAAGATGAATTGAAGGCAAGGATTATGCCAACATTCACCAAGTTATACAAGAAAACCGCCCAGAAGATTTGGAGGAGATTCTGAAAACGTCTGGCGGCTGTCGTTAATACCAATTGCGATTTTATTGAATACATTTTCTCTTTTGTATTTGAAGACATTTTTTGTGTAATTTTGGTAAATCTGTGTTAAAATAAAATGTCATTGTAAATTTAATTTTTGTGTAATTTAGACGTCATTTTATCCGTCGCAGGCATCATTGTCGATGATAAAACACATCCATTCGGATAATAAAACACATCTATTTTGATAATAAAACATATTACAATAAGAAAATCTATCTATTTCGATAATAAAACAAATATATTTCAATTGCAATTATTTCGATAATAACACATATATTGATAATGAAACGCATATATTTCGATAATAAAACGTTTTTTGATAACAGCTAAGATGAATTACTAAGAAAACTAAAAGGATATAAACGATTCAATCGACATACCTGGGAATAAATACAAACTAAAATTCCCCAAAACATAAGTCACTTAAGGAAACTATACCCAAAACAAACATTAAAGCAGGAAATCAACCTTGAAGTCGAGCAGATTACAAAAAGACAACTTAGATGATCATGTAAACTGTTTTGCAAAAGATAGGCATTGATCACACTACAATTACACAAAGAAAGCTTATGAGCTAAGCCAATACGAAAATTGATAAAGCCTACAAAAGTGAATTAGGAAATATAAGTACAAGTACAATAGAAGAATTTAAGTAAAAATTGTAACTAACTCAAAGGAAAACGCAAGGTTTTTAATATATTGAATTCTAATGTAAACGGCATACATGACTTTGGATTATCCGAACCGAAACAGCCCAACACACGTTTTACGAATTGACAACATCAAACAAGTACGAACATTTAAAAATTTCGGAAATGTATTAGCATATGACGGGTAAAGTAACACCGATATACGAATGCGCATTGGAACCGTGAAAAATGCCTTGCATTAAAACACATGTAAAACGAGTTAAACTGCTATGTAATAACAATTATTTTATAGGAGAGTGAATGCCGGACAATCCTGCTCACAAATGAAGAAGAAACCTGTTGCAATAGAAATGTACTTCTAAGAAAGAATGCTGAGAATACCACTGACTCAATAGCAAGGACATCTTAAGGAAAATGGAAGCAAAAATGATGTTTATACATAGGATTAGAAAGATGCAGTTGCAATTTATGCGACACAAAATGGGGAAAGAGAGCTTGGAAAATTTGGCACTCAGAGGATAAAATGGACAGAAGGAAACAGTGAGTGAACTGTCTAAGAAGTTTTTACATTTGGTTGATAGATGTTGAAAAATGTTGAAAAGAGAAACTTACTAAGACCTACAAATGATAGGAAGTTGAAGGGTGTCATGAACCCCTTCTTTCTGAAGGACACGCAAGACTAAAGAAGAATCCAGCATAACCGAATTTTTATTGGATAAAAAAATTTCGTTAGCAAAGGAATACACAAAAATAAACAAAAAAATCCAGTGAAATTCATAAAACACTGTCAAAAGTTATTCTTTTTTGACAAAAAAAAAGAATAGATAAAAGAAAGAAGACAGAATGGACACAACATAGATCTAGAAATATATAACGGACTGGAAAAGAGTGAACTGGTTAGAATACACATAATGTACACATTAGCCAAGATAAAAGACAGACATGTAAAGAAAAGACAAGCGCATAATCCTAAAAAAACAACAAAAACGGATTCAAAATCGAGATTAAAAAAACGAAGAACAAGAATAATTTGATTATTTCAATGTAGATTTCAACCTTGAAAAATGTAGCATTCAGTCATTCAGAATCGTAAAGGACAATAATTACTTTAAAAATCAATTCACCCCAAGCAAGGCGGAAATGCCACTACCAGGCTTTGGGCTACAGAGAGAGAAAGTGAGAAAAAAGACTGGGTATAACGGGGATTGAAGAAAGGATAAAAGATGAACGGGTTTCAATACGACAGAAGATGGCGATTTATGTTGCATTTAATTTTTTAAACATTCTAGTTTTCAGTGAAACAAGTAAACGCGAGTGAGTTCTACGGTCGGGAAGGGCGAGAAAAGAAACTTTTGGATTAGAAGTGGCGGTTATATTTAACTATTTCCATAGTAAAATGGTGTGACCTAGATGTCAGTGTAGCAGCACGCTTAAAATCATGCATTTATGGCACCAGGGAAAAAAGCTCGTTGGAGCAGTTGCCATTAAAATATATTGTTTAGAAAGGACTGAGGGAAACCACGTCATGTCGGTGAGAAAGTGACCAAAGTCGAGACGTCAATCCACCAACTTCCAGAATACATCAGCCCTAAATGATCTGTGATCTTATCAACCTAAAACAATGTCAAAAAACCGAAGGCAAAAAACAAAAACGGAACAACCCTACAAAACTGTTTTTCATTAAACTAACATTCACGCCACACAAATACATGCTAATCAAAAATACATTTTCTAAGATTTAAACCATTTTATGTTTTACTATAATACTTAACTCTCCCTTATTCAAGCAATTTCTGCCTCAATATCATTTCTTTTGGCTTGTACTTGACGCGAGAGAAACTGTTCATTTCTCGCATTAGTAATCATGACAATGTTTAGTGATGTTTCACTTTACAAATTACTTCAACCTGGACATCGAAAAAAACGTTTAGACAATTGTGGTTCTTCTGAGCATAAAAAATAAAACCAAGCACTCAAATTGACCTTCTTATTTGTATTTATTTAATAGTTCCAAATATACTGTTCGATGTCAGTATACTTGTTTATATAACCTGGCGTGAAATTGTCACGAACCAGTATATAAATATATGTTATATTAAACATATGATGGATTAATATATAAATATGGAAAGGATAGTAAGACATATGGTAAAATAGAAAATAAGTCAGGGATAAAAAAATATCAAATTTTATCCTCATATTTACATCCATTTTGGTATTTTTAAATTAAAAAAGCCTTTAGAAGGAAAACAACGAAATTGTTTCGCCAATATTACTTTCTGTTTTTTAAATTATTATTTTATAACTTTAATCATTGTTAAAGCCTGTACTTTAGTGCATAGTTGCTATTTACTTCCTCCAGGGCGGAATATTAATGTGTTTTCTTTCTCTTCTGTTCCACACTGTCGTAAAGGGAAACAAAAAGCCATTAAAATAGGGAGGATTATCGAGTCCTTTCCCGCGGTTTATGGATCTTGTTTAAGTAATAAAAACGCTCGATCGATATTTATGGACTTAATTTTTTCTCATTGATCTCTAAGTTTTAAATATTTCTAAACCAGCGACATGTCATGTGTCCTAGACACAGTATGCTTGAACTGAGTAGTAACAAACACTCATACACAGACAGACACACGCACATATATATCTATATCTATAACTATATATATGTGTGTGTGTGTAGATATATATACACTACAGTTCAAAAGTTTGAAGTAACCCTCAGAATTACCCTGGGATGAACTTCACAAAATAGTAAAAACAAAAAAAAATTGTGCCAAGATTTGTCAGTCTTTGAAAAAAATGGAGTCAATTGTCAAATTATACATTTGTAACGAATGCTAAAACTCTGTGCTGCAATAATGCTAAAATGCAATAAGGCTAAAAGAATATACTTTGATGAGAGCAATATTTAACCATAAATGCTTTTTTCTTTTTGTCAGAAAAATTTTATAATAAAAAACATGTCTCACGTTTTTTAAACATGTAAAAGAATTTCCTCTTATTTAAAGTACAAAACAACTACTATTTTGGCAAAATTAAAAAAATACCAGGGGTGGCCTGAAAATTTTTAACTATAGCGTGTGCATATATATATATATATATATATATATATATATATATATATATATATGTGTGTGTGTGTGTGTGTGTGTGTGTGCACGCGCGTGTGCGTGTGTATATATATATATATATATATATATATATATATATATATATACATATATATACTAATAATATATATATATATATATATATGAAGGAAGCGTGAAATTAATAAGAAGCATTTGCCTTTATATTCAACACGAGAATAATATAATTCTACATGTTCCTTAGATTGCACTTCCGTTATTCTTAGGCAACTCTTCATAAATAATGGAGAATTCCATTTAATCACGATGGCGAATCAAAAAGATATATCAGATAAGCTGTTTCGTTTCAGTTAAACATGTGTCTAACATCTGCTTCACTGACATGGAAAAAATTATCAATTTCAAATATTTTTATTTGTACCCTCTTACTTCTTTATATAGTGACCTACACTCATACTTATGATTGTTATTCCAATATTTAAAGTACAAAACAACTACTATTTTGGCAAAATTAAAAAAATACCAGGGGTGGCCTGAATATTTTTAACCATAGCGTGTGCATATATATATATATATATATATATATATATATATATATATATATATATATATATATATATATATATACATATATATATATATATATATGTGTGTGTGTGTGTGTGTGTGTGTGTGTGTGTGTTTATTGTAGATATATATATATATATATAATTTTATTTTATATATATATATACATACATATATATATATATATATATATATGAAATAAAATAAATAAATAAATAAGCAAAAACATGCTAAATAAATTAATACAATTAACGTAAATAATAAACAAATTAACTGAGCCGTATATATAAATAGTCGAGATAAATTTATGTGGCCTGTCGATTGCGTTCAGCATGAAACAGACTGTAGCCTCGAGTGTTGACTTCAATGTTAACTATTATATACACTCTATCTCTGATATTGAGCACTTTATCCCATTAATTGAATGTTATTTTTATATTGAAAAGAGGTATGATATTGAATGTTATTTTTATATTGAAAAGAGGTATGATCTATCACTCTGAAACTAATTTCCAGGTAGCAGTCTTCATATCTAGTGCACGTTTGATACACGTGCGTCTTCATGAATATTAAGATGAACGATTAATGTATAGAGTGAATTGTTTTGCAAGAAATCCATCCCATATTCAGATAATGTTTTAGTTACTCTTCATCCAACCAATATATACGATTTAGGTGTTTTCCTATGTCTACAGGAGAAAAGGAAATTGAAAATAGAATATGTTGCACAAGAGACAGTTTTGCGAAACACTGCAAAACAAAAGCAAAACATCAACCCGAAAACTCGAATATTTAAACTGTCAGTTGTATACACCCACTTTCTAAAATCCCTAGTTAAAATGGCTCTGAGTGAGTGAAGCCTGATGGTCTTAGAGAAAACCATCATTCTCTGAATATTGTGGACAGGTGCTAAAGAATCCGAAACAAAGAACTATATCAATAACTACATACACATTACTTGTGGACTAACAACAATGGCAGCAACTTAAATAGATATCACATGTAAATCGAAGTGATAATAATGAGAGAATCAGTATATTGACATTCCACATTACTAAAATAAAATGTTTATGAACGAAACCCCCATCAATATTGGAAAGAAAGATAAAAGTTACTGGACTTTAGAAACCTATTTTCCTGAAAAATAATTTTAAGAGAACGATTGATACATTTCAAACGAAAGCGGTCATGTGTGCTCAAGTAATGAATGCCAATTTTTTTCTTACCATAGTCACAAAACAATACGACATATTCAAGCCTGAAAGAGACGTTATTCGCTCGAGTGTCCACTTTTATATTTACATACTTTCTATGCCCGAATATTGAGTACATTATATATAGCATACGTTAAAATATACTGTCATAATATATATATATGTATATATATATATATATATATATATATATATATATATATATATATATATATACTAGTGTACCCGTGCTGTCAAAATTGACGGCAAGAAGGAAAGTATTATAATATGTTGTTGGCTTACCTCCTCCTAATTTTTGAAACCGCTACTAGGTGACACTTTCCGGACTATAAATACCTTGCGATAATTTTAATCACTCTCTTCCTACTTTTTCCGCTTATACGTCAACATGTAAATCTCTCGCGGAGAACTCGTTCACTTTGAGAAACGCATGAAAATATACACACACGCACGTATGTACGTACGCACATTTACTCACTACACATACTTTGAACCAAAACGGCTTCCACATTCATTTGACATACACCTCTTTCTCTTTGTCACTTGTAACCCTTTCTTGTTAATACATTATCATTTGTTTGTACGTATATTTTGGTTCTTGTCGTTTCTATACTTTTCTTTACGTGGACTCACATCCCGAGCCTGCCATGTTTGGTTTGGGCATTTCAGGAGACATTCGTGTTTATTATTAACCGCAACAATTTGTTATATTGTAAGTAATTTTCGTTTCATCCGAGTACATTTTTTTCTGTGAAACAATTGTGGGGAAGTATGCAAAATAAAGATGATCCACCGTCTCAATTTCAAGTTATATTTGTTTTGGGAAAGAAGAAAACGATCTTTAGTTAAATAATAATTATGACACAACAGATATGAGTTACGGGCAACATTAGTCGTGTTGAATATTTGATTTACGAATTTAACTGTATTTTATTTCCTTTTTAGGGCCAATTTGGAAGAAATAAATAAATATAATTTATGTACGTGTGTGAGAAACAATGAAACGTTGTTTTATGATTCTTTTTTCTTTACAAAAATAAATACAACTTGAATTTGGGCGGGTGGATCATCGTTTGTGTAAAAAGAATCAGTACGTGTGTGCGTGCTGCTTAGTAGTAACGGGGGATACAAGAGATAGAATTTGAACTGTGAACTGTGTCGCCATTGATCGAGTTGTACGGTCTCTTTGTAGTTTTCAGCACAGTAGCTTTTTGTGTGTAAACGTGAATAGGGATCTTGACTTTGGTGCGTCTCATGTCAAAATTTTGCACACTGCATCTCAATTGTTACACAAAGACAAAATTATATATATATATATATATATATATATACTCATATATATATATATATATATATATATATATATATATGTGTGTGTGTGTGTGTGTGTGTGTGTGTGTGTGTGTGTGTGTGTGTGTGTCGTATTATATTCAAGGATATTTACTGATATTAAATATCCACTTCTGGTATCTATATTTTACAAAAATTGAATGACATTTTTTTTGTAAAATGTTTAGATTCGACATCATGGTATCAAGCACTGGGGGATGGTTGTCGGAGTAGCCAAAAAGTTTGTGATTTTCAACTCTTTACTGTACCCTCACCTCAACTAAATAATAAGAAAGAAACATAAACTGGGTACAAAAATAATTATATTAACCAAATTCGTCAAATATTTCGTCATAAAAACAATATTAAATTAAACTTTAATATTTCTGATAGACAAGTATCTGTATTAGAACCAAGACTTTAAGGCCATTTGCTTATATCATCCTCTCTTTCTGTTATTAGCCATCCATATATATATATATGTATATATATATATATATATATATATATACATATATATATATATATATATATATATATATATATATATATATATATATATATATATATATATATATGCATATATGATTATGAGCTATGCTATATTTATGAGTTAATGTGCTCAATATCAGGAGATAGAGCATAGTCATGGACATTGAATATATATATATATATATATATATATATATATATATATATATCAAATTGAAATTGAAGACTTTTATAAGCCATGGTAACATTTTATTCCGCAAAATCAAAAGTTCGATTTCGCTTCGTCAGACATGGCGGTTTCAAAACAATCAATCCATTCATTGTTTTGAAAGCGCCAGTTCTGACGAATCGAAATCGAATTATCAATTTGCGAAATAAAATATTACCATGGCTTTCTGAAGTCTCCGAATTTTTAATTAGTTATCGCTTGCTCTGTTTATTACACTGAGCTCTCGGGATTTACATTCCAGAATTATCCATACGGATTAACACTTAACTTTATATATATATATATATATATATATATATATATATATATATATATATATATATATATATATATATATATATATATATCAATTTGATGTATTCATTTTTGTTCGCTATAAGCCTACATATGCGGAGCTTACACTGATTAAGCACAATACTGATGGATCTTGAATGTGTATTAGGATGTTCTTGTTTGTGTAATATTTATTTATATTTCTAAAGAGAGACAAAAATAAGGAACTCAAGAAATCGAAAACAAAAATAATCAATTAAATTAATATCAAAGGATAAATAGGCAATGGTACAAAGAGAAAGAAGGATAAGAAATTAGTGACTTAGACATTAGTAAAAGAATATGTTTTATAAAATTTAAGTGTTAGAGAAACAGGCAGGAAACTGGAAAAGCGATGAAAAAAATAAAGTTGATGACAATAAAATCTCTTATGACGGAATAGGTGAGGGAACAAGGACAAAATAAAGGGAAAATTAAGAGTAACCGGTAACGATGTTTGATTGGCAAAGAAAAGCAATAAATGAAATGAAGAAGGGCAATATGAAGATACGATATATCGGGACAAATGAAAGAAAACTCTCTTTAATCTGAGAGGGTTTTAGAGGGCGACAGGTAGTGTATGTGTGAGAAAGAATTGGGAGCGAGGAGCCCCCAAAATAGAAAAAGATAGTTTATCTGGTTGGTTGGTTGGTCACATCACCGGAAACTGCCGTGATGTTGCCCACTGGAATAGACCGGCAGTCTTTGGTATTTTCCTATTCATAATATTCAATGGGCAAAAATGCTTACTCTGCAATGTCAATCTCTTTTCCAAGTGATATACACAAGGTGAATTGGACTACTTCAATGACCTGGCTGCAAAACGAAATAAAAGCTAAAATAAGTGGAATGAGAAAATGCAATACGCACAGAGAACAAAATAGATAAATGAATACAATCTGGTGTAAAAAAACAATTACATTTTCTAGAATTGATATGAAATTTAATTCCTATTCTTTCTTGTTCTTTATGTTGTGACCCTTCAAGACATTGGCGACGATATCTCTCACAGGTTCCCATCCTTTGTAATTTTGCGCAAGGATTGTTCTATTAATATCTTAGTAATTTCCTGTGCTGCTATCCATTCATAAAAGCTCATCACATACATTACGAGCTGTTTCATTCTGCCCCTCAAACATGAAAATAAAAATACCAGAATGTTCTTTTCTATTTCATATTTCATTTTCTGAGATTATTCAAGCGAGGCATGTTGAATTTATAAACGCTTCCTATTTGTTAGTTATCATATCCGGTTATATAAATTGTAGCAAATTGAGATCTTGCTTCCTTCCTCTTATTCCATGACACTTCGTAAATTCTAAATCAAGGGTCGATGTTATGGATGAAATATTGCTTAGATGTAACTCACAGAAATAAACACCCAATTATATTTATGTCAAACACCCAACTTTATTCAATTTTGTTGCTTACAATAATTATTCATTACAGTAATCATTTTTGTTATCAAAATATTTGAATTTTAACTGTGACAGAGAATTGGTCACAGGGTACAGAGAATGATACCTTAAAACTCATTCCAAACATTTTTTTTCTTTTAGCAAATTTAATTGATGGATTTCAAAACAAAATCTTCTTAACTTTTATATATATATATATATATATATATATATATATATATATATATATATATATATATATATATATATATATTTCCGGTCTCGTGACCTTATTCAGGTAAGAAAAAGGAATCAGTTTTTAAAAGGAATATGTCTCATTGTACGTTTTCTGTATTTGTTAGTGCGTCTTGAACTTCTTTCTGGACTGGTGGCAAGAGTGAATTTCTGCACAAGTGTTAATAAAACCATTAGGTTTGGCATGAGAGCTGGTGATGACAGATGTGTGGATGAGAGATGTATTCCTATCTCTGTTAGCCTGCATATGTAAATACCCTCCCCATATATATATATATATATATATATATATATGTATATATATATATATATATATACCGTCTTATAATAATAAATCAGCATACACATATATGCATATGTATATACACATACATATATAATATACATATATATAGTGTGGGGAAACAAATATTTGTACACATACAATTTTTAATTTATTGTATAACCAGCTAATGAATAAACACAATCTTTATATAATTAAATGTACACAGATACATAATACCTAAATATGCATAGAGGACATAAGGAATATATATATATATATATATATATATATATATATATATATATATATATATATATATATATATATATATATATATATATATATATATATACATGGGTTGGACAAAATAATTGGAACAGGTGAGAATTCCACTCCTATATTTCAAAGATCTATTATATTAATAAATTTACGTAAAACTTCGTAATTGCAGGTTGTATCTATATTACATACGTTTATTTATCTAATTTACTGTCTTTGTCTTATTTACTTTTAGAATTGAGTAAAATTTAAGCTAAATGCGTGACCCCTCCGGGTTTGAAAACGGGCACATTGTTGGAGCTCGCATGGCAGGAGCCTCGATCACTAAGGTTGCTGAACTGTCTGGTTTTTAAAGAGCTACAATATCAAAAACTATGACGCAGTTCGAGAAACAGGGCAAAACCTCTAGCAACCGTATCAATTTGGACCGGACTTGCAAACTTACTGACAGGGACCGACGTGCATTGAAACGCAATGTTGCAATCATCGGACTACTGCGGCCAAAGTAACTTCTGAATTGAATAATTATCTGAATAGTTCAGTTTCTACTAAAACTGTTCTTCGTTAGCTCCATAAAGCTGCATATCATGGAAAAGCCGCCGTAAGGAAAACTCTTCTCTCCATTCGCAACATTCAGAAGAAGTTGAAGTGGTGCAATGGTCACAATTCATGGTCTGCAGACCAATGGAAGCAAGTCATATTCTCAGAAGAGTTCATTTTTTCTTTTTTCCCAACTTCAAGGCGAGTTTATTTGTGGAGGCAGCCCCAAAAAACCTACAACCCTGACTGCCTTCTTCCAACAGTGAACAACGGACGTGGATCAGTGATAGTTTGGGTCGCCATAGCATGGAAATGTCTCGGTCCAGTAGTTGCCCTGCATGGTAGAATCAACAGAAAATATTATCTGAACATTTTGGGAGATCATGTTCATCCAATGGCCTAGACTTTATTCCCTGACGGTGATTGCATCTTCCAAGACGATAAAGCTCCAATAATACCGCTCGATTGATTAAGAATTGGTATGAAGAGCATGAAAGTGAGCTAGAACACATAGAGTGGCCTCCCCAATCTCCAGATATCAATTTTATTGAACATTTGTGGTGCATTTTGGAGCGACAAGTTAGGAGTCGCTATCCTCCACCGTCGGGTCTTAAAGAGCTGGAGCAGGTGTTAATGGAAGAATGACTGAAAATTCCTCTGGATGAAGTTAGGAAGCTGTATGATTTCATTCCTAGACATATTAAAGCTGTATGTGAGTTTAAACGAGAACCAACTCCATATTAAATAAATTTTCTTTGAATTTAACAAGTGCTTCAATTATTTTGTCCAACTCCAATATTTATTGCGCACAAGATCACATTCAACCGCATTGAGGCATACACACACATACATGCACACAAAACGCAAACGCTCCAGCAAGTTTTCACCTATTTGACATTAAAAGTTCTGTAAAAGAAACTATAATTCGTTATTTATATATCTATCAATTAATAAGTTTCTCCGTTTCTACAAACCAGAAGAAAACACGCCTACAGCACTAAAACGTATGCAAACACGAATCTTCTCATTTGTAACTTCCTTTCATTAAGGCTATTAATTAAAACGCTTAGATCTCCGTATAGATCTATTATTAATTCTAAACGCTTCTTTTCATCTTCGTCTTAAGGTAGCGTAAATATTAGTTTCTGAATATTCTTCAATAACGGAAAGGTTCAATCAATCATTAAACATTTCAATACAGCATAGAATGTATTGTTTCCGTAAAGATTTGATATTTTCGAATAATAACTTTGTTTTTAAGTCAAACAAACAAATACACGAGTATAATTGTTTCATTGCAATAATAAATTTATTATTAAAATATTTCATTTTTTACCTGTGATTGAAAACTGGTCACTGGATACAGTGAATGATACCTGACAAACTTATTCCCAATTAAGTATATTTATGTTGCTTGGATGGGTGTGAGGCTAAACGGTTTTCTGTTTTCAATCATGAAGTCCAGGTTCGAAACCCAATGTGGTTGATTTGACAGGAATGTAAATTCTTCATGATAAGGAAGCGATCTAAGTGTGCATCACCTTTGGAAAGTGCCTGAAAGTTATGCTTCCGATAAAACCAGGCTTGGCGAGTGGAATGACGTAGACGGAAAAATCCTGTTTTTGAAGTCTCAAATTACCGGTCTCAAAAGTGCGAGCTTTCTGGACTTGTCAAAACTGTTGAACAACGTCAGAGGAAGATGCTATCTCGCATAAACTGCAACTAAAGTCACTTAAGTATAGTTGCAGCATTGGTCACAGTCAGCTCCGTGGGTATTTACAAATATAGTCGGTCATTATATCTTTATGTATTCAGTGACGTGCAAAGTGGGGTAGGTGGGGCGTCAGGTGGGTGGCAACAGATGGCACTTCCGATGCTCTATATTATTTTTGTTGCAACTGTGGCAGGGATGAGGAAGAAGAAATATAACTTTTTTGCTTTTGTTTAGCAAATACATCTAAATTTAGATATTCAAAATAAATAAAATAGTTTTTAATTTTAGTTTTAAAATGTCTATATGTGGCTGCTGCTAGTGCTGATAATTCGGCTAAACCTATGACGAAAAATTTAGGTAGGTTTCAAATGGTGCCAGCTTGTTTTAAAAAATGTCTCCAAAATGCGATGTCTCGACCCCAGTTACACACGGTGATCAGTTGCGCTGGTCATTATGTATACCATGAGTTAAACCCTCCCTCTTAGTGTTTTTGAGTGCCTATTTGTGTATCTAATGTGTTTTCACATGTATGTGAGAAATTCCAAGAATTTGGCGTCAGTTCTTTTATTTTGATTTTTCATGTCTTTGAAATGGTAGTGAAAAGAAAGGGTGGGTGAGGAGATAGAATGCCATAAAATCAAACACTACTTTAAAAGATTCTTCGTTATTTATGTATGTGTATGTGTATACACGATATATATATATATATATATATATATATATATATATGTATGTATATATATATATGTATATATGAAGTGGTGTTATAGCTGCTCGTATCGGAGTATGACTATCTACTAGGGCAGCTAGCTGATCCGTGTAGCATGCATCTGCTCTTCAACATTTATGTTTGTTCAAGACGAACAGAGGCTAGTATATATTGAAACTAATCCGAACGCACCTTAGTTGCAGCGTCTGGGAAAGAGCGCATTATCTGTCGTGAGCAACAACCTGAACAAGGCCAGTTCCTTCAAACTCTAGCTCCCGATGTCATCTGACTTCATACTGGCACAACAATTGACAACTCCCAAGAAGTTTAATCTTCCCAATTTCATTCACAAGGCTTGGATCAACCCAATGTATGGTTTTCAGACCCTTTCGAACGGTGACGCTTGCACAGCCATGGCCTATAATGTCAAGAAGTCGTCGTCCTGATAAATCGACCGCGAATGCAAATGTTCTAACCGTTCTAACCACGCGTACTCTTCTCACAACAGAATGTTACTGAATGAGGTATGTGATATCAATGTAAGACGTGGTGCGAAATGTAGATTATCCCATATTCATGATGAAAGAAGGAAATTACCCGCCAAGAGTTTTTCCTCAGGGACTGTTACTTTGTGGATGGGACTCCCATGTAGATTTCTCCTGGATTCTGTGATCTAAACCCCAGTCGAGAGTCAATATTTGTCTGTCCTCCTTCTCGATATAGTCTTCGCTTCCTACCATCTCCTCTTTCATTAAACAGTAACTGTAATCTATCCTCCACTTTTCACACACACATACACACGCACACACACATATACATATATTTGGGCAGTATATTTTCATTAAGACAGGTATGGTTGAATAAATTTGACATATCCAGTCTACTTATTCTCCATAGGATCCTTTCATATTCACGGATAAACTTTTTTTGTGTGATTATTGAAGGACGAGAGGAAAACACCGTATTCATTCATGTTTTATTTTATTATCCGAGTACTTTCGACATTGGGCGTGCTGGTCTTTTTAAAAAAAAGAATCACGCCAGATTATGACCATGTTCACAGGTACTGTAATTAATGACGGCTCAGCATATTTGGAGAATAAAACACAATAGAGTGTGGTGAATGCATATACGCTTAATGTGGACAGTTTATGTTGTATAATAATAGGTTCTAGGGGGTTTCGTGTATTTCCTTGCATTGGGTGTATAGACTGTTTATCCACAACTTCGAGTCCAATATTCTACACCTTATTTGTAGGTTGGAAAAGATTATAAAAATTAAAACAACAGTCGTTTCTAATCAAACTTGTTTATATATATATATATATATATATATATATATATATATATATATATATATATATATATTGATTAAAAATATTATCGTTGATAATGTAAATATAATAGCTTCACCCAGATGTAAAAATGTCTAAAATAATGGAAGCATTATTAATAAAAAAGAAATATCCCAAATTCAATAAGATCAACTTTGACTCCGGCCACAATATCCTGACTGTTTTTGTAAAATAAAATAAAAATCTTATACCTCTAGACACATGCATAAAACGTCCATACATTCAGTTAAAAGTAAAAATAAAATCATCCTTGAGAATGGCTAAAAGTATAGTCGAAGCGCTCGGATAGCCAAAATATTTGGACAGTTCCTAATTTCAGAGTCTGTCTATATTTCTAAGATGAGGTATTATGTACAGTATTTACATTAGTCGGACTATTGTCCTCATCTTTGTTGCTATATTTGTCACAACGTTTCGACCGTTGTACGGTCCGGCCTTCTTCAGGTGGTTGGAAATTCGAACCAAACCCTTTATTTCGATCACTGGGGTAGACTGTTCTAGTTCCACGAGCCATGTTTGATGGATGTCAGTTATCAGTTATCTCCTGGTAATTTTCCCTCTGAAAGTTCTCCACTGCCTGAACCGGGTATTGAACTCACACTCTTTGGGTCTGTCACTGGATCTAACCAACGACTTTATCCACTGTACCAGAGTGTGAGTTCAATACCCGGTTCAGGCAGTGGAGAACTTTCAGAGGGAAAATTACCAGGAGATAACTGATAACTGACATCCATCAAACATGGCTCGTGGAACTAGAACAGTCTACCCCAGTGATCGAAATAAAGGGTTCGGTTCGAAATTCCAACCACCTGAAGAAGGCCGGAGCGTACAACGGCCGAAACGTTGTGACAAATATAGCAACAAAGATGAGGACAATAGTCCGACTAATGTAAATACAGTTCCTAATTTACGTCCAGAATAGAAGTAAATTATAAGATCACAAGACAAAATTAAATAAATACTTAATCACAGTACCTTGTCAGTCGTTTTTAATGAAACTTGTATGAAAGAGTGATAGCTTCCCAAATACACAATTGTATACATACATGATATATATATCGACAAGATCCAGAGACGGATAAGCAATCTGGTTGGTCCTGATCTGGCATCTCGTCTTCAGTCGTTCTCTCACAGACGTGCCGTCGCCTCCCCCTGTCTTTTCTACAAATACTTGCACGGTAACTGCTCCGACGATCTACTTTCGCTAGTTCCCAGACTGCATGAGTTTAAGCATGCTACTAGGCTGGCATCACGGCCACACCCGTTCACTGTCGAAACGGTTAAATGTGGCCATCTCTTCTACTCCAATAGCTTCATGTCTCGTAACACCCGTATATGGAATTCCCTTCCTATTACTTGTTTCCCTGCTAGCTATAATCTCCAACTATTCAAATGTAATGTAAATCGACATCTCCAGATGCCCTGACCTATTTCCTGTCCATCTCTTCATCCTTTTCTCCATCACACCATTTTGCTCTCGCTCCCACTCTGTAACCCCCTGCGTACTAGTGACGCCCGGCCTTGCTTGGAGTGAAATGCTTAAAAAAAATAAATTTATCTGTATGGGTAGATCAAATATATATCTAAAAGACAGTAGGATTAAAGACAGATTGAAAACTTTACTTTCTTTAAATAAATCAATAAATATAAACAAATAGGAAAATGACATTCAACAAGAACGTTTACCTATTTTCTTTTATTTGATATTAATTTACATCACATCTATAGTTCACCTTGATTTACACAAATAGCTTTATGAATATTTTCAAGCGATCTTAAATTAAACATTTTTAAAAAAATGTATCTTTATTTCTGTTTATAAATACAGGTTGCAAAATAAAATCCTTACATTTACGATGATAATGTAACTGAGGGGACGAAAGATGATGTGTAAGAAAGTTTTTTTCATTTTGTGTATATATATATATATATATATATATATATATACGTAGCGAAACA
Organism: Acanthosepion esculentum; assembly: GCA_964036315.1. NCBI lineage: Eukaryota > Metazoa > Mollusca > Cephalopoda > Sepiida > Sepiidae > Acanthosepion > Acanthosepion esculentum. Next base: position 53,435,158 of record OZ038475.1, read on the forward strand.
ATACGGATTTGAATATGAATAAGATACATGGTTACATTTCAGAATATTCGTTTACAAATTCAAATATAGGTGTACAATAGAAGTAGAATCTGTCGAATCTTTTATATAACAAGGAATCGAAATGAATATGTGAAAATTCGCATAGCTAAATCCTGGCCGCTTTTAATAAACTGGCTGTAATATAGAAATCTGATCGAACTGACAACCTTAAGCGGTGATTCTTTTGAGCAACTGTAAAAGCGGTGTTAATATATGGGTCCACTACCTTGACATTAGCTAACACCTTTCAGTCTAAACTTGATGGAAAATACAGTTGGATGCTGATCACCATACGTAACATCTCTTGGAGACAACATCCAATTAAATCACAGCTTCAAGGTCCAATCGTTGATATTTCTACAATCTTACGAGGACGCAGAATGCAATTTGCAGGAGACTGCTGGCATTCAAAACAAGAACTACTCTTACGGACACCTATATCGGGAGGAAGATGGGTTGGTTGCCCAGCAGCCACCTACATTGACCAGCTATGTTATGACACATAACAACTCCCTAATGACCTTCCAACCTCGATGCATTACCGTGAAGATTGGCTTGATAGACTCATGAATGTGCGAGCTAGCTTGACCGAATAAATCTATACAGATAAATGCGAATGTTAGTATGTCACTCTGTCACATTATTAAAAACTTTACTCCTAGAGGCTGTAGCCTAACATATAATACCATTTTCGGATCATGCTGACTCTGTGAGCAAATTAAAAACATTCCGGGCCGGATGAGGACCGGCAAGCCTGACATTTTGAGTTTTTCTCACTGCGATTGTTTTCGGCGATTTTTACGTGTTTTTTTTTTTGCGACGATTCTTTTTCTTACAATAACCATTTTTACAATTTGGAAATAGATTTGGAAATAATCGAAATTAATTGTTTAATCCAACGAAAATCACCCATGAAATAAAAAAAATAATTGTTTGCACGGAACGTAAAGACCTACGTACATCAAATTGTCTTTAAATTAAGTGGCAGTAGAATAATTGTGATTGAATTTTTAAAAGTTAAGCTTAAATATTAATGCAATACGTGAATGCAGCGATCAATTTTGAGTTCTTCTATAGCTTATTGATGCCTATCGCATACAGCAGCAGTATGCCTTGCAAAATGAAATCTCTACCAACAAAGGACCAGATTGCAATCAAAAGAACCAGGGTTGCAGCTAGGAAAAGAAAGTCCCGTGCAAATGTAAACCCAGATCAAACAGCAACCAGGAGAGCTTCCAATGTTGAGAATATGAAAAGACGTAGGGACTCTTAAAATCTTGGAAAAGGCGAAGAACCAATCATGAGCCCTTCGCAAGAGCTCGCTTAAATGCCGCCTGATAGAGCGGCTTTTAGGCTAGTAATATATATATATATATATATATATATATATATATATATATATATATATATATATATATATATATATATGTATATATATATATATATATATATATATTTATTTACTTTAAATATTATTCAGATATAATAATTTACTAAGATTGAATGTGAAACACCGGAAGTATGCAGCAACTGGTGATGATCAAATTATTTACTCTAGATTTAGCATTAAATTGCAACCCATTACACAGCGTCGATGTACCCATTCTAATATAATATATACTTGTTACATAACATACACTTGTATATATGAATATATTTATGCAAGCCTTTACATAATTATCTAAATCATATGTAAGTAGATTAACAATATTGAATTCTTTTCTTTTACGGCATCTGAAAAACAATGGGTTATTTAATGCCGACACTTTTTATTGTTTCATAAATGTATTGCTGGTAATTTTTTTCTGTCAAAAACGTATTGCTGGTAATATTTTTATCCTTGAAAAATCTATTTCTAGTAATATATTTTTCTTCAAAAATCTATTTCTGGTAATATTGTTTCTTGAAAAATCTATTTCTGGTAATATTTTTAAAAAAATGTATCACTGGTAATTTTATTACGGCATAGTAGCCGCAATGTATTATTTAATGCCGACAAGATTTTTATTGCTGGTAATATTTTTTTTCCAAATATGTAGTGCTGGTAATATTTTTTAAAGATACATTCCTGGTAAGTTTTTTTCTAAACATATATCTGGTAATTTTTTTTTCCAAAAATGTATTGTAGGTAAAATTTTTCTTCAAAAATATATTGCTGGTAATAATTTTTACAAAGAATTTCTGGTATTAAAACACTTTTTTTAAAAAACTTTCATAGCGTTTAGACCCTAGTTTGGAGGGTTAACTATTTGCCTATAGCGGGGACCCTAACAGATGCTACCACACCGGAAACACCAGCAATTAAGAGGTGGTTCTACGCTCCTCAAAAACTGATCAGAGGCCTTGCTCTTGGACGTAGTTTATCGTCTTACCTAGGACGCGGATGTAGTTTATTGTCATACCCAGGACGGAGATTAACAATAAAACATAACCATATTTCCGGCTATTTAAAATGTATATACGCAATTATATAAGAGAAAATATTTCCAAGGCGCATATTTTTGTTAATATACACAAAGCATTTCTGTAGGGCTCACAACAAACACTCACACACATGCACGGATACAGACGTGAACACACACACATACGCACATATATGTCTGTGTGTGTAATGATATTTGTTTACATGTCGTTCAAATCTAAATTAAATCTTGTATTTCATATGATGACACTGATGCGTTCAGACACATGGATTTGCTGTGGCAATCCGGCTCGGCGTCAGAATTCATCACTGCAATATAAAAGCAATAAGGATTTTATCGAACATAAAAAAAGATGAAATAATTAGAAACGCACGAAGTTGGGCCAGCCTTCCTAGCAAGCATATGCTGACTTTTGAATATCTGTCCCTTTACTTAATACGATGAGCTTTGTTCTGATGCAAACGTTTCTTAACCAACAGGAATATGTTTCATAGAAATGGGATAAAAGAGATAGATACAGGATTGGTCCATTGCATACTGGAACCAGTATATTTGGCGCCATAGTTATATACAAATGTTCCACTGATTAAACATTCATCTTCTATAAAACAAGAATGAAAACTACCTGTTCAACATGATTCATTATCCACAGCCCCAAATCTTCCGCACACACATACTTTCATTCTTGTATCTATCTATCTATCTATCTATCTATCTATCTATCTATCTATCTATCTATCTATCTATCTATCTCTCTCTTTCTCTCTCTCTCTCTCTCTCTCTCTCTCTCTATATATATATATATATATATATGAAAACAATACCACGGGTTGACCAAAGCCTTGTGAGTGAAACTGGGAAGACGGATCTCTTGAGGGCCGTCGATAGATGTGCTAGCAGAAAGCCACAAAGACATCATGGCCGAGGGCGTAAGGGGGCTTGTTCAAATTGTTGCTCACGATAGATAACACGCTATCTCCCAGAAACTGTAACTATATATATATATATATATATATATATATATATATGTATATATGTGTGTGTGTGTGTGTGTGTGTGTGTGTGTGTGTGTGTGTGAAAAACAATTCTTTTTTTGAAGCGTGTCTCTTAGGGCGCTAGTGATCATGGATCTCCACAACTTTCGGTGCTTTCTCGCTATGATAAAAACATTTCGGAGCTCGCATCTTCTATTCAGAAAGGGGCTGTACAGTATAATGCATCTAATGCACACACACACACACACACATATATATATATATATATATATATATATATATGTGTGTGTGTGTGTGTGTGTGTGTGTGTATATATATACCCGCGCAAACATGTCTACATTTAAAATTTACACGCAAACCATCCCTGATAATGAGCACTTTAAATCATAAATATAGCATACCTTAAAACTATATTTTTATTATTTTTATCACACACATATACAGACGGGTGCACACACACAAATATATACACGAACACACATGCACACACACGCACACACACACACACACGTATGCACGCGTGCACACATACACACAAACATGCTAACCTCTAGGAAATTAACTCATTACGCCTTCTTGGTCTTATGTTTTCCACTGACATCCAACGAAATCATTCTATTGAATCAATTGGTAGGTCTGCTGCTAGGAGGATTGGTTCACTATATCGTGCCAGAATCCATTTTGCATATTTATATATCTACGGTTCGCCCGTGAATAGAATTTTGCGGCCGTATCTGGTCTGGTGCTCGTGCTATAGAATTTGAGATTCTCGACAAAAATTAATGAATCCAGTAGCCATCGTAAACTTATGACGAGTACTTGTTTTACGTGAGAGCACGTTCTACATTTCTTTATCATAAAACAAATCACGGAGGTATAGTGAAAAATTCTCAGTCGAGCCCATTTCCCAAAATCTGATCAAATGAACAAACCTAAGAATATTCTTTTTGGAATCTCATTAGTTTAAAGAATAAATCTTCAGAGTAAAATATCATGGGAAATAAATTCGACGTTCATGTATCGTGGTGAAAGAAAAATAAGGAAGGAAAATAATTATCGTATATTTTTAATGTAATTAAAATTTGAAATTTAAATCAATTATCTTATTACTGAATGTGAATCTAACATATATATATATATATATATATATATATATATATATATATATATATATATATATATATATATAATTTAACGTGAAAGCCAAACAATAAAAAGTTTATTTGAACTTTAAAGATAAATAAAAAATTAACTTGTACATATCAAGATAAAACCAAGTGAAATTAATTCAGAAGACAATCTGAAATAGTTTCTTAATTACTGCATGGATTGTGTCATGGTTTTAATTACTATTTTTTAAAAATCATATCATTTTAAACTACTTTCATAAGTTATATGGTTTTCCTCTTCTTTAAGCCTTCTGTCAATGTCAAACTTAATGGTAAATTGTATTACATATAGTAAACAATCACTATAGGCCATTATTGGCGCTAAATAATACAATTATGAATCGATATAAATAATATTTGAATGTTTAATGGCGTTTTTGTTTTTTATTAAAATTCACGCAACTTGAGACTCTCAAGGTAATGGTGAATAAAAGTGTGCGATATGAACGTAAGATGTAGAAATAAGAAGTTAAGAACACGAGATGATTGAGGATACCTAACTATTGGCACTAGACTAGGTGTTAATATTGTCGTGTTCTGGGGTCATCTACGCTGGAGTCTGTTCCATAAATTATCGGTTATTGGGAAGTAAGTTTTCTGAGTGGAACATCTGCAAAGGAATACTAAGGGAAAGATTAAACTGCGCAGCTCCAGCCGAGATATAGCAGAAATACTCCATTGTTGGTTTGATTTGAGTCTTGTAAAAGAAAAACTTTGCGGAATGTGCCAGGTACTTTCTGAGGTGATAATAGGAATCAGCCATTTAACCAGCAACTTTAACGATGGATCGTATATGACTTCCGCTTGAAGTCTAGGGTGAACTTGAGTCCCCACTGGCATTCAAAGCCTCAAACCGGATTGAGAATGCAACTTTTCATTGTAATTGGAGTACCTTCAGTGGTTGAGCGGTGACCAGCATGGTGTTTGAGATATTAAACGCTACTAGACAGGCTTTCTGCCATTGAGCTAAGTCACATGAGAGATCAGCTGTCAGGCCCTAGTGAACTTGATATTTACTAATGATCTGGGAAATTTTCCGAGGTAGACAGTTAAGATAAAGTAGAAAAAAGTGCAGGACGGATGAGGGAGTCTCGAATAATGTCTGCATTGAGCTAATGACCTTCAGAGGATTGGCCATTAACTACGATATTCGAAAGTCTAAACTGCGAAGACTCTTACAGATAACAATGCTGGAGATTTTGTGTAGCAAGACCTTATGCAACTCCTTGTCAAAAGTTTTTGAGATATCTAGTGAAATCGTTCATATTTTGTTACTCTTGAGTACGTTACTAATTTTGTGTGGAATTATTGTTAAAACAACAGCAATAGACTTAGTGAAACATAATCCAAACTGTTTGTGCGTTCAAGTGTTTGTTCTAGTTGAACTGAATAACAACATTTTTGACTTGAAAGGTTTTCGCATGACACTAAGGGTGTTGATAAGGAAATAATGTTAAGGAGATGTGCGATCATCAGCATTCTTGAAAATAGGGCATGCAGCGAAAAACTTTTCTAGACTTCGGAAGTGGTTAAACATCTATTCTAGAATTGGAGATAACACTGGGCTAAAGTTCTTAATAAAAACGACAGGTAATTAATCCGGTCCGGTAGCCTTCATAAAGCAAAGACTTTTACTATGTAGGGAAAGCATTTGACTCGTAAGAGAGAACTCCCTATGTGCTTTGTGAGAAGCGAATCGTGAACAAAGTCTTTTGTATTCATCTTTGCCTTGGGATGTCAGCATGTAGCATTTTAGCATTTTCAAGAACTTTCTTTTAATAATTACGGGCAGCTAACAAATCGACAAGAAATTTACTACATAATTCAGGCTGATGGCGATGGTAGAATATATAGCTTTTAATGCACACACACGCACACACGCGGACACACACACACACACAGATACAGACACACACACACACATACACACACACACACACATATATATATATATACAAATCAACCATTCGCCCTTCCATAGAGTATTGCTGCTATATATAGTACGGTGCCCCTTCTGTTTGTCTCAAGGTTTTTGCTAAGATCTATAGATATATATGATATATATCGACAAGATCCAGAGACGGATATGCAATGTAATTGGCCCTTATCTGGCATCTCGTCTGCAGGTGCTCTCTCACAGACGTGCCGTTTGTCTTTTTTACAAATACTTTCATGGTAACTGCTCCGATTAGCTCCTTTGTTGGTTACCAGACTTCATTAATTTAAGCGTTCTACTCGGCTGGCATCTCGCTCACACCCTTTCACTGTCGAAATTGTTAAATGTAGCCGTCTCTTCTACTTCAATAGCTTCCTGTCTCGTACCTTTCACCTGTGGAACTCCCTCCCCTTTTCCTGTTTCCCTGATAGCTATAATCTGCAAATATTCAAATGTAATGTCAATCGACGTCTCCAGATGCCTTGATCTATCCCCTATCTTTCTCTTCATCCTTTCCTCTGTCACTCCTATTTGCCCTTGCGTGATAGTGGCTTCCCCCTTGTTTGGGCTGAAACGCTTAATATATATATATATATATATACGCAATAAATGCATTATACGGTACAACGTCTTTCTGAATAGGAGATGCGAGCTCCAAAATGTTTTTACCAGACCGATAAAGCGAGAAAGCACAAGAAGTTATGAAGTTTCATGATCACTGACGCTACAAAACTAATTGTTATTCGTAAAAATAATTAAGTACCTGTTTCACACTTTACTTTATGAGGTGATGTCTTCGCAATATTGAAAAAGATTTTATCCTTCGTCTTTTTGGACATAAGATATGATGCATACGAACGCATATTAAATATCAGCCCCTAGGAAGATCCAGAGATCGATGAAAGAAAGGGGTCACGATTGGTGTGGTTAGAAAAATTGGTGGTAAGAAGCGACAGGGTAATCTTACAAAAACCTTTGATAAAATCTCTATGTTGAAATGTCACACACATAAAGAATTAAATTTAACATTTTAGTTATATACATTGCTTTGCTTTATTTTTGTTGTCCTAAAATAAATGCTCAAGTGTTTGTTTATATCTAACCTGACTCTAACCTGACAGGACGCATATGTCCAACCAGATCAGGTAGCCAACGCCTGAAGGGTATTATGCTCTAGCCTTGTATGTTTAGCGATATAGCCAAACATGTTCGTTTGGTGCTATTTTATCCGCCGTCATCTATGAAAAACCGAAATGAGTTTTCAGAGTATTGTATAAGTTGTTTTGATCTTTAAGTATACATAATACCAAAAAAAGAAATGTTTTTCCTATGAGTGTTGGAGCGCTAGTATTGTGGTCTGGGGCCAAAATGGCGGCAGGTAGAAAGGTAGTGAACCACTGAAAGCAAGTTTCAAATTTCCATCAATTGCTGAAACATTTAAACATCGAATAGCCATTGTCTAACGAGGTCAGGGCAACATCAATTACGTGGTGGATAAGATGAATAAAAATACCTTGGCTAATGATAAAATAAATTTCTAATTTAATAGTTAATTCATTGCAAGCAGTGAAGGCTGAACCTCATAAGACAGCATCAATTTGAAATCGTCATCACAAACCCTTTATATTACTTGAGCCAAAGCAAAGTGAGATAATAATAGCAAATCAATATTTGTGTTTTGGGTGATCAAATATACTTAAACTAATAGAAAATTGCCAAAGACTTTCTTTTCCTCAATTCTCATTTTGCATCTCAGAAAGAAGAGGTGTTTGAATATTAGCAGTCCTTGTTAAATTTGAATTAAAGCAGATCATGTAAAAGCCATCGAAAATATGCATCCTCTACGAAGTTAATTTAAATGGCACCACATGATATGTTCTCAAGTGCGTTTGTGGAAGAT
>OZ038475.1:53446119-53561119 GCA_964036315.1 Acanthosepion esculentum
GATCGTTGCAGTGAGAAAATACACCCAATAAATTCTGGTTGCACTGATGCTAGCAAAAAAAAAAAAAAAAAAAATGACGAGGTTAGTGAGTTCAGTCTTGGATTCTGCTAATGATGTATCAGATAGGCTCATCTCGCTCATTCGTTTTCAGGTATTTACAGACGCTGCAATGAGCATTCGACGATTAACCGTTTGATTTATCAGGGCTTACAGGCATTTAGATTTTTTTTAACTTTAAAGCAAACTTTTTCTACGAGTACACACGCGTCCACACACTGAAGTTGCGTGCCAGCTGTCTGCTCACTAACTGGTAAGTGGGCAGAGTGTATTTTTGTTGCAAGTACGGCCGAAATTGATATTTTCAGTGCCCAGGTTTAGTTAAAGAGCAGTTAAAAATACTTAAAAAATAAGAAAAAATAAGCCAACGCGTTAAAATATAATGCAGTCTATAAGCACAATTATTTTCAAGAATATCTGGAAAACGTTCGCGTGTTTCCTCCTATCAAATGTATACGAAATTGACCAACAGTTTGGTAATAATCATGCTAAAATAAATTTCTCATTGTCGCACGTGTATATTTTAAATCTGATAATTTTCAGTGCAGATGTCACAGTTCTGGTAGCAGACACAGAAAGGAAACTACAAAACCACCTACAGAAGGTGGCGAAGGAAAGCGAGAAGAAATGATTAAGAATAAACTAAAAGAAGTCATAATGCATGGTTATCAGTAAAAGGATGAATTCAACATGCAATTTACAATTTGGAGATAATAAAAGCCAGCAGATACAGAAATTTAAATATCTGGGAAGTGTCCTAACAGAAGACGGAAAGTACGACACTGAGATCCGAATACGTATTGTAATGGCCAAAGATACATTCCAAAATCTAAGCAGAGTATTAGGAGACAGAAACATTTTGTTGGAAACAAAGTAAAGAGAATTGAACTGAAATGTTATATCTGTCCTCTTGTATGGCAGCAAATGATGGACAATCTCCTTAAAGATGAAGAAGAGAGAGGATTTACAGAAGGATGATGAGGATACTATGGCCCAAACATTTGAGCAATAACGAGGTTTGGGATAGAATGGAAAGAAAAGAAAACTTATACTTAATATCAAGGAGAGAAAGTTGAAGTTTCCGGGGCGTTTTATGAGGAAGAAAGGCTTGGAATATCTGATACTCACAGGACAGATTGAGGGGAAGAGGGACAGAGGAAAGCAGTGCATAACATACTTGAGGGGCTTGAGCAAATAGATGGCAGAACAGGGCTTGGGAGAAATAACAAGAAGACAAAACTTATTAAGGGCTACGGAAGACAAGGTGATATTGGGGACCATGATCATCAACGTCCTGAAGGGTCACGGCACATAAAAAAGAAGAATTCTGAGTGTATTTCAATTTCTACAATGTGATCTTCGAAGAAAAAAAAACAGTTGTTAGACAGCGTACTGGATTTCCTTCAAGTGTGGAATGAAGGCATGAATTATGATATGACTAGTAACTAAGGGATTAACTAATCTATTAACTAAGAGATTAAGCGATAAATGATCTAACCTTCTCATCTATGGTAGATGCAGTATTTCGGATCTAGCGAGAGAGGATATCATTCTTGTCTGTATATACAGTGGTTTTCCCATCTGAGGACAATACTAGAGATGATGCACCTCTACTCAGACGAAACACTGTTCTCGGCCCATCTGGAGGAAAAAGTTTCAATGACTATAAAGCCAGTGAGTCCTTTGTCTGCAGTCTCTTGGTATTCAGATGTGCACTATGTTTCTTTAATATATCACAGAAAGGATTGAAACAGTTGCTTTTATTGTTGAATATTTATTAGCGATCCATAGTTTGTGAAGTTTATGCATCTTTTCAGCAAGAGATTGACTCCTTGAGCTGCTTTTGACAAATTATTTCTGGTGTTTTCTTCGAGGCATTCTCAAGGCTCGAAATGATTTTCTTAATTTCAATAAAAAATACCTAGGAAATGGCAGTGTTCCAAGAGACTTCATCAAAGACCAGAGCTGAGCTGACCATTCAGAAAATTAAAATATATTAATAATTATTAAAATTGACACGTTAAAATATTTTAACAATATATATTAGAATTGGCATCATTAAAATGATTTGACTACATTCTTTCGGGAGAGACTGAATGAGAACTTACTGAGAAACTGCATAAACTGAGAACTAACATGAAAAATGAAAAGTGTGAGTGATTTCAAAATGAGGCTGAGCATACAGTCAATTATGTGTCAACTTATGAAACTAGCGTGCAATCATGTTGTTTTCCGGTTTGTAGATTGTTTGGAAATGGTGTTGGTGATGATGATAAGCGCAAATTCATTGCTCCTACTCCATGAGATCCGATAAAACCAGATCATATTCGATAGTCATTCCACTTACGAGCACTGAAATCCGCCATCCTGACAAATTTACTTTAATGATGTACTTCTAAAATCAGAAAGCGCAGATGCTAATAAAATACTATAATTTCCGATTCATTGGCATTCAAAACGAATGAAACTTACTGAATCGACAGAAGGGGCCGTCTGAATTTCTTGGATTGGAGTTACCATTTTGTATATTATCTACATGTCCTCATTTTTGTTGTATACAGCATTTCCACTGTTGGGATCTCCGTCTGTCATCGACAAGGTACTTGTCGATCCGGGTAACCCTTTTTTAAGCGTTTACTCAATTCAAGGCGGGAAGCCACTAGCACGCAAGAGATTATAGAGAGTTGGAGCCAGAGCAAAGAGGAGTGACAGAGGAAAGGATGAAGAGAAGGACAGGGGATAGATCAAGGTATCTGGAGACGTCGATTGACATTACATTTGAATAGTTTGAGATTATAGGTATCAGGGAAACAGGAAAAGGGGAGGGAGTTCCACAGGCGAGAAATCCGAGACATAAAACTATTGGAGTAGAAGAGACGGCTACATTTAAAAGTTTCGACATGAAAGGATGCGAGCGAGATGCCAGCCTAGTTGAATGCGTAAATTCATGGAGTCTGGGAACCAGCGAAAGCAGCTCATCGGAGCAGTTATCGTTAAAGTATTTGTAAAAAAAGAGGGAGGCGACGGCTAGGAGTTTCGAAATTAAACCTTTATTTAATATACGGGAGTAGATCTCTCGCGTTTCGTTGACGACCTCTAGAGATATCTCATCTAGTACTTATTTAGTACAACTCCGTTATTTTGATGGCATAGTAATTGGTCAATGGTCTGGACAATACACAGTCGACTCAGTAGAAGAGCGGCGAGCAATAATTCTGGGATAGGGGCCGTAGGGTTGAAATTAAATTATCACCCACAAGACCACGTAAATGATTTTGAACTGTCAAGTTAGGGGACTGGGCAGCTTTAGCCTAGATATGTTAAAAATATTCCATTGTGGTCTGATTCGATATTTGTTACGATAGAGCATGGTAGCAGACGTCAGGTATTTTCAGCAGCGTCACAAAGGAACGATAATTTTATATATAGGTTTACCTTTTCAGCGACAATACACAGCATCGACTTGTTCATATTTAACACAGAGTTGCAAAAATACATTTTATGCAGGAAGAAACAAATTCGTTGGAATAGACATAATTATTTTCCATCATTTCAAGCTAAATAAAGAAACAAATAAAAACCAAGATATATCGACGCTTAATACTTATATATATATATATATATATATATATATATATATATATATATATATATATATAAATCTACAACTATTATGTCTATTTTATTTTCACTCTTTCAAATTGACGGATACATTTCTTAATGTTGTCATTAAACAAATTAATGAAGACGCTTTTCTTTTTATTTTGCCAAATTGTGATTTTTAAAAAAATAAATGCTCATGTAACATTAAAAAATACAAACATTGAGAAATTAATCCGTAAATTTGAAAGCATTAATATAAAAGAAAATAGACCTATGTCTAATTCAACTAAAGATGCTTGAATGAAGATATGCTGCCTATACATATACATACATACATATATATATATATATATATATATATATATATATATATATATATATATATATATATCCCTCAATATATTCAGTCAAAAGAGCAAAGCATTTTATCGACATTTTATATCTATGGCGATAAATATCTATAATGTGCCGCAAAAGTTACACTCATTTTATTTATTAAATTTTATTGAATCAAATGAAATTACAGTAGTTTAAGATGGCTTAAGATTTCCGCGTTCGGTAATGGTTAAATCAAAATTCTAAGCTTGGCTGGAGAGAATCAAGTCTTGCAACTGAGTTACCACCGCGATCATCATACTTAACATCACCAAACGTCTCTTTGTGAGGCGTACGGAAGGTTCCTGTTCCCAGGTTCAAACCAGAAACAATTGCTAATATAAATCAAGTAATTTCTGAATAATGTTCTGAAATTAATATAGAAATTTGCCAAATGGTTTGCAGAATTGCTCCTGTTATACTTCAATATTGTACTGAACATTAAGGGGCCATTTTGAAAATGTTAATAGTTTACTAATCATAACAAATCATGTTGTTTTAATTTGACAATATTTATAAATTATCTTAAACTACTGTACTTTATTTTTGTTCAATAAAAGCTAATAAATAAAAAAGGCGTCACTTTTACCGTACCATGTATATTAATGTGACTTTAGTTATCACAGAATATAATTTTTATATAGAGTTCACCGCAAGCAAGGCAATAAAGCCACTTAGACAAAAGGTGTTACTGGGTATGGAAGAATTAGAGAATATAAACATTACTAAGGACAACAAGAGTTATTAGGAGGACAGAATAGCGAATGACATTGCATTTAAATTTTTGAAGATTAAAGTTGGCTCACAAGCAAGAAGTGCGACATAAGAAACAGTTAATGAAAATTAGGACTGAGAATAGAGCCCTGCTGAACACCTACATTAATACAAAAGGACCTGAAAGATTGGCCGTTCAGGATGACTTTCTGTTGTAATGGAATGTCCCATGCTCCCTATCGCCTATGTGGACTGGCTATATCAGTGGTTATATATATGCCGGGTGGGGGTCATTTTAAAAAATACTTTTTTTTTAAGCATAAGGTTTGCTTTGTGTGCGGTTGTGTCGGTCACAAAAGCTCCCACTGTTGGTATAAACATTAAAAGAATCAAAAATTTAAGTAAAAAGTAAATGTTGTTTTATCTAAGAATAAAATAGAAAATGGTGAAATAAAGGAAATACGTAAATACGAAAATAAATAGCCATACAGTGAAGTTATTGTTAGATACTGGAAGTAACATTTCTATTGTGAATAAACAAATATAGAAGACAATAGGTTGTCCATCATTGATGAGTACAAAAAAGTATCTGGTAAAAAGCTAAACTTCAGAGGCGAATTTAGCTGCAACTTATGCAGAGGACTTTCAAATCAAAAGTCTATGCCCTTCCAGGTACGACGAATTTAATTGTTACAGATTGGGTCGTGCTTCTCGATTTATGGGAATTACCCGTAAATTCATTTTGCAATAAAGTGGACATGACAGTAAAGGAAAAATCTGAAGAAACAGAAAAAATTATTTCAGATCTGAGAAACGAATTTCCACACAGGTTTGCTGAAGGTCTCGGACAATGCAAGAGAACCAAGGCCAGGTTCGAAATTAAAGACAACATAAGACCAGTATTCAAACCAAAATGGAATTCACCATTTTCATTTTTGGATTCAGTAAATCAAGAACTGGAACGTTTAGAGATAATGGGTGTAATTTCTAAAGTTGACACCTCACATTGACCTGCGCCTGCTGTGTATGTAAAGAAAAAGAACAAAAAGATCCGAGTATGTGCAGATTTTTCAACCGGATTAAATGACTGCCCTAAAGACCACTCATACCAATTACCTTCACCAGAAGATATTCTTTCTAAGCTAAATGGTAGCAAAGTGTTTTCCAAAACACATATGTTTGGCACATATCTATAAGTGAAAGTAGATGAAGAGCGCTCGAATTTATTAGCAATCAATAAACACAAGCTAAATCGTCCGCCATTTGGGTTAAAGGTGGTTCCCAGTTTTTTCCAACAAATAATGGACACCATGTTAGCTGGACTAGAATTTGCCTAACATACCTGGACGACATCCTGATAAAGAGTGAAAACAACGACCAGCACAAAAAACATATGGAGGCAGTGTTCCAGAAGATTGAGGAATATGGCTTCAACCTAAGTTCAGATTAGTGCGAATTCTTCATGAAGGAGATCAACTGTTTGGGATAAATAATCGACGAGAACGGAAGAAGACCGGACCCGGAAAGGGCCGAAGCTCTTAAAAATATGCCACTAACAAACAATGTCACCAATCTTCAGGCGTTTTTAGGCTTGGCCAACTATTACAGTATCTTCATTCCCATAATGTATGATCTTAGAGCCCCACTGAATGACTCATTGAAAAAGGGTGCAAAATGCATCTGCTCTAAAGAATGCGAAGATTCCAGAAAATAAAAAAAGCCGTCTGATTTATCGTTAGCGCATTTTGACACTAAAAAAGAAATAATTGTAGCATCTGACGCTAGCAACTAAGGGGACCGGGGCGGTAATTCTCCACAAGTTTGAAGATGGGACTACAAAGCCCATAGCCCATGCTTCCAGTAACCTGCTCCCTGCAGAAAGAAGAAATAACCAGATCATTCACGATGAGAGAATTTAAGGATTTCTGCACATCTTTGTCCATGGACCACATTACGAACTTTGTTTACCATCCTATATCAAATGGGAAAGCAGAAAGTTTCGTAGACACTTTTAAAAGAGCTCTAAGAAAGGATCAAGGCATGGCCACTGATGAGAGGAGTATAAAAAGTTTTTAGTGGTTTACAAAATTACTCCCATTCCGAACATAGATTCAGGCCTATCACCAGACGAACTGATGTTCGCGAGAAAAAGTCGGTCAGTGTTTGACAGGGTGTTGCCTCGTCCAACGAAAAGAGTGGTAAAAAAAAAAGAGAACTTTGCGACCAAATTTTACACAGCAGGAGACAGAGTTTTCTTCAGAAATTGTAGAGGTGGAAAAAGCTTCTGGGAAGACGGAATTATCACCAAAAGACTTGGCAGAGTGATATACATGCTCAAAGGAAGAAGATTTGAATGTAAGAGACACTTAAATCAGTTAAGGTCAAGACATACGAAAGATGTTACGCCTAGTGAAGAATTACCAATGGAGATAATATATGACGCATTCGAAATACCAGTTCCATATCTTCACCAGTACCGATGAAAGTATCTCCAATCCCGGCAGTGCCGGAAGTATCAGCTTCTCGAAAACCGCTAAAGCCTCAAATCTCACCAGCACATGAATTGGTGAGACGGAGAAGTACTAGGAAGAGAAATAAGTCAGATAATTATACCCTGACCCGCAAAAGAAGAGGTATTGAGCAAAATTTATTGGGAAAATTAGCTCAGGGGGACGTGTTGGGATGTCTCATACTCCCTATCGCCTATGTGAACTGACTATATCAGTGGCTATATATAGTGAGCACAGGATACACTTGGGGGCTAGCTTCGGGAGTTACTAGCCTGCTACCCGATTCCCTGTCTTTCTGTTGTTTATTCTCTTTTATAATAAACCTCTCATCTTTCATCTACACGCGTGTTGCTGTTCCTTCACTTGAGTACCACCTTTGTCTTCTTTTGTAAACCTTCTTTAAGGATACAACACTTTCATTTCACGATTTAATAAAAAAATCAAAATTGGGTCTGGAGACACCGTAACTTTTTAATTTGTGAAAAAGACCTTAATGTCAAATTTTGTCGAAAGCTTTCGAGATGACCAAAGAAACAGCGCGAGCTTCACCATTCTTATTTAGAACTTTATAGATTCTTTCCGAAATTATTGTCAGTGCATCATCAGTTGACATAGAGAAACGACAGCTATGTAGCTTGTCTGATAGAAGGGACTGCGATGTGAGATACTTCACCAATTTAGCATGGATTAGGTCATCTAGTAGCTTCACAAACAGAGGTAGAAGGTTAATAGGCCTATAGTCGGAAGGGTCGGACGGTTCACTTGAGTTCTTAAGTACTGGAACAACAGATGATCGTTTCCAATAGTCAGGAAAGCAAGAAGATGCTAGTCATTTATTATATAGTTTGGAGAAACAAGTAGCCAGTTCGGTTAGGCCGAGACATCAAGAGATTAAGATTGCTGTGATTGTAAAACATCATGCCAGGAGACGGTTCTTGAGAAGAAGCTGTTCGACTATAACTTCCTTCTAACTGTTGGTATTCAAAGGGAATTCGGATGATTCATCCAGATATAATTATCATGGCGGTCCCAGATGCAAAGATAAGGACTACTGTTCTGCTCTCCAGAACATTTGCTATGGAAATAGTGATGGATTAGCGAAAGGCTAGCGAGGTTACTTCTGTGGGGAAGGGATTGTAGAGTTGAAATTAATTAAAAACTAATTGAAATTAATTATTCACTCACAAGCCACCCTAGACGTCTTTGAACTCTATCAAGAGAGGACAGGGACTTTATGACGGTAAAGCCTTGATAAATCCATCAGAAGAAGACACAAGTTGGTTAAAATAAGTTTTCCTTTTGTCTTTATTCATGTTTTCTCTTACAGATATACCCTATCTGAAATACACATACACACACACACACACACACACATATACATATATATATATATGCGTTCAAGCATGACCTGAATATAGGGTTCAAGCATAAAACAGACTGTCGCCACTCTGTGTTGAATTCAGTGTCCACTTTTCTATTCCCATACGTTCTAATCCTGATATTGATCACATCTACCCATAAATTTAGAATACCTTAAAATTTTACTTTTATCATATATATATATATATATATATATATATATATATATATATATATATATGTGTGTGTGTGTGTCCCCGAACATGTATATACACACACACACGCATATATATATATATATATATATATATATATATATATATATATATATATGAGTGTGTATTTCCCCGTCAGTGAACTGTTTTCATATTACATTCAGGAATATTAGCGATAGATGAAAGTAAATTTGATGATTTTCTATTGATGTTGAGAAGATCTCTTTGTCCATGGATCCTGAAAGACTTTGTCAAATAAGACAATTTATTGCGCGTTTGGCTCCAAAACATGTTTGTATCTCGGCAAAGCGAACGGATGTTTTATTTCCTCGTAGATAACGGCGCCGTGTTTCTTTCTGAGCTGCACAAGTAAAAAGAAATTGACAAAAATAAAATATGGGAAATTTGAAAGAAATGAATAATAGGAAGACGTAAAACGGTCTGTTCCTTTGAAAGGGTAAATTGCTTTGCTCATTGATGTGTCAGCGATGTAGACAAAATAACAAGGAAATGCTGCAAAGAATTCCGAATGTTCTCCCTAATATGGCTGGCATCAGGTAACTCCTATTTAAACAGAAGAATATTTTTGCAATCTTTGACCATAGCCCAGAAGGAATATCGAAGTAGAAATCTAGACATAACGTCGGATAAATGCGAACAGCATCTCACGGATCCTTTAGTAAAATCAATAAAATTAGAATAATAAATATATGGAATGTTTTAAGGAAAGCGTCTAATCGCCTATACGGGATGTTTCCATTTAAATTATTGACTATTCCCGTCTCCATTTCTTTTTCAATCCGGGTCATTTGAGCAATAAATTCGCCCGCACACAAGCAAAAATAAACGGTTGTATTTAAGGAGGTCTGTTAATTACACCTTTGTTTAGAGTGATGGAGAAACGTACCTTGGCTTTAAGTGTTACTATTTTTGCTTTGCCCAATTAAAACAAAACTTCTGCTTTTTATTGTTCTTTACAGTACTTATCGAGTATTCCAATACACGCATTACAAATAAGTTATCGTACTTATCTTCCTTTACACAGTAGCCTTATATTATTTGTAAATGGAAAACGAGCGAAACAAAAACAAACAGGTGATATATATCGTGGCTAACACCATTTTAACTTTTTCTACCGATGAGCGTAATCAGGGAATAGGGAAAAAAAGAAACAATTTTCAGTGTTCATTTTTACGCAGGCAGAAAATTTCACTTCGAAGTTTAGCCTAAAAGAAATTTATGTTCATTCGGAAACTAGTTCACCGAATATAGTAAAAATAGAAATACGGCTAAACAATACATGGTTTTACCATTTGAATTTTATGTTGGGTCATAATTCTTGATTTAATGACTGAATATCTCACCGTGGAAATTGCCTAGTTCCTGTTTCACCGTGGACATTCACAGTTAGTATCACACCCTGGGAATTCCTTTAATGCACCGTTCATTATTTGACCTTAAAACTTTTAACCAAATATTGGAATAACAATCATAAGTATGAGCGTAGGTCACTATATAAAGAAGTAAGAGGGTACGAATAAAAATATTTGAAATTGATAATTTTTTCCATGTCAGTGAAGCAGATGTTAGACATGTTTAACTGAAACGAAACAGCTTCTCTGATATATCTTTTTGATTCACCATCGTGATTAAATGGAATTCTCCATTATTTATGAAGAGTTGCCTAAGAATAACGGAAGTGCAATCTAAGGAACATGTAGAATTATATTATTCTCGTGTTGAATATAAAGGCAAATGCTTCTTATTAATTTCACGCTTCCTTCATATATATATATATATATATATATATATATATATATTTATTATTAGTATATATATGTTTATATATATATATATATTTATATATATATATATATATATACATATACATATATATATATATATACACGCACAGGCGCGTGCACACACACACACACACACACACACATACATATATATATATATATATATATATATATATATATTGAATACATAATCCTTAAAAATCCATTTTGACCATACTTTGCACATACATTATACGATGTAAGAAATAAGTTCTTAGCGTAAAAATCGATTATTTAAAAAAAGTCAATAATCGATAAAGCCGATCAGTAATCGATAAATTCAAATGTTTTCCTCCGATTTAATTCAAAGTATCTATGTAGGTTGTTCACATCATGACGAGCTCAACGATACCTCGTTTTTATTTCTACGCCACTGTGTTTAGCGAAAAAACGCGGAGAACGAAAAATCGATTTCAACAAAAATTTTAAACTAAAACTCCATCAGTTCTCAAGCAAACTTATGTAAACTTCACTCAATTGTAGCCAGCAGGAAGTTGATTGTTTAACAGTCAGTTAACTTGATAATTAAGTCAATGCATATAATGAAAACACGCGTAAATAATTTTTACTGGCTTCTTTCTTATTTTCCGTTGATAATTTCAACTAATTTTCATCAAACTTAAAAATTGCTTTATAAAAGTACCCACTTTTACATCACTGGTAGCACAGTGACAAATTGAATTTCAAACACTCCAAAATAATTGTGGTCTGAAGTAGGTTTTCATGTTGCTTGTTTGACACCATCATGTCCTCGGCTAACTTCAATTGAATAAATACAGACTATTTCGGTTATATCAGTAACGGCATTAATTCAAAATGTTTTTTTCGTGAAAGTACTTTAAAATAATTGAAAATAGAATCTGTTGCATCTAAACATGATGCTGTTTTTGCTCCATTCTAATTGAACGCTTTTTCTGATCGACCAGTTGGGTATGGCTGCTTATATATATATATATATATATATATATATATATATATATATATATATATATATATATATATATATCAGGAAAGTAATAGATTTTTTATTTATTAATCCGAAAGATTTTTATTACTTCAACTTTATTTTTAATGGATACACGTATTTGAGTAGACGCTCCGTTTATTTATTGAACAGAATATCTATTTATTTTCGTCTACAATATACTATTTAATAAGTAAACGGAGCGTCTACTAAAATACGTGTATCCACTAAAATAGCGTTTATGTAATAAATGTATCAATGTGTGATAAACATTATAGATACACAAACATATAGACAGATAGATAGATACAAATTTAATGAGAAACATATTAAAACACACAGCGCACATAGATAAACACAAGAACTCACACATACATACGGATACAAGATGCTGCCTGAAAGTTCGGAGAATTAACATAAAACATTACTTCTTTTTAGTTCGCTTCTCCTCTTTCTTAAATTGCAGAGACAAACGTACACACACTTTTGAAATGTTTTTGTTTCTGTTGGAACACGTTTAAGCTGAAAAGTGTGCCTAGCGTATCACAATGCTTTCTAACGCTCATTGCCAAACCCTATGCTCGTTCTGCGATTTCATTTTACACATCAGGATATACCTTTAAAGCAGTATTTAGATTTCAGTTTTACACATATGATATACCATTAAAGAAACAAGTCAAAAAGTCAAGTGACCGTCATATCAACTCCTTATGGGCCATTTAATGCCGAAATTTAATCTTCTTGCGAAATGTGTTGTAATAAAAATATGTTATACATTATTCGGCTTTCACAACTGAACATACGATAGTTGATACTCTTTTATTCATAGACATGTTTCTGCCAACATAATTACAGTTATATGTAATGTCTTATGTTATAGTCTTGTTGAAGTTATATTTGAAACAGTCCGATTTCTTTTCGATAATTTAAAAAAAATCAATAATCGATAAAGCCGATCAAATATCGATAAATTCAATGTTATTAATTAATAAATTCAATGTTATTAATATCATGAAAGCGTTATTTTATGTTGATTGATATATTGTTGGTAATGTTACTATAAATATCAATTCTTGGTAATTTGTTATATAAAAATGTATTCCTAGAAATTTTACGACAAAAATATTTTTATAATTTCATAGCGTTTTGTTTTTCTTTGTTAGGTTCACTATTTGCCCACAGCTAGGACTCTAACAGATGCTACGACGCCGGTTCAGGGAGGATCTGGGAACAACATCAGTTAAGTTGATCCATGCTTCTCCAAACCTCCAATATCCTTTTCAGAGGCTTTGCTGCCGGATGTAGTTTATCGTCATACTAAGGATTGCATTGTTCACTAGGCGACCTCATTAAATGTGATAAACAATGCTAATTCAGGAAACAACTACAAACGGAGTTGTGTCGCGAAACTTATATAAAATTGTTAAAAAAATAATGCCCGATTTTAAAATAAACCTTTTATGTTCTGATTTATTATTATAATAAATAATAGTTGCACAAAACATATTACTCGTTACTAATGATAAAAATCGTCTCTTTGTTAATTTCATATGAATCTCTTTCGAAATTCAACTTGAGACATGATTTAAACGTAAACATGAGGATGAAAAAAAATGAGATGTGTTTACTTTTTTGCATAATGTCAAGCTTGGTCATAATGCTTCTCAAACAGCTGTCAGCACTAAAAGAATGTAGAGTGAAGGGCCCACTTGTGATCGGACAATACGGCGCTGGTCTCTGAAGTTCAGCAGTAGATATACGATTCTTGAAGTTTTAAGTGGTAGACGACACCATCTACAATTGACAATCAACATCTGAAAACACTAATCGAACAAAAACAACGTCAAAGTGTCAGAAGAAATGCCTCAGATAATGGGTATCAGTTTTTTTAACAATATACATAACGAATCCGACCTGAACTAGAACTCGGCTCTCCGCTTTCAAATTACACCATCCGCATATCCTAAGTTACAGCACCTGCTATACCTAAGCGGTCACTCATGTAACCAGGCTCAACGTTGCTTAACTTCGGCGATCTTACGAGAACAAGTGTTTCTACATGATCTGGTATATGTCTTGAAATATAACGAATTTCAATTGCTTTTCAGCAACTGATAATGAGTATCCGATAATATTCAATTAATTGTATAATTACTTCGCAACCAGCTCGGTGATGAAGTCATTTATCTATTTATGAAAATATAACAAAAGAATGGCCAGACATATGAAAATATTTTCATGTTGATTACTATGGAATGAAATAATATTTATTTTCACATTCGGTGACACAGAAAGAAGAATGAAATATCAGATCATTGCAAAGATCGTGCGCAATTTTTATTGTTAATATAAAATGACCGCATCTTGACACTATTTTTTTTAGTAGCGATTTTTAGTGTGTTCTATATAAAAACCTTGCGAGTCCTGCTTTTTTGTATGTTGGCGGTTTGTCAACATGCCTTGAAGATGGAGGACGAAATGTTGCATTTTCTCCCTATTATGGTCGATGAATTTCGAAAAGGAATAAGCGGCGGAATGGCGATAAAAAAGAAAAACACACCCAGAAGGTTACTTGGATAGTGAGCCAGATCTTTGGACTGCCAGAAAGTGGCTTGGCAGATTTCGTCAAGGTTATTTTCGCATGAACGATGAACCACGATCCAAGTCGTCCTTTCTACGTCGATGAAACGCTCTGCTTGCCACCTTGGAGAGTAAACTTCAAATTTCGACGGAATATATTGCTAAGAGTTTGAAAATGAATATCTAAAGTGTCTTTTGCCTTTTCGAGCGACTTGGGAAAACAAAAAAACAAAAAAAAAACAGCCGATTCTGTCAAATCAAAAACATGTCATTTTGCACCCTGACAACGCAAGGCCGAATGATGCAAAACCGACTTTCCAGAACTTTAAAAGAAGATTTAAAATGGGAGACCTTTCCACGCTCACCGTATTTTCCTGACTTGGCGCCTTCAGGTGTTCATTTTTTCCGGTCTCTACAGATAAATTTACATGATAAAAATTGACTCTATACAATCAATCGAAAGCTACGTCACAACCTTCTTCCAGCTAAAAACAGTTTCTCCGAAAATGGCATCAACAATCGTGTGCAAAGATGAGAGACCGTTGTTAAAATCAATGGAGTCTATGTACTTGAATAATAAATGTTTTTATGAGTATTTAAAATTTTATTTTTTTTTAATTGGAAACTAACATTTGCAATTATCTAAAGGTTGGACTTGTTACGCAAAGACTTTCTAATTTGAACTCAATGACTATCAGAAGTTCTTCAATCTTGTAAATGACATTAAAATATAAGCTGTAAAATAATCATTTGTGATCGATTTTTGTTGAAGTAGTATATTTTTAAAAAATCAGGCTTAGAGAAGAACACTTAATAACAAGTGTTTTTGCTGACAAAATAAAATGAGGCTTTTAATTAAATATTAACTAAATTTTATCGGCAATACGGTTTTGATGATTACAAAGCGGGAAATGTTGAAACGGAGGCATTAATAATTTAATAATACAATTACAATTACAAGACAAGAAAGAGAAACACCCCTAGACTCATTTCCTTGGTACAGATGTTAACAGGCGAATTTAGTGAAACATTATTACTTTGCTGAGATGGAATGTTCTTTTAAATCTTTTGTTCATCTTTGTTTTTGTTTTTTTATAAAGGATCTGATTACCTGACAAGATTGTTGTTTAGCGACCATCAACGATATTAGTCAATGACCTTTAAAGATTTAAGGCTGTAAGTACTGATTAACAAGGTAGTACTAGTTCTTCATTTGGCATACTAGTGTACTCATGCTTTCAAAAAAATTACAGGCATTTTTGTAAAGTTTTAATAGTAAGATTCAATCTTAAAACAATGTATTGATATTCAATAAAGCTGAGGATTTCCACCATAAACAGAGGTCAATAAACCGATTAATTAATCCGTTCTCTTTACATTTTTAGAGTTCAATGGTGTTTAACATTCATTGATTAATTCTGGTATTATTTAAACCTCTTTTTGCTCCATAACTGTTCATGTTAACAATTTTATGCGTTTAATATAATTGTGAAATGTAAATAGCTCCCGGGAAATAAAGATTGGTAAGGGAACAATGACGGCAATAACAAAGCCTATTTCAGGTTGAAGCAAAAAGATCACTTAACAAACACATGTATCTGATTGCCGCACATGAAAGGCTTGAATAAATACGACAACAATTTAAAAAGACATAAGATTAAAGGAACTGATTAATTCAAAGGTTAATTTTGCTTCGGAAATAATTTTGTCTAAATGCAGATAAATATTTTATTTGTATAGATTATTAAAACGACTAAGGGAAATAATCACTCATAAATTTAGTAACTTGAGTTGATTTACGTACCTTCGCACTACAGATGTGACAGGAAATATATAAATAAATACACATTGTAATTATTACATTATTTATTACAGTTTTTCTTTTGCTATTTCACTGTTTTAGTTTAGTGTTTTGACTGTAGACATATTCCGTAATCGGGCTAAGTATCTTTAAGATGTGACTGATCATTTCTCTTCTCAACTTCTTATCATTCGTAATTCTTAGAAATGTGTGCCTTTTGACTAAGACTGTTTTCCCTCTTATGCAATCCATATAAACAAACACGTTATGCAGGTACTCACAGCTTTATTCTTCCCATCTTAGATTCAGTTTGTCCAGTGACTGCTAATTTTATAAGCCTTATTTCTTCATTATGTCTCAGTGTCTCTTTCTGATTTTACGTATAATTTTATTTTTGGTTACCATTTTCTCGTTGCTGACATGCTCCGTCCATGTTATTCACATCATCCTTCTGTATAAACACTTTTATTAGTCTGTGCGGAAATTGTCCAGCAAAAAATGATATTATAATATATATATATATATATATATATATATATATATATATATATATATATATATATATTCTTGGATGACACAGGTAAGTCGTTTGCATTGAATCTATGATCTTTTTTCATTTGCCCTACCAACGAATGACTAATGAAGAAATTCATGTCTGAAGTACATATATTAGTAGATGTTTTCTGCTTTTCTTTGGAATCCAGATTTCTTCACAAGCTTCGTAGGCGTTGAAGTCTGTCTTCTGATTAAGTGATGAATCTTGAACATGGCTTCTGTTTTATTAGTTATTCCGAATCTGTCCCAGTTCTGTGTAATATATTTTTAACAACGTTAGACACACCCATCACAATCATTGCCAGACACGTCTATATCTTAATTAAATTGCGAAATTATCGCCGTTCTAAAAACACCTTTACATTCTTTTTTTACGTCTATGAATATAATCGCCATATACGACATACAGGTATTGTACCAGAGGAATTTTCAGGAATTAAATATTAAATCATATGAATATTAATTAAATTACTCTTATACTGTATGATTATTAAGGATTTCATTATTGCATCATATGAAGATGAAATAATTAAATATTATATCAGGTGTATATAAATCAATTCGCTAATATATATTAAAACATTCATCAAATCCCCTGAAGATATTCGTTCTAAGAACATTATATATCTAATAATCCATTCTTTATTCTAGCATATAGAATATTACTCAAAAGCGTTATATACATTTCTATGAAATATATGTTGGATCTTAATTATTGAGTGATTTGTTTTGTATAGCTTATCAATCTTTTTAGATTATTTAAAGCCAGAAATATTTTTAGATTGTGAGAATTTTTTGGGCGATAGTAATCATTTAGTGATACACGTCTTACTAATTAACCCATAACTGGGGGAGATTAGGTTGATTCGCACCTTTCCTAAGAGTATTTGCTCGTAAGTGAATATAACGAAGCCAACTGGAATTGAAATTCGTCTCTCCGATTAACAATTCCGACTCATTATCCATTACACCATCTTCACATCCAACCTTACCAACCTGGTATTCCCAAGCGGACACTCATCTAATTACTGACCAGGTTTGACTTTACTTAACTTCAGTGATCGTACGGGAGCAGGTGTTTAAACATGATAGGGCGGGAAGCCCTTATTTGGATTTATTTATAGATAAAAATTGTTTATATTAATGATTTTATGAGCAAACCAGACACATCTAAAAATTTATAATTATCCATATTTTGAATACTAAAGCAGCTAGATTGTGATTTGCATAAGAACGAAATCATATACATACTGAAGGATGTTTAGCGACTGCAGGTCCAGATGTGTCGACACACCTATCCAAGTCAAGTTACCCCCCCCCAATAAATGAAGAGACATGTTATCTTCTGTCAGAGTTGAGTGATCGTTTGTCTATACTCTGTAATCCATATATAAAGGAAATCGTTTTAAAGATACGTAGTAGCTAACATAGATCGAGAAGAGAACATGGTACGTGATTTTAGCAAAGACAAAGCAATGGTTAACCCGCCTTTGGTTATGTTTTTTGCCTTTATTTCTTTTGTTTAGTGTGTTTTCAGCTATGATTCGTTTGTTCTTGGTTTTAATGTCCTTTTTAACGCCATGATTATAAGTTTTGGAGATCCATAGTATTTCTCGAATCTTGCGGGTTTAAAATTCTTTTTCTTTAAAGTTATTCCATGAATAACATAAACCAGACTCCAGTAAATCCTGAAAGTAGAACATCGATCAATGAAACTTGAAGTTACGTGCCTTTCTTTGATATAAGTGAAAATAATAATAATAAAAAACAAGCTACATGTAAATAAATAGTGATTTTTTAAGCCCGGTTTAGATGTGGCACAAGGGTGAAAGTATGAGACACCCAGTGAACATCGAACTCACTACTCAGTCGTAATTGATCTTGCAATACAAGCTTTCTAACACCACGTCGAGGTGCACCTACATGTAAATAAATATATGAGAAAAGTAATCCGCATTTCGATGTAGATTAAGAAAAGCCGTTATGCTGTTTTCTTGCCATCTGCTGATTTTGACGAGTCATTGTTCCGTGTACCACATCTGCTCCAGATTGATACACAGAACTTTCTTTTCTGGACTCTCTTTGGTTTAATCTGATTGCTTGCTTAGCACAAAGGACCAATCATGTTTCAAACTAACAAAAACTTGTTCAAATCCAGATGTTAAGCCTATGCTTCTTTAGAGAACAAGACATGCAACAACAACGACAACAATAATAACAATCACTAGCTAAACATACCAAATTTAATCGAACACGTGTCAAGAAAATGCTGACTTGTGTATTCCCATGTTTTTATCTTATCCGTACATCATCCCACTGATCTATATAGTGATAAACATTGAATCATCAAATTTAAGCGATCAGCCGTCACATTGATTTAGAATGGAACTTCCTTTAAAATAACTATTTATTTGAAGATGAAAGATACGCTAAGTTTAAAGTTAATTGCTTTATTATCTACAAAACTTTAAGATGCCAAAATAGAATAATTAGCAAACATCACGAACAACAATAATGATATTAGTCTTGAGTGTAACAGTAAACTTATTAGTGAGAAAAGACATTGATAATAGGAAGAACAGCATCAGCATTCGGTTGTTAAATTAGATGGAAAAGAGAAAATAAATGATATTGATGTCCAAAGGACAACGAGAAAAACCCGAAGGAATTGTACCGCACAACTAAAGAATCATTGGAAAATGCTGGTCAGCTTTGAAGTCTGATATCAAAGGTGTTGAGGATTATTCAAGGGAAGATCACAAAACCCCCCAAAATAAATCGAAAGTTGGGAATGATAAAAACGTCAACGGACATTTCTTAGAAAAGTAAAATGCGATATCATGGACATGTTTGTAAGAGGAACTGCAAATAGTGAAATATATTCATTATTAAATGAGGAGGAGACAGATTCAACCATAATTAACAACATTATGACCAGGATACAAGTGACACAGGAAAACGTTAAACGCTATGAAGAGGACTGAGATAGGATCATCCTATGCTCGGGAAACGAATCCAGCAAGTTAATAAATTCTTCCAGAAATTATTACCAGCATAAGAACCTACAGTATATCCCCAGCCTACACTATGCTTGGGATTATTCTAGGTTAAAACGTTTTATAAACTGGGTATCAATTAGGTTAGGCCCGTTTAGATCCACAGGTATAACACAGGTTAGAATAGCGTATACATCATTGGGAGAAAATATAAATACTTAGGGGATAATACACATCTTTCCTCCTATAATAAAAGGTACTATATTCACAGATGACAGAAATACAATGCAACAGTAAGAGTTACACATCCACTGAAATTTCTTGCATGTCTTCTAATGACCTGACTTGCATTCCGATACTTTGCTTTACACAGTAATAGGCCTAAATTTTGGAAGTCTAATGAGATGGAACAGGATTAGTTTTCTTTTACAAACATGAATACCCTGTTACTTTTCAATGGGTTAATATCAACCATTTTAGTAGTCTTTGGACTGTGATCAGTACATAGCATTTATTTAAGTCAAGCAATTTCAGTACAAGGAGTAAAAGAAATATAAACTAGTTTAAGTGAATATAAAGTTCGTCTGAATTTATTTTGTTAATCATATAAGTCTCAATAGCTCCGAAACATTTTTCTCAACTTCTAACCGATTACTTTAGGCGCTAAAACAAACGAGTTACATTTTTACGTAATTTCAAGATGTTTTATTAAAGGTATTGGAGTTATTATAAAATCAGCACAGTGAACGAGAAAATCACATTTTACGTAAATAAGAAGTTAATAAAATCGTAAACAATTGTTCAACACCAATAACAGAACAATTAAAAAAGACATTAGAAAAGTTTTAAGGCAATTACGACTTAACATAATGAACATTCGTCTCAATAACCACCAGCTAACTATTATCCACTGATTTTGTTAATATATTTTATCTCAGCAGATTCAGTTTCCGACATGGCGGTTTCAATTGCTTCCCATAGGCCATCTTTCTGCCATATTACTTGCTAGCTTCACATGTATCCATGTTCATAATCATATATTTTCTGTAGGATTCAGATCGAGACTTGATAGTGGTCATTGTATTATCTTCACTTTTGTAAACATTTTACGGTAAAGAAATTCCCGGGTAAATTAGATACATGAGAAGGAACATTGTCATGCAAAATACATGCATTGTCTTCGACAACCACATTTGCATCAGATAAGGCTATCTTTTGTACCATGCATCAATTCCATCGAATGTCCCCCAAGAATCGTCCGTGAAAATGACTTTAGAAAAGTCTGTTTTCATGTATTTCGTGGCCCAATTTAGATACTTTCAAATTCTTGCTTTATTTTATTTGAAAGGAGGTTGCCTAGGAGACTTCTTGAAAGATCCCTAGTGGCGAAGTATTCTACACTTTTTGTCTTCTTGACTCCCTCAATTATTCTAGCCTGTTCAAAGGTGTCAACTATGGTAGAAAGTTGTTTTTTACTATAACGCACTTTAGTTTTTAAACCTTTTCCTTTGTTTCCATTGCAGTTCTCAACAGTTATATTTTCAACAACTTATTGTTCGATGATCTCTGCTAAGCTCCATTTATATCTCCAATGTGGATAATCCCACACTAAATAAATTTGTCATGTTCTATCAGCATATATTATGGAAAAAAGAAAAATCTATATTTTATTAGCCGCCATTTGCCTTAAACTAATAATATTTTAATCTTCATAATATCTTACATAACATATTTTAAGTAAACATGTTGAAAGTATTTACACATTTAACTGAAGCATTGTTTCGACATCTGAATTCAGCGTTTAAAATCTGACAAAAGTTGTTCGAAGCAAATTCGAGTTATTGATGTTTATGTGATTTGCATAATAATTTCAGACGGATTCTAATTTAAACAAGGATCTTTTATATTCAGGAATGAAGTAGGCAAGGCCCAATCAAACCATGTGTCTTATTATGGATGAAACTTAAATATAACCGGCTATAGCCTAGAAGGAGTTTATCATGGCCTGTTGCACAGGCGCGCCATTGAAAGCTGTTGTGACATTGCTAATTTCTGCAGCGATAACTTTTTAGACACTAGCAAATAATAATAATTTGCTTATACATACTTGCTTATTCATACATACACACACAGACACACACACACACACACACACATATATATATATATATATATATATGTATGTCAATAGATGAAATGATAAAATTATATATAGATGTTAAAACTGAGGAAAGATATGAAAGTCGATTATAAAATAATTAATCTTCAATATATTAAAATACTTTCTATCTATCTATCTATCTATCTATCTATCTATCTATCTATCTATTACATTCGATTGATATCTATCTATCTATCTATGTATGTATTACATTCGATATCTATCTATCTATCACATTCGATATCTATCTATCTATCTATCTATCTATCTATCTATCTATCTATCTATCTATCTATCTATCTCATGAATATCTATAAATATGTTTTTCCTATACAATCTATTCGATAGTGTTGAAAAAATGACGGTCTCATACAATAAGCGAATTGTATGTAGACGTAAAAAATTCGTATGAAAAGACAAATTTTTATGACATTCGAGTATTGAAATTTAAGAATTCATACCGAAAGGCAGCTGTAAAATTAAATCACAATATCACAAAATTTCAAATTTATCAGAATTTTTTCATATAATTAAAATAGAACTGGTATGGAAACGAAAAAAGTTCAAAGTTTCACGATGAAAATTTGAATGGACTTCAAAATTTTCGAATTTTTTCTTTCATTTATCAATTTGTGTGTCTGCCATAAAAGTTAAAATAAAACCTCGCCAAAGCACATACGTACGTACATTCATAGACTCTCACAGAAACGCACATATTTAACACCTATCTATAAATAAATGTAGATATCTTTATGTTTGCAAATATATACACTGCCATATATAAAAATGGCAGGCTATTCGTATGTATGAGCACGCCAGGATGTTAGAGTGTCTAGGAGAGTCATTGTTGCAAATGCCTGCTCCAGCAAATTTGTATTTGCTCAGCACAAATAGACCTCCACCTGTGGTTTATACTGTTAGCGAAAGTTGCTTTCCAAAAGCTAAGCAAAGTATGAAGAAACAGGAAAATTTCGTTAGAAACAAAGAAAAGAGTGAACTGTATACTGTAATATTGGTCCCACTATATGGCAATGAACACTGAAAATCTCATGGCAAATGTAGATGGGATTTGAGGGAACAAATGGAAGCAAAAAGGACACTTACAATTAAAATCAGAAAAAACAGTGGAAATTTATAAGTCGCATACGCATATAGTCCTCAATATTATAGGATGAGGAGAAAGACATTGAAAATAATTTTAAGCTTCTATAATGCGCTCTAATGTTTCCTTATTTTACTTGATACATAAAATTCATCCAGTATTTCAAAATGGAAGAAGTAGTCATTCCAACAAATCCAACAATCAAGATAATTTACTCTACCTACCAACTCCGTCACAACTTCATGAAAAGAATTTATCTAAGCTTAACATAAACACTTCTTCTATAACAATACTACAGAACAAAATAATAAACTAACTTAATAATAATAATAATATTAATAAAAATGATAATAATAAGTTAAACTTGAAGGAAGAATTCACATTATCACCTATAATGATTAGCACAAGCAATACATAGGCGAAACCAGTAGGAATTTAAATAAGATATTACATGGAAAAGAAAACAGCACTCAGTGCATTAGTAACTCATTATAATGTGTCTGACCATCATTTTGATTTAAATAATGCTGCTGCAATTAAAAGAGAAATTATTTAAATATGAGACAATATACAGAAAG
The DNA here is from genome assembly GCA_964036315.1 of Acanthosepion esculentum. Taxonomy (NCBI): domain Eukaryota; kingdom Metazoa; phylum Mollusca; class Cephalopoda; order Sepiida; family Sepiidae; genus Acanthosepion; species Acanthosepion esculentum. The sequence continues at coordinate 53,469,534 of OZ038475.1, forward strand.
TTGAGCGCAAGAACATCCACGATAGATTTGCGGCTAGGGTCTTTCATGATTTCACCTTTCTTGGCAAATCTTCTTTTACCACAGTGTGGAGTATCTAATAAAAAAAATGATAAAAACAAAGACAAAAGCATAAAGAAGGTGAATAAAATCGTCTCGAGTAAATGACCAGACATATCTAAAACTATTCGATATTTGAAAATTAAATGGTTTCCTATGGGTTCATTATTAGCGTTTTTATATATTCACTTCTCCTTCCTACACGCATAATTTAGTCTGAGGACTTCCTTTTTGGGTACGAAATGCGTTACGTAGAATTTTTTCTACTTTATCATTTGGCTAACATTGTTCAGATATAGCGTAATTTATATATCATATTTTCCCATACATAGATACATACATATATATATATATATATATATATATATATATATATATATATATATATATATATATATATATATATTGTGTTCTATATGAACACAATAGAGAGGCCTGTAGTGGCGAAATCATTTACGTAATAACAAAGGCCAATATTGTTCCTCGTTCAAGCCTCACTAACAGACAGGCCATTGAATTGTAATGCAAATCTTTTTATCACTGTGGGTTGACGTATCACAGACTTCGTAAGCCTCATCGTTTGGTCCGGTGATGATGGAAACAGAACTTTATCTTCTATGCATATGAATGTATTCATGAATGATTACATAGAATCATATGTGTATATATATATATATATATATATATATATATTTATATATATATATATATATATATATATATATATATATGTACATGTGCAGGAATGCAAATAAATCTATATAAATGTTTGAATAAAATAATGAACACACACACGCACAGGCACACAGACACATTCACACACACACACACACACGCACAGGCACACAGACACATTCACACACACACCCACACATATATATATATATTTATAAAATGATGAAGAATACTCAAGTTTTAAAATGAGGGAATAGTAACAAACTCTTCAGTTTGGATATTTTCGTTTATTTTCTAACAAAAATATCTAAATTTAGACAATAGCGCTGAGATTTTTTGAAAAGAATGCAAAAAAAATACGAAAATGAGAAATGCCAAAATATTGTCAGGTATATAGTTTTTTGATTAATGAGATAATCTTAGAAATATTTTCTCAATCTATTTAATTTTTTGCGAATGTTTGTTTCCATAACCTTGCGATCTGGAAGGGAATTTATCTAATCGTAGTGAAACATCACGAGAGTGGTGAGTGACGAAGGGATATAAATGGAAAGAATACAATAATGGAAACAGAATATAACTAATCATGGGTAACAGAGGGAAAATACGCAGATCTATGGTGCTAATTAGAAGCAGTCTTACGTATGAAGTTATATTAACAGAGAATGCACGCTTATAAGAAACGAATAACTTATAAAATCAACAGTGTAGCTAGAAGAAGGAATTAATTAGAATAGAAAGGCCTGTTATTTAGCTATCCTATTTTCTTATTGACTCGTTATCTAAGAGCCAGTTTTTCGGGGGATGATTTACTAATACTTTACAATTTTGTTCATCAAGCATTTTATTAAATTCTCTTCCTATCGAGCAACATATTTATATAATACTATATGTACGCATTTCTGGATGAATTTAGAGTAATTGGACATGGTTAAAAGCAATTGGTAGAAATGCTCAACAAAAAGAATTGACAAAGTTTGCAATAAACACGAACAAGACAAAGAAAAGACACGAAGAGGGCAAAATAAATATTAAGCAAGCAAACAATATATATAAGGCAGTGCAACAGTAATAAGGCAAAAAGTTCAGAAGCTAAATATTGTGTTAAAACAGAAAAGGGAATACAGACAAGCGATCGCAGCAATCTGACTTCAGGACAAGTAAAAACAGAAACAAGTCTTATGAGACCGAGAAGTGGCCTATATTAATGACTAGGAAGTAATCCCACCATGCATCTGTGTGTGTTTTTTTCCTATATTTTGGGGAAACCGGATATTTTTGCCGTCATTGCCATATACGATGGGAACGAACAGTTATGAATTGTGGGTCATGCAAAGACAGTCATAGACACTGTTTCGGGGAGGAAAACCTAATTCGGTCCATCGTTTGTAATCGTTTCACCTCAAGCAAGGCGATAATATCGCTAGAACGCAGAATGCTGCAGGGAGTGAAAGAGAATGAGAATACTTTAGTGGAGAGCATTGAGGAAAGGACAGTAAAGGAACAGGGTTCAAGAAGGCAGATGGCGACTGACGTTGCATTTAAATTTTCGAAGATTGTAGTTATCAGGGAAGCAAGAAATTGGAAGAGACTTCCACAGGTGTGAAGTGTGAAAAAATAAACTGTTAGAGTAGAAGTGGCGGTTGCATCTAGCTCGTTCAACAGTAAAATGGTTTGATCGAGTTGGCAATCTATCTTAAATTCATGTAGACAAGACTCCTGGCAAAGAACTCATCAGAACAGTTGCCATGAAAATATTTGTAGAAACGCGAGAGGGTAGCAATGTCACGCCGTTGAGAAAGTGACTGAAGCCGAGATGCCTAGTCAGGATCGATTACATTACAGACCATGTTTTGATTCTTGAGATATACAACAGGAGCTCAGTTCAGATTTGGCAACAGTATTAGAAAGAATTAAGTAATATCCTGTAGTATGAGCAGCGGAATTGGCACAATCTACTCACGCACATATATTCCGCTTCGAAATACCGAGAATATTACCGAATACATCTCACACTAGAAACCAGAGAGGACAACAGACAAAACCCTAACATGATAACAGTCAGAATAATAACTGATAGGCTGTATTTCTATTATAATATAATCAGAATATTAATCCTCCGATGTATATTTCCTTATTGCAATTAAATGCGTCAGAGGAAGGAACTTTCAAATTCTTCCCATATGTTGACGCTAGGGTTAGATTAGACAAATGTCGATCTAAGCAGCGTCAAGAGTATCATGATGTTATCACTTTTCTAAATAATATAACATATTATTTCAAGATTCGATGATTCGAAAATTGATATGAAACCACCTCCGCCACTGAGCAAGTGAAATCGAGTAAATTAAGATTTTCAATTCTGCTGTTCTAGGTAGCCATAACTTTATCATTTAGGTGCAATCTAATTTTACTAAACGGTGTTTCATCCCAGGAGATTTTTGCTGAACTCGGGTAACCCAAATAAAGCAAGGCCTGCCGGATATGTCGTAATCGTCATTTTAAAACCTGTTAAATCACAGATGATACGTACGAGCTTTCACAGTCTTCATATAAACTGCGCAGATGCTTTAAATGCTTCCGAAGCACCAGTATTCTTTTAGAAACAATGGCGAATATATTTCATTTTAACGTTATAATCCACTATGGGGTTAACCTCTGAAACAGTAGAAGAGATAATAAATTAATTCTATACGCAGTTTCGTACCATTCAGCCTCGGTTCTGCCTTGGTTGGTTGATTGGTTATTCATGGCGTTGAGATACGTATTTACTTTCCAAACATTATAATATTATTAAGAAATGAGAAAGTAATACACAACTTAATTTGCCGAGTCGTATAAACGTAACGTTGGGAATCATTTATATATATATTTAATAAACTGAAACAATGAAATCATATTGCGGTTTGAATTATATGACAAATAATAAGCAATGTAACCTAGACGCATAGTTCAAGTGGTGAATAATATTGGAGGAAATAAATTAATCGTGCAGGGATTGGTATTTTGTATATAAAAATAAATAAACTACGAATTAGCGTAAAGTCGGAAGAAATATGAATCGAAGTAGGTGTAATGACAAAAGTACGCATGTGTAGGCTTTAAGAAATCTTTATTCAAATGAGAATACACGGTTCGCGTTTAGTGTCCTTTTATAGTCCCAGTATACAGAAATAGCTTTCTCAAAGAGAAAAGTAACAAAACAAGGGGAGATCACTCACGATTATTCATAACAGTAGGTATTTTTAATGAACAGATAACTAAATATGGGAATTAAGTTTTGTGAAATAAATAGAAAAAAGACTGACGTGGTAGTAAGAGTATGCAATCAAAAATGAAAATGTAAGAACTCTAAAAGAAAAACGAAGTATACATTGAATCAATATCTTCATCTACCGCAAGAAAGTTGGTTCTCTATGTGGTGCCATAAAGTTTCTCTCGTCTGAGTCCATCCTTCAAATCTATAAATCAACCATCCGTCCTTGCATGGAATATTGCTATCATATATGGTCTGGTGCCCCCGCTGTACGACTCGAGGTCCTCAACAAAATCCATAGACGAATATGCAATGTGATAGGCCCTGATCTGGCATCTAGTCCACAGTCCCTTTCTCACAGACGTGCCGTGGCTGCTCTCTCTCTCTTTTACAAGTATTTTCACGGCAACTGATTCGACAGGCTACTTGAGCTGTTTCCCAGACTGCATTTAAGCGAGGTACTAAGCTGGCATCTCGGTCCCACACTTTCAGTGTCAAAACGGTTAAATGTAACTGTATCTTCTACTCAACTAGGTTCTTCTCTCACACTTTCCGTCTGTGGAACTCCATTCATCTCGCTTGCTTCCCTGATAACTATAATCTTCAAATATTCAAGTGTAATGTCAATCGACATCTAGTACCTTGATCTTGTTCCCCGTTCTTCTCAATATACTTTCCTCAAACACGCCTCTATACTCTTGTTTTCAATCCTCTGGAACCCTTTGCGTGCTAGTGGTACTTCCGCCTTGCTTGGGGTGAATTGCTTAAAAAAATAAAAATAAGACGAAGCACTTAGTTTGGAGCAGATATTAATTTGGGGAACTAATACTTATGTAGTTTGGTTGATCCACACGCATATAAAGATGTGGCATACAAGACACAAGAAATGAGAATAAAAATATTTAAAAAATAAGAATGATAGAAAGAAAGATAAAAATTGCGAGAAATATAAGGAAGGAATAAAAATAAAGTTGAATTAATTCACTTTTTTAGATCTTATCAACCCATTGCAGGTTATCTAAAGCCGGAAAATATTTTTTTAAATTGTACGCTTTTTTTACGATAATAATAAGTTAGTGATATCTGTTTTATGAATTAACCGATAGCCGGGGGGGGGGAAGAGGTGCATGCATATTTTTCTCAAGGGTATTTGCGTGTAAGTGAATATAGCGAACTGAAGTGGAACTCGGCTCAGATGAAAAATCCCGCGCAATTATTCATTACACCACCAGCACATCCAAGATTACAGCACATGATATTACCAAGCGGTCACCCGTCGAGATACTGACCAGGCTAGACGTTGCTTAAGTTCGATGATCGTAAGGGTAAAAAGGTCGAGAAAGGCTAGTTTACTAGCTGTTTTTTTACCTATTTTCCATTGCCTTCAGTATGTTCTGTGAATCTTAATTATTCTTTCTGCATTACCGATATTACAACTATTTCTAAATGTACACACAAACACACAAACACACACACACACACACACACACACACACACACACACACACACACACATATATATATATATATATATATATATATATATATATATATATATGTCGTTTAGGTTTTACTTTCCTTTAAACTTCACATTGTTCACATGTTCTATGCAATTCATAGCATCTGTCTGTATAATGTTTCTTTCCAAAATCTGAGCATAATATTAAAAATCGATATTATTTAAAAACAAAGTAAAGAGTGCTAAAATGCTCTTCTAATATCAATCTTCCTATACGGAAGTGATTGCTAATGAATACCTCATAGATAAAGAGTCGGCTGAATGCAACATAAATGCGTTTCTAAAGAAGAATCTAGTGAATACCATGGGCTGAGCCTGTGAGCAACGACGATGTTTTAATAACATGGGAAGAAAAACGACACTTAGAAATAGAACGAGACATTTGGCCCTTTTGAGAGATATAATGAGTAAGGGGGAGAAGAGGTGCATTCATACATTTCCCAGGGGTAATTGCACGTAAGTGAATATGACGACCCCCATTGGAATAGCAACTCAGCTCTCCGATGAAAGATTCCGCGGTATTATTCATTGCACCACCAGCACGTCCAAGATTACAGCACATGGTATTACCAAGTGGTCACCAATCTAGGTACTGTCCAGGCTCGACGTTGCTTACCTTCGATGAACGTAAAAGGTAAAAAGGTTGACAAATGCTGTTCTATAGCGATAACTGCAGGATGATATTTTTCTTCCTTTGTATGTTGTGTTTCTTGCGGACGATGACGGTTATGGCTCTCTACTATTTCCTCGCATTTTTTGCTCTAAGGTTTTCTTTACTAATACTCTCGTCCGTATTTTGCCATCCATGCAAACAAAATCTTTCAGAAGTTTACTCGCTGTTTCCTCCCTATTTTCCCTTGTCTTCAATTTGCCCTGTGAATCATACATCCTCTTTCGCCATTAAGAACTTGCAGAACCTCCCATCTGACGGTAACAATAGATTTGCTTCCTTAAACTTCCTTAATATTAACACTTTCTCTCCATGTTACGTGATGTCGCCGTAGGCCCAATGAATAAAATACTAACCCACTTAAAATGAATGTAATTAATATTTGTTTTCGTAATAAAAATTAGGGTGAGCAAGTGAACAGGTAAAATTTTCCAAACCTCATTCCTTCATTATATGTCCCAGACATTTCACCTGTCTCATCCTGATATTATGTATAAGTGATCTTCTAGTTCCTATTTTCAGTACAACTCTCCCGTTGCTCACATATTCAGTCCACAGTATTACGAGTGGTAAATTAATATAAAGTTATCGCAAGGTTATATTAACAAAAAATGACTAAAAAAAATGCTTTGGAAACATTCTTTACAGCGAAATGGTTTGCGTACACAGCTTGATATTTGAATCATTTTGGAAGTATATTGTCAAGAATATGTCGTAGAACTCGTTTGATATTCCTCGATTTTTTTGTCTGTTATGTGTTCTCTTTCTGCATTCGGTACCCCGAAATTTAACATAATTTACGAACCAAAAACCGAGTCTAAACCTGGTAAGACTTCCAACTGACGACGTACAAATAAAAAAACGACGAACTTTTGTAAAAAAAAAAAAAAGAATGACGTTAATATTTTAGAAAATCATTGAAGATTAACAATAGCTCATTTTAAATGCCACATTAAAACTAATCTAAGCATTGTTTGATTTTTATTAAAGTTTTATAAAAAAAAAGACAGAACGTACATAATAAAAACATACACATGTAGTCATTTACACACGCGCACACATATATACATAAAGGCAAAATACAAAAACAAAAATACACAAGGGCTGAGATTTTGCCAAATTGCTTCGACTAAACCGTAAAAGCGTCCAAATATCCTTGACCTTTGCGGGTCTGAGAAATATATCGCGCAAAACTGTCTAAATAAACAACTACTAGCGCTCGCATCATTTCCATTCTCCTTTCTGTTTCATTCGCTTTCTATTCTCCAAGTAGTTCCTTTTGTGTATTCTACCGACTTCTTTTTTTGTTACTCAGAGCACATATTGATATCCTCTGCTTTTATTTTGTTTTAGTACAAATCGATACGACTGTGAAAGGAAATGAAAAGAAACAAATGACTTCGTTTCAATACATGTTAAAAATTGAGAAATACTTTTATAGCCTATTATTAAGAACGTAATGTTTTATAAGCGATGTGTAGGTAGAAGATTATCAGATAAAAAAGACCTCTGGCAAATTTGTAGACGGCTACCAATAATTTTACCTAAGTAATGTGTGAATGTTGGAGAGTAATATATCTTCGAAAGCAAGGTGAGTTGGATATAGTAAGTTGAATTCATCGATTCCTGCTTCGATTGGTTTTGTGAAAAGGGAGAATAAATATGCCTAAGTGTTTAAATCTAGGTTACTTTGACGATTTTTTCATTCATCATGACAACAATGAAAGTAATTCCGAAAAGCATGCTTGTTAGCAATCAAAACTTGATTATCACACAAGAATTATGGTCTGTTTTTCTACAGTTTAGATGTTCATACTCATAGTAGTCAAAGTATACTTCTTTCTTTTATATGTCAAAATTTTGTAATGGACAGTATAAAAGAGGTCATTACGTAATTTGTGTCCCTTGACATGTAAAACTGATCGCTCATAGAAATTTGTATCATACACAGGGTGGTCCTAAAGGCTTGTCACCCTCGATCAGTGTGGTTCTCTTCGAATGAGGTGGTTTGGCGAATCTTGCAGTGAAGTCGTGTCGCACATCCACCATGTTCTTGCCTGAATGCACACAATGATGTGTCCATGCACTTGCAAGCAGGAGCTCGTGTCAACCATCTGAAATAGAAAATTATATCATATAGAGGTGACACGATTTTCTGACAATACTCCATTGTGAGTCATTTCTTAGAATGCGAAGTTCTTTGGCATAAGTATTCTTCTCACAGTCACAGTCATTATCAGTGCCTATTAGTTGATGCCATTTTTGCATTGAAAACAGATAAAAGGATTAAGTGTCAACCAAAGAGCCACTTAATTTTTCGGTTGTCTGAATTTTAAACTCCATTTTCATCCGAAATTATAGCAAACTTAGATAACAGCACCAACAATTCTATCATCTCTTTTCTGCCCAAATAGGCTTTATGTGCCATTCTATACATAAATACATATATATATTTATAATCGTTTCTCTTCATGTAAGGCAGTAAAACCACTTAGAGCATACCGAATATAAAAGTATAAGGAAAGAAGACCGGTATTAATGAGGAGCAAAATCAATAGAAGTGTAATCAAGAAGACAGTAGATACGGAATGACACTGCATTTATATTTTAGAAGATGAAAGTTGATTGGAAAACATGGAGAGCCGGAACTGAGTTCCAAAAACGAGAAATGCGAGAAGAGAAGCTGTTAGCATAGAACTTACGCTTTTATCTAGCCAATTCTGCTGTGAGTTGTTGAGAACTTGCCGCCAATTTTAGAACTGGCCATAAATTCATAAAGTATAGGTACCATGGCGAAGAGTTCAGTCGAACAATTACCATGAAAGTATCAATAATAAAGGCAGAGGGAAGCTACGTTACGGAGGAGGGAAAGGGACTGAAGCCAAGACGCCAGGTCAAGACCAATAATATTGCTGATATATATATATATATATATATATATATATATGTGTGTGTGTGTGTGTGTGTGTGTGTAACGCGCGTTCTCGCATAGTGCAACCTCCAAATGTTCACTTATGAAAAATGATTTTGTCATCTTGTACATCATGCGTGTTCCTTTTCTGAGAAACCAAATTACAATAGACTAGGCTCTTGTCCGCTATTTCTTTATCCCATCTTCTTGTAAAGTGATGTTATGGAATAACCTGTCACGCCCATGAGTGACTACACCATAGGTAGTAACTATCTATATGTATCTGTAAGTCAATTGACGACAGAGACGAGCTCGAATCTGTTATTCAGCTGTTATTTGGCTGCTGTCGAAATCTCTGCCTTCGGGCAGAGAGGAACCTGGACGAAACTATGCCGAAGGGCAGAGTCTCGTCCGGGGAGGTAGACAGGATCGATCTCGTTTATGAGGGGTTTACTGGGAATTTTTGGCCACGCTTACGAGCTTGGTTTGCCACACATTAAATTCGTCCTTGTGCCACATCCTATCCCGTGAGGAGTTTGGTAAATATTGTTAGCTGGAATATGTTGATATATATGCATGGTGGTGCATTTATTTTAAGAAATGGTATATTTGTCAAATCCAGGGAATAATTAACATTTCAGCAAGAATCGAAATTATATTATAAACTACTTTTATCATTGTAATAAAATCAAATCCGGAGTAATTATAGGATTTTATTTCAGATCACAAAGAAACTGCAGCCACCAATATTTACATGAAGAAGAAATATATACTGATAATACTTTTAAAAACGTCTAATACCGTTATTTAATTTACAATACTTAAAGAAAAGCATCTTCTATGTGCCGTGTCCCTTCAGGACCTTTTCGTTCATGGCTCTCCACAATTTCCGGTCTGTTGTAGCTCTTTTGCTATATCTCCTAAACCTTGTTCTTCCATCCATTTACGTAAGCTCGGTAGGTAGTTAATACATTATTTTCCTCTGTCCATCTTGGCTTCGATCTCTCCTGTAGGTATCGAATTTTTCACATTATGTGTCCTAGATATTTCAACTGTTTCTTCTTGATGTTAAGTGTAAGTGTCCTCTTGTTTCTGTTTTCTCTAAAGGTTTGTCGTTGTTCACATGTTCGGTTCATAGTTTCCTCAGCATCCTTCTGTAGAACCATATTTCTTTTGCTACAAGTCTCTTCTTCATCTGTGGGGAAATTGCAGCATTCATCGCCATATAAGAGGACTAATATTACATGACAGTTCAGTGCTATTTTTGTTTCTAACGAAATATTTCTGTTTCTTAATAATTTGTTTAGATTTTGGACGGCACTTTTTCGATATCGCAATACGCCTTCCCTCCTCAGAGATATTTAAATCGTCGTACCCATTTGATTTCGGAATGTCCAAATTGTAATTTGAATGCTGGGCTCTTTCTTTTGCTAACAATCATGCATTCTGTCTTCTTGCAGTTGCTAACAATCATGCATTGTGTCTTCTTGCAGTTGCTAACAATCATGCATTCTCTCTTCATGCAGTTGCTAACAATCATGCATTCTGTCTTCTTGCAGTTGGTGACAATCATGCATTCTGTCTTCTTGCACTTGTTAACAATCATGCATTCTGTCTTCATGCAGTTGCTAACAATCATGCATTCTGTCTTCTTGCAGTTGCTAACAATCATGCATTCTCTCTTCATGCAGTTGCTAACAATCATGCATTCTGTCTTCTTGCAGTTGGTGACAATCATGCATTCTGTCTTCTTGCACTTGTTAACAATCATGCATTCTGTCTTCATGCAGTTGCTAACAATCATGCATTCTGTCTTCTTGCAGTTGCTAACAATCATGCATTCTCTCTTCATGCAGTTGCTAACAATCATCCATTCTGTCTTCTTGCAGTTGGTGACAATCATGCATTCTGTCTTCTTGCACTTGTTAACAATTATGCATGCTGTCTTCATGCAGTTGCTAACAATCATGCATTCTGTCTTCTTGCAGTTGCTAACAATCATGCATTCTCTCTTCATGCAGTTGCTAACAATCATGCATTCTGTCTTCTTGCAGTTGGTGACAATCATGCATTCTGTCTTCTTGCACTTGTTAACAATCATGCATTCTGTCTTCTTGCAGTTGCTAACAATCATGCATTCTGTCTTCTTGCAGTTGATGACAATCATGCATTCTGTCTTCTTGCAGATGCTAACAATCATGCATTCTGTCTTCTTGCAGTTGCTAACAATCATGCATTCTGTCTTCTTGCAGTTGGTGACAATCATGCATTCTGTCTTCTTGCACTTGTTAACAATCATGCATTCTGTCTTCATGCAGTTACTAACAATCATGCATTCTGTCTTCTTGCAGTTGATGACAATCATGCATTCTGTCTTCTTGCAGTTGATGACAATCATGCATTCTGTCTTCTTGCAGTTGCTAACAATCATGCATTCTGTCTTCTTGCAGTTGCTAACAATCATGCATTCTCTCTTCATGCAGTTGCTAACAATCATGCATTCTGTCTTCTTGCAGTTGGTGACAATCATGCATTTTGTCTTCTTGCTGTTGCTAACAATCATGCATTCTGTCTTCATGCAGTTGCTAACAATCATGCATTCTGCCTTCTTGCAGTTGATGACAATCATGCATTCTGTCTTCTTGCAGTTGCTAACAATCATGCATTCTGTCTTCTTGCAGTTGATGACAATCATGCATTCTGTCTTCTTGCAGTTGCTAACAATCATGCATTCTCTCTTCATGCAGTTGCTAACAATCATGCATTCTGTCTTCTTGCAGTTGGTGACAATCATGCATTCTGTCTTCTTGCACTTGTTAACAATCATGCATTCTGTCTTCATGCAGTTGCTAACAATCATGCATTCTGTCTTCTTGCAGTTGCTAACAATCATGCATTCTCTCTTCATGCAGTTGCTAACAATCATGCATTCTGTCTTCTTGCAGTTGGTGACAATCATGCATTCTGTCTTCTTGCACTTGTTAACAATCATGCATTCTGTCTTCATGCAGTTGCTAACAATCATGCATTCTGTCTTCTTGCAGTTGCTAACAATCATGCATTCTCTCTTCATGCAGTTGCTAACAATCATCCATTCTGTCTTCTTGCAGTTGGTGACAATCATGCATTCTGTCTTCTTGCACTTGTTAACAATTATGCATGCTGTCTTCATGCAGTTGCTAACAATCATGCATTCTGTCTTCTTGCAGTTGCTAACAATCATGCATTCTCTCTTCATGCAGTTGCTAACAATCATGCATTCTGTCTTCTTGCAGTTGGTGACAATCATGCATTCTGTCTTCTTGCACTTGTTAACAATCATGCATTCTGTCTTCTTGCAGTTGCTAACAATCATGCATTCTGTCTTCTTGCAGTTGATGACAATCATGCATTCTGTCTTCTTGCAGATGCTAACAATCATGCATTCTGTCTTCTTGCAGTTGCTAACAATCATGCATTCTGTCTTCTTGCAGTTGGTGACAATCATGCATTCTGTCTTCTTGCACTTGTTAACAATCATGCATTCTGTCTTCATGCAGTTACTAACAATCATGCATTCTGTCTTCTTGCAGTTGATGACAATCATGCATTCTGTCTTCTTGCAGTTGATGACAATCATGCATTCTGTCTTCTTGCAGTTGCTAACAATCATGCATTCTGTCTTCTTGCAGTTGCTAACAATCATGCATTCTCTCTTCATGCAGTTGCTAACAATCATGCATTCTGTCTTCTTGCAGTTGGTGACAATCATGCATTTTGTCTTCTTGCTGTTGCTAACAATCATGCATTCTGTCTTCATGCAGTTGCTAACAATCATGCATTCTGCCTTCTTGCAGTTGATGACAATCATGCATTCTGTCTTCTTGCAGTTGCTAACAATCATGCATTCTGTCTTCTTGCAGTTGATGACAATCATGCATTCTGTCTTCTTGCAGTTGCTAACAATCATGCATTCTGTCTTCATGCAGTTGCTAACAATCATGCATTCTGTCTTCATGCAGTTGCTAACAATCATGCATCTTGTCTTCTTGCACTTGTTAACAATCATGTATTCTGTCTTTCATGCAGTTGCTAACAAACATGCATTCTGTCTTCTTGCAGTTGCTAACAAATAATGCATTCTGTCATCATGCAGTTGATGACAATCATGCATTTTGTCTTCTTGCAGTTGCTAGCAATCATGCATTCTGTTTTTCATGCAGTTGCTAACAAACATGCATTCTGTCTTCATGCAGTTGATGACAATCATGCATTCTATCTTTCATGCAGTTGCTAACAAACATGCATTCTGTCTTCTTGCAGTTGCTAACAAATAATGCATTCTGTCTTCATGCAGTTGATGACAATCATGCATTTTGTCTTCTTGCAGTTGCTAACAATCATGCATTCTGTCTTCATGCAGTTGATGACAATCATGCATTCTGTCTTCTTGCAGTTGATAACAATCATGCATTTTGTCTTCTTGCAGTTGCTAACAATCATGCATTCTGTGTTGATGAAGTTGATGACAATCATGCATTCTGTCTTCTTGCAGCTGCTAACAAACATGCATTCTGTCTTCATGCAGTTGATGACAATCATGCATTCTGTCTTCTTGCAGTTGATAACAATCATGCATTTTGTCTTCTTGCAGTTGCTAACAATCATGCATTCTGTCTTCATGCATTTGCTAACAATCATGCATTCTGTGTTGATGCAGTTGATGACAATCATGCATTCTGTCTTCTTGCAGTTGATAACACTAGGCATCAAAAAAACTATTTTTTAAGTTATGTTTTTTCAAATGATTTACGACAATTTCCACCGCTATCTCCGAAAATGATATCTGTTTCTCTCGATAATTTCATGTTTTTGTGCGAAGTTGAATTCTACTACTTCTACAACAGCAACAACATCGACACCCTAACACTACTACTAACACTATTAGTTTGTATTGTGTTTTTGCATTGTACTGTTTTATTGGTGTGTTATGAGATGTGAGCACTTTATTGCGGGTTGTTGTTTTATAAATAATTTGGAGGCGTGTTTTAATATTTGTGTAGCTATTCCTGGTTGAAAATACTTCTGATGGGTTAAAATTAATGTTTATAATTAACGCAATAATTAGATTTAGTGTCAGAAATATGTTGCATATTTAGTTATTTTAATGAACATGACAATGTAAATAAAAACGAAAGAAAGAGCAAGTGGCCATAGCTAAAAAAGTTGATCTGATTGAGTAAAACCAATGTGATTTTTGGATTTAGCACATCAAATTTACCTAAAGCAGCTAAAAGTTGGTGTTGACTAGTGTGATTAACTTTTTCTTCCCCCTTTACTAACTTCTGTAGTTTCCTTTCTGTATCTTCTATCAACACTGTTCAAAACCACTGACATCTGCATATGTTATATTTTAAGATTGCGGCTGCACATAACACATCCTGGTAGGATTTCTAATGCTCTCAGAATCGTCTCACTGATTAGGTTGAATAAATCAGGTGAGAAGACTTATCCTAGTCATACATACCTTGCTTTTTTTGCATATTTACTGAATTCATTATCTACCCGCATACAGACGAGTTGCTGCCAGTATAGGTTCGGAATTATTCTAATATCCTTCCCAAATACATCAAGGTTACCAAGTAGTTCCAAGTAGTTGTGGCGTATGTTATCAAATGATTTTGCATAATATATATATAAAAAAATAAGACAATAACAAAAATAACAACAATTACGATAACAAAAACACCGACACCACCATCAATAAAAATAAACTGTTGTAATCTAGGTAAGGTTACTGAATAGAATAATCAAACTGAGTTTGGTAAAAACGATAATACTTATGACAAGAACAACACATATAAGATTCGCCAGCGGAGCGTAGAAGAAGTAATCAACTGCTTAAAGTGAGTCAGTAAATTCCACAATGAATCTCCAATTGCAGGATATCTGCCAACCGACCCATGCGGTCAGATGTGGCAGAAGGCCGAATTTAATGTGGGGTATCCGAGCCCGTAGGCTCGGCCAAAACTTCCCCGTAGATCCTCTCAGCCCGGAGGCAGAAAGTTTGATCAGCACAGCTGAAGACGAATCTCCGACTACGGACTAACATACAGTATTTAATAATGTATTTCTGTAAATATGGACATACCCATTATCGTCCGTAGGTATGCTACCACAAAAACATAATACATTACATACTTATAGTATTACCTACCGACTTCTTAACGTCTATTATTCAAAGCAATATGAATAATTTAAATAATTTTAAAATAATTTCATTTATATCCAATACGACTATGAATATGTTTAAAAACAAACATGTCCATAATAACAATAGTTATGAAGGATCATATATAAAATAAACTGTAACAACCGTTACTTACAATATATTAGTGAAACTTGCAGAAATTTAAAAACATTTATGAACATAAGAAAGATCAATTGCATAAGTGATTATCCAATGCTTTAGTTATACACAGAAATAATTTCAACTACAACGTCGATTTTTAAAATGCTGTACTTATTACAACATACTTATGCATGGCCCTAAAATGTTAATAACTTAAAAGAACGGTTAACTTATCACCTGTAAATATCAAAAATAAATAAAATAAGCAAAAAATAAAATAAGAATACGTAAAAATAAATAGATAGTAATAAATTATATTTAAAGTATAATTAGGACCAACATTAAAATACTTTTCTTTTAATATTATTAATTTTAATATTAATATTTTAAACATTACGTCACTTGGCGTATTTCGTAAATTACCTTTCCTTACCCAGTAAGTTTTAACATATTTTAGAGCGTTTACTAATTTATAATTTGAAAACTTAACGACATTTTTTCACAATATTACTTCTGCCTATAAATACAGGTTACGAAATAAAGCTTCCAGATTTGCATTGATGAAATTTCTCAAGGAAAGAAACCTGTTGGCACAAAAAGGGTTCTTTTTTCCTAAACGTGAAAGAGCTAATATAAAATAAGAATTTAATTTTGAAACAAAGAAAAAAGTATCATATATACATTTTTGTGTGGAGTCATTAACGTTCCTAGTTCTTTTATAGAATTGAAAAATTTCTGCATGTTGTTTAACATTTATCAGGTGGCTAAAGTCATGGATCTAGATGGTGCTATAAAAAGAAATATTCGCGAAAAACTGACTCAGATGAATTTGAAAATCTGATTTTCTTATAGAGTTTTGGGAATTGGCAGCGAAACTCTGTGAATTCCCAGTCCTGACCGGAATTTGTTACGTCTGATGATCGGCCCTCTAGAGTTTAAAGCAACACATCTTTATTAACAAACATTACTCCAAAGCAAACCTCAAAGGGATTACTAATTAAACTCTTAGAGGAAATACTAAATTTATTACAAATGATTTTAATGGAAAATTTTACTTAAGTCAAAACGTTCTTCCCTGAAGTATGTTTATCATTTGGCTAATTGAGACGCACTTTGTGTACTTTGATGTGCTGCCGAAAACATAAAAGGTTATTCAATCAGTTTTATATTTATTAATTTTGATCATGGTGTAAATTTTGACCATTTACAAACTAAAGATAAATCTTATGTAAATATTATCTTGAATAGTTTCTGTGTTTGTTTATTAGCTTTATTCTTCGAAAATAGATTAAAATTAATTATCTATTCAACATCATTTGCAATGAATTGTCGCCACATGTCATTTTCGATATATTTTTATTATAATTGCGCAGGTTTTCATATGAAAAAATCTTTCGAAAAATCTTGAACATTGTCGTGTGTATACATTCGACATTACAGTTGATTAATCGAAGCTGAAACTACTAATGGCTCAGCTTAATAGTTTTACTGAAAACTGTTAAAGAAAGTATGAAATACAAATGAAGTAATCGAATAATTAGAAAATAAAAACCTGAATTTAAATAGGAATTAAATATTTTCAAAGCTGCAAGTATTTTTTATAAATAATTTTTTTTGTTTTTGTAAAAGTTCTTGGTTAATCATAAATAAGTATAACAAAATTTCTAATGGAATTAACAGAAAGGCCGAGTGATATAGATATCATTTCGTTTCTGATAGACAACAGAACATTGGCGTGTCAACTTATTTAAGCACGCTTTCCTCGTTATGAACCCTAGAAATTTGAAATGAAAATTTCTGATTCTAAGTATAAATCTCATTTTTGCTTTCACTTTTCTCTGGAAATTCTTCATTGTTCATATGTTCAGTCCATGGTATACTCAGCACCATTCTGTAGATCCACATTTCTGTTGCCTCACGTCACTACTTTATCATTGCCATATGGGAAGATTGATATTACATAAAAATTCCATGCTGTTTACATTCTGTTTCTTATGACTTTGCTTAGGTTTAGGAAGATATCATTCGTTATCCCAATGCACCTTTGAATTTTGGAGTCAAATTTCCCGTCTTCTGCTAGATAGCTTGAAACTGGTGTTCCCAATTAGTAGTTCGCAGCTTTGGGTGTCCCATTTCCTGACAAAGATATATTCTGTCTCAAAATTAATGTTTGCTTCTTTTTCTCGTTTTCCATTGCAAAATTCTGTAGGAAGTCCTGAAGTTTTCCTACTGTGTCTGCTATTAATATTGTGTCATCTGCGTATCTAATATTGTTAAGATTGTGGCGACCAATAATAAATCGTGGTAGGACGTCTAATTGTCTTTACCGAATTCATTTTCTATACGTATGCAGGCGTACAAATTCTGTACTGATTTAATATTCTTCCCAAATAAATGAATTTGATCTAGCAGTTTAAACAGTTCTTTCTGACTTAATTAAAGCACACACTTTTGTAAAATACCAGGTGTAACAGTAAAATTGTCTAAATCGTGTAACAGCATAATTATCCATCCTACATAATGTATAATATCTAAAAAACACCAGACTAATTGAGTTTCTTTTTTCCAGGTTTTCAGATAAGGCGTTTAGTCATCTTTACAACATTTGTTGTAAGAATCATTGAAAAGTCCTTTGGGTTATACAGCTAATTTAAGCTTTCATCTTACATTTATAATATGGAGAGAATGAGGAATGGCATAGTTCTAAATATCTGATCTAATAAAACTCTCTCTCCCTCCTTTTTCTTTCTCTCCCCCCCTATCTCTCACTCACTCTTTCTCTATATGTTTGTGTGTCTGTGTCTGTGTGTATGCGTATGTGTGCGTTTGTTGGTGTTTTCCCGGCAGAGTGGAGAGCACGGTCGATTTTCAGCCATAAAATCCAGGTTCGAATCTCGCTATGGTTGATTTTAATGGAATGTGAATTCTTAATATTGTCGTCTCAGCGACAATTTTTGAAAATAGCAGAAGACCGTTCCACTGGTTGATAAAAACCTTTTAAGAGAAATCAGGTATTCGGAATTGTTTGGAATCCGCCGATGTTTGTGCTAGAAATTCAGATGACCGAAGGCCTGAGCGTAGAGGCCTTGTTCAAACTGTTGATCACGTCAGATTATGCGCTCTATCAGAGAAATCATCAATTTGACTCAGCACATTTACGGGAGGTCTCTCTTTTATAAAGCAAAATATCCCAAATTAGCTCATATGGGTATAGTCTATTTCAGACAAGCACAGCCATATGCCAAACCTCCTCAGTCCTAGACTGAATCTCTAGGAAACTAGTCTATGCCAACATGAGATAATTTTGGAATTTTTGCTGTATAAAATATATGTTCTGTTATAATAAATACAGTGAGCTTTCTCTGTGGAGCAGTTTTCATATCAGATAATACTAGGATCCAACTGGATTATATACCAACGGATCTATTACCTATACTATATATATATATATATATATATATATATATATATATATATACGACAAACAAAGAAGATGTATTTTAATTTATTATTTAGTTTTCTCAGTATCCTTAAGTTTTCCTATATTGTCATAGTAATGGAGTACAAAACTTTTACATAATTTTGATTATACCAAGCGGTTTCGGTCACTTTTTAGACATTTTAAGACATATATGTATATATATATATATATATATATATATATATATATATATGTATAAAGCGCATTCGGCAACTTCTTTAACCATTTTCAAGGCTATATACACACACACACACACACACACACACACACACACACACACACACACACACACACACACACATATATATATATATATATATATATATATATATATATATATATATATCTCCCCTGTCAAATATTCATAATATAATTTAGCAACTATAAATTGTTAAATATTGAAAAGACTCTAAAGCCTATTTCCGACAATTTATTTTGATTTCTGTCTTTCTATTCGAAGTAAATTCTAAATATACTTCGCGTTGGCAAATTAGCAAATCGTAGTACTATATATATATATATATATATATATATATATATATATATATATATATATATATATATATATATATATCCCTAACTAGAAAGAAGTATTTCGGGGAAAAATGTCACATTGCATGCAATTTTTAAAAATAATCTCTGGACAACTGCTGCCTGAAGGGATTAATTTTCCAAAGAATAAAAATTTCAGAGGAGTAATTTAAAAAAAAAAAATTCTTACCTAAATATAAATTATGAATAAGCCAATAGAAAATGAATGATTTCCTTGCAAAACCTGATCTCTTTCTGAACAAAAGCGAAAGTAATTGCTACGTACAACTAAAAGTATCAATAAAATTAAAGAGAAAGTCCGAAAAGAAAGTCAGAACGCATACTGAAATGACGAATGCACAGTAGCATAAATAAATATAAGCCAATACCAGAAACCACTCTGCCGTCTTCTTTCTTTATTTTCTGACTTTTATTTATTTATTATGCTTAATCATTTCGCTCTCTAAAATGCTACCATCCCCATGTGTATGAACAATGTAGAACACGCGAGAACCGTTCACGCAATCTGATGTCGGAAATCAATAAGGAACGAACAGGAGTTAGAAACGAAAAACGTAGTCAAAAAGAAACATTTCCGAGGTTTCATGACATATATGGTTGTTGTTTTTTTTATCCTAAATTTTGCCTGTGTTGTGTGTGAAACACAACAAAACAAAGGATAGCTTTTGCTTGTTTGACTATCATTCAAAGTTTACTTTAAACTTATTTATTTGTTAAAATTTTCCAACACCAACCAGTTTGTTGGCAAGAATTAAGTAAAAATATCTTCCTTCTTTGTCTCTCGCTCTCACTTCTTCAATCCTAGTTCGTTTATTTACTGTTTCAGATTTTAGAACTTCAGGCTTTTCTTCGCTTTTCATACTGTCTTTTCCAAAGAGATTCTTGTTCTTTCTTAATCTCTCTCTCTCTTCGCCAAATTACTTTCTTTCTTCATACACTCTTCTGCCTTGGTATTTTCTTTCTTGATTTTTTGCCCTTTCTTCATTGATGATTCTTTCTCTACTTCTTTCTTTCTTTCTTTCTTTTTCATTTATTTCTATCTTCTTCTTTCTTACTTTACATCTTTCTTTCTTTATTTCTTTCTTACTTTCTTCATACTTTCTATCTTTCATTTTCCTTTTTAATTTCTTTCTTTCTTTTTTCTTTCTAACTTTTCTTTCTTTCTATCTTTCTTTCATTCCTTGTGACATTCTGTCTTTATTTCTTTTTACTTTCTCTTTCTTTCTACATTTGTCTTTCTTTCTTTCTCCTTACTCAATTCATCAGGTTAATTTTTCTCTGCTTCCCTCCTCACTTTTGTCTCTAAATATTTGAGATTCTTTTCTCATTCGTACACAATATATATATTTATCTTGTTTTAAGTCTTTATTTTTTCATTCTTTACTTTCATTTATTATAGTCATCGTTCAAATTGCTCCATTTTTTTGTCTTCTATCTTACACGAGTTTTTCATTTTCTTTTTCTTTCATTTGCTTTTAATGACTGGAAATTTCTTTTACAATTAAAATGTTCTTTTTTATTTTTCCAAATGCACTCCTCGTTTTAGGAATAATTCTTCTTTTAATCTTGATGATTTTAAATAGAAAGAAAATAGAAACGAGAATGCAGAGAAAACAAACCCCCCCCACAGACATATATATATATATATATATATATATATATATATATATATATATATATAAACACGAAAAAGTACGTGAACAAAAATCCTCTATTGAGTATTTAATTACCTGACTGTCTCCTTTTGAGCAGACCTTTCTACATATTTATACATATTTATACAAAATTCATTATATTTCTGTCCGTGTCTATGCAATTTCTGAATATATATATATATATATATATATATATATATATATATATATATATATGAGTGTGTGTGTGTTTCTGTGTGTGTGTTTCTGTGTGTGTGCGTGTGTGTCTGTTGTCTCTGTGTTTGTCTCTGTGTGTAAATTCTTTCCTACGTAAGCATAAATAGATTTGTGTTTTATTACTGAGGGAAAAAAGAAGGTAACTTTAATTAATTGATAAAAAGGAAACAAAAACGAGAAGAATGAAAATTGTTTACGATACACAAAAAATAGGTAAATGTATAAACTCGGATACGTACATAAACGTACACACCCACCCTATATATATATATATATATATATATATGTATAGCCATGTTATATGTATTTGCTTATATATAATGGGAGGTATGTTAGTATAACTGGAAAGGAAGAATATAGGAGTTGTCTATGTTCACATATTAGTGTGTATGCATGTATGTATACATACATACATACATACATACATACATATATATATATATATATATATATATATATATGTGTGTGTATGTATGTATAGATTCATATATGAACATATACACGATGGGATACTCACACGACCCTCCTATTTCATTTTCACGTCAGTTATCCTTAGGCTTTGCATAAATGTATATACACATATTTCTACTTATAATTATATACAGTTATATATATATATATATATGTATATATATATATATATATATATATATATATATATATATATATATATATGTAAGTGGGTGTAAATATATACACACATACTTATAATATATATATATAATATATATATATATATTTATATATATGCATATATTCATGTGTTTTCCTAGATACTAATTCAACAAAATGAATAATCATCTGGACGTGTGTCACTATTAAAAAGCTGACTAAGGCACGATAGACTGTGATATAAAAATATTTCCAACACTGTTTGAAAGACCGAGACATTCGAAACAAAAATCTCAAATCATGCGTCAAAAACGTGGACAATATGTAAGGAGAACAACAAATTTTAAATCAGAGAGAAGAAAAAAAACATACGAAATGTAATAATAGTTATCATAATCGTTCGAATAATACTAATAGCAATAATAATAATAATAATAATTTTGCATTTCCACGCTTGCACGCATGTCCAAATACATATGCACAAAATAAGAGAGCACAGCGTATAAAAGACTCTATATTGAAATATAGTTCATTTGTAAATGTCCACGTACTAACTAGCATTTTTCCTTAAATAGCGTGCACATGTCGGCTGGAAAGAATGTTTCCCCGGAGAACTGTGCGAAGTCACAAGTGGGCAGGGCTGGGAAACGATGAATTAATGCACAAATGAATGTTATTTGCGTGTTACTAGCCGGAAAGAAATGAAGATGAATTACAATACTCATACCATTCTATAGTCCTCTTTCTTGAATGTTTCTTGTTCTATACACGAAAATGGTTACGATATGTATTTGTCTGTAAGTGCCTTTAAAAGGGCAGCCTTATGCACTTCTAAATATTAAAGGTATATATATATATATATATATATATATATATATATATATATATATATATATATATATATATATATATATATATATAAATAAAAAGGAAAGAACAGTAAGATATAAAATCCGGTGTTCTTATAGATATTTTTATTTTTACACAATAGTGCTCTATGTAAATTTAAATTTACAGAGCATTAATATTATAAATTAATAGATTTAAAATATGGTTTTACCGCTACACAGTGATAACCATGTTTCAGAAATGGAAGCTAAAGCCCCTGAATTTAATTTTGTTATTAAACCAAAGACATTAGTTCCATTTCCTCATCAAGCGAATTTTAATTTATAATATATATATATATTTTAATTTATAACATATATATATATATATATATATATATATATATATATATATATATATATATATATATATATATATATATATGCATGTTTGATTAAAAAGGACAGACAAGGTACTACGGTTAAGCTTTTTATTTAATTTTTCTTGTGTTCGAAAAAGAAATTTCTTTTCTGGACAAAGAGTGTGTATGTGTTCCTGATCAAACTGGACTCATAAATAATTACATCGGTTACACAACTACATGCTTATCCAGAGGTCTTACGTTACACCTATCTGATCACAGCTCCATTAGAACCCATTTAAACACACACAAAAACTTGCCAGACTCCATTAGAAATATACTAGTAGAAAAATCAAATTTATTAACTGCATCCACCTATAAAAAAAATTAAAAATAATGGAAACTTTAATAATAAAAAAGAAAAAGCCTACTCTTAACATTATTAACTACGAACAAGGCCACAATGCGCTAACAGAAATTCGGAAATTAAAACATCCCTACTACACACTAAACATACACATAATGCACACAATTAAGCTGGAAAATCGAATCATCCTTGATAATGGCTAAAGGTTGAGCCGAAGGCGCTCGGAAATATAAAACATTTGGACAGTTTTTACACACTCTTTGTCCAGAAAAGAAAGCTCTTGTTCGAACACAAGAAAAATTAAATAAAAGCTTAACCGTATTACCTTGTCTGTCATTTTTAATGAAACATGCATAATCGAAGGATTGCTTCCTAAATACACAACGCTCTCTCTCTCTCTCTCTCTCTCTCTCTCTCTCTCTCTATATATATATATATATATATATATATATATATATATTTAACTTATTTGTTGAAACGTTATTTTAATGGATACTCAAATTTGAGTAGATTCGCCGTTATGTATTTATTTATTTAATAAACTGTATATTTATTATTTTACATCTACCGGCGTGAATATTCCAGAAATTTTGTTAGAAAATATGGGCCCTCCGGTAGGATGCGAACCTGCGTCCCCTAGGGGAAACCGTCATATTTATCGAATATTCGGGCCGGTAGATGTAAATAAATAAATATACTGTTTAATAAATAATACACCCCCCCAAAAAAAAAACTGTGCGTCTACTGAAATATGAGTATCTATTAAAAATATCGTTTAAACAAAGTAAAAAAAAAAATCAGATTTAATCCATTTCCACACACACACACACACACACACACACACACACACACACATATATATATATATATATATATATATATGAATGAAATATTCTCCATCAGGGTTTATGAAAACTGGAAGATACAGGTTTTGAATTTAATGGTGCCTTCTATTTCATGATGTTGGTCAGTGGTTGTGGATCTTGTTGCTATGGTGGGAGATATTTAACCTTACAACCAACAAAGTATAATCTTGCGTTGTGGTGTAATGGATATCGGCTTGGAGTAAGAACTCGGAGGGCCGTGTTCAAATTACAGTCGAGTCCGTTAGATTCACTAACGCACAAATACTCTTGAGACAGGTATGAATCCATCTCTTCTCCCCAAAGTTATGGGTTAAATAGCAGGAGAGACTGAGTTCTTTAGCTTTGGTTAGCCACCAGTCTACCGCGGAAAGTATGACAACCTACTGTGGGAAAGAAATCTGCATCGTCAGGCATGTATCGAAAGATTCATGATCGCCTAAGCCTGTATCACATATGGCACTTAATTGACTATAGATAGTAATTGAGCGACTGTGGTGTAAAATGTGCTCAAACATGAAAATTCTTATAAAGCAAACGTGATTCATTAAAACCTAGAGACATTACATTCGATACATGCCTGAAGAACTTACTTCGAAGGAAAACATTCAATGGATATGATCACAGTAATATTGTAATGTGTTTCAGCTGTTATCAGAGAGATATGAGCATCACAGTTTTTCACCACACAAAATGCATAGCCAATAGTGACAACTAATTAGAAAAATATGTTTGTAGGAGAAATTTTTACTCAAACTGTATTATTGTGCAGTGTGTGTCTGCTATAATGTTAGTAGAAATTTAGAGCTTGAAATTAACTGATCCTTCGACTTATATATGATCAACACTGTACAATAGAAATATTTTCGTCATTTTAATGTCAAGACGACCGTTTGTCCTATTTTATATGTTAGAATTCTCGGAGATATTCCCATGAGATCAGGCTATAATATCACATGACTGTTGAATGTTGTGGTAATTTAATTTCGTATATGAACTGGTTATGAAGTGTGAACTCTTCTTTCTTTTGTATTCAAAACACGGTTTATCTTGTTCCCAGAGGTTTGTTGCTATTTTCGAATATCATAAGAGAATTTTAGATATCCAGTCTAAAAAATGTCACTGGGTTTCAATGATTCCACCTAGACACTTAAATATTTAAAATAGGATTGATTTTCTTAGCCCAAAATGCGTATAACTCTACTTTAAGGAATTCATGAGAAACCTTTAGGGATTCTAGAGATTAATGTTATTTTTTAGAACAAACCATAAGAGTTGAATAAGTGAAAATGTCACAGGAAATCTTACCAAAAATAAGGTATACGCAGATATATATTGTTAAAAAGCTATTCTCCTGTCAATGCTATGAGCCTTATGTAAGCGGCAACCGATTTTTTTCTGTTATATATAAAAGTAACCGATACACTGGCGTGCAAAGCTTTTGGGACAATTTTGGTTAATTAAATAAAATGTTGTTAATTTTCCTCTAAAATCGACAATGATTAGCATTATGCTTTTCACAGAAGATTATACGGTATTAGAGCGACAGTAAACAAGTTATTTCTTTTGCGTTAATGCTTTGTAGTGGCCGATAGAGTATCTTAAGTATAATGATGTTGAAAAAAGGCTATCGAAATAATACCGGGCCACCAGCGTAAAATTAACCTTTCAAATGTTTTCTAAAGTTAATGAGGAATTTCTCTTTATAAAAAGTAATCATTATTATTGCTGAAAGTAGAAAGTGTCAATATATGGAGTTAGACATTAGTGTTGCTGGAACTTGTTTGAATAATCATCTCAGTCTAATTTGTCATCAAATGGAATCAAGGTTAAGATTTTCTCATTAGGAATGGTTTTCAGGTTCTTGGAAGGAATCCCAAAGCTCTTGGTTATTATGCGTTTTTCGTAAGAGCACTTGCTTCTTTCGGCTTTCATCGCAAAGTTTCAATTATAGTGAGATCAATGCAGGCGATTCTTTATGCTTGCCAATATTCCAAGAGCTGTACGTGTTTACGTATAAGAAACCTTTGTGTTGCGCAATTTGTGTGGCAAGGAGCACCGACATTCTGAAAAAACTAAGATTAGACAATAGTTAACTAATATAGTTTTTGCTGATTAGATTTCCATCAAATGTTAGCATTTTTCTTCGACAATTTCTTCTGGTGCAACCGCAGACCATTACGTACCCATTACCAAATTTGACCGTCTTTGTTGTGTATTTTACAGCGTCTATTTGTTTGTTCATCATTCTCTGCCAATAGGAAAACCGATATTACATAACGATTCAATACTCTTTTCTTTGATTTTATTTTTGAGGAATAGAATTTGATTGTTTCTATAAGCCTTGAAAAAGGTGTTATTGTAAAACCTGTAATGTTTATTGTTGTCTCTTGGTTTACATTCAGTTGACAGAAGCTTATAAACGACAATATTTTGAATCAAATATAAATCGGACAATTGCTTACATTTTATACATGTATAAATCAGCCCATTGATTACTTTTTGACTCAACAGGTAAAAACTAGTCAGGTCTAACGCCGATCTATGTTTATCTATTTACTCAACTGCAAATCGAGCCAGTTTTTACTATTCGACTTAAGTCTTATAAAGGCCGATTTTTACCGAAGTCTAAACTGCCCAAGTTTTTAACGTTTCACTCAACTCTAAAGCGGGCCACTTTTTACTTTTTGATCCAAGTTTCAACCCGACCAGTGTTTAACTCATTTTTCAAATCTATACTGAACCAGTGTTTACTAATTGAAAGTCTAAACCGGACCTATTGTCTCAATTCTTGTTGTGTAGGATCTACCTAATCTGCATAGGTGACTACCAACTATATAAATAATGGTTGATACCGGAAGACGAGAGATGGAATCACGAGATCCAACTAGAGACTCTGATCGACTGCGACTAGTCAACACATTCTCCAGGAACGTCTTCCCAGAAATATACAGAAATACTATATGTACTTATTGTGTACACTTTCTTGTTATAATACATTCTTGTTCTAAGTACATTTTGTGTTGCATTATTATTCCATGCAATAGGCGAGATTCAACATTGAGTCAAGACTCAACAATTCTAAACCAAATCGTTTTTTCCCTTTCTTCTCGAATCTAAACCGGACATGTTTTTATCTTTTGACTCATCTATAAAATGACCAATGTTTTCCTTTTTAGTCAAATACAGATCAGAGCAATTATTTTACTACTGACTCAACTCTCAGCCGGACAAATCTTTACCTATTGACACGACTCTAAACCGACCAATGTTTACCATTTGACTCAACTCTCGACCAAAACTATATTTACTGTTTGAAAACAACTCTCAACAGAACCATTGTTTTCCTATTGACTCAACACTCATCCTTTAACAACATTTACCAATTGATTCAACTCTTAACCGGACCAACATTTACAGTTTGTCTTAACTCTAGACCTGAATAATGTTTACCTATTGACCCAGCACACAATCGGACCAATGAATAACGTTTAACTCAAGTATAATGAAAAACAGTATTCAATATTAAAGATCTCAACAATGATTGATATATTAAGTTAATCAACCAGCCATCAACTGTCGTAATCAATAAAAATTCTGAATTACAAGCAGACATAATATTTTTATGCCCGGGAAAAAATACCACGACCGATAAAATTGTAAATATAAGAAAATCGCAGCAGACGTTAATATTAACTACACTCAACTGTTTCTGGTACAAGGTCAGAAATCAAGAGCACCGAAGACTTAGTGAAGTCACTGTAAGAGCATTGGCTTGTATTTATAACTACAGATAGATCATATTGAGTCTTAGCAGCTATTTACCAGCATAACATTATGTCGGATTGATTTTTCTCTATGTATACTGAGGTTATAAAATATAAGGAAGATGAAAAACTAACAGGGAAATCTAGGCGTATTGCATATCAATATCTCTATGTATCCCATTCCATTTACATTAAAGAAAACCTCAAAAGCAGCTATAATATTTTTCTATCGGCGAATCCATTTTAAAATGCACCAAGGATAATCAATCTATATAAATAAAGCGCAGTGTACGTGTGTCCGTCTGTCTGTCTGCCCATCTGCCGGTCCGTCCGTTTTTCGATCTCGGTGAATCATTAAAAAAACCTCCAGTAAAATGTAGTAACTACTGTAGTTACATGCATTTAAAAAATTAAATAAATAAAGCATTTACAGTTAAATTTAAATATCGAACGGAGTTCGACATTTAAATTGAACGTAGTCAATATTAAAGTCTGTTCCTCTAGGGGAAACCGTCATTTCTTCATTAAAGGTTTAATTTTAATGTCGCTTTTCGTCACAATGGATATCGTCTAATTAAACCGTAATTAAAACCTAAGCGTGGCACGGGATGTTGCTCATATGTTTTCTTTTCTTTTTCTAGCACGCGTACTGTGATGTATTCGAAATATTACATAGTTCTTCTTCCCTAATGTGTTTTAAGAGTGATTTTATGTAAAGGTATGATAATAAAGAATGGTGACTTCAAAGAAAATAAAAAATTGCACGCGAAATAAATGTAAACAAACTATGGATATCAGTTGCGTATACGAAGAAAGATTATGCCGAAATTATGTGTCGAATAAATATAAAATAATTTTCTTATTTCTAATTATTATAACATTTACGTACAGAGGACGCTTAAGGCAAAAGGCCGAAAGCCCAAAATCCCTCCTTAAAGTTTGCCCGCAGGTGTTTATTAAAAAAAAAAAAAGAAAAAAATCTAGTGTTTAGCAATAAAAGGGAGTAAAAATCTCATGCGACCACAGGAATATCACTCTGAAGTTGAATAGTAACATAACAGTATATATATATATATATATATATATATATATATATATATATATATATATATATATATATGTGTGTGTGTGTGTGTGTGTGTGTGTGTGTGTGTGTGTGTGTGTGTGTGTGTGTGCGTGCGTTTGAATTTATTTGTCTAAACGTGTTTTAAATGGATCCTCATATTTGAGTAGATGCTCTGTTTTTATTTATTAAACAGTATATTTATTTGTTTACATCTACCGACAGTGGCAGTGTTGGAAGAAACTGGAAAACAGTTCCTCAGGCGTTAAGTGCCAAAAAAGAATATATTATAATACAACTTACGGTAATATCTATTTTATCATAAGGACGATGAAACCTAGTTGACCATCAAGTCGTACGCTGACACTTCTGCAATCGAGTTACCAAAGGGGATATGAAAACATTTCGGCCACTCTATTTTAGGCTCTTCAAAAAAAAAATTAATTGGAATATATTGTGCATAACATTTGTATTTTTCCCGTTTATTATCCTTCCTGTAGATTGCACAATTCGTAAATATATTTTTTTTCCAAAATACTTCACAAAACAATTGAAATATGACGAAATGATTTAGGCATTCCTGAGATATTGACCGTTAAATAAAGAAAACCCTGAGCCAATGCACTCCAGAAAAAGTCCATATGAGAATTGTGCAACGGTAAATATATTTTTTACATTAGTTACAAAAATATCAGAATTACTTTTTCTATCACCAGATGTTATATTACGTAGTTTTCGCTTAGAATGTCGCATATTATCTAAGCAAGAGGTAACAGACCGTGAGTATAATATTGTATAGATGCAGCACAGTAACAAGTCGACGTAGTAATTAGATTAAATTGATTTTGATTATATATATATATATATATATATATATATATAATATTTACAAAAGAATCTACTGATGTTTGTTTAAAAAGAATTGCTTCAATAATCATTTCAATTCCTGATTTCCCTCTAAAAACCGTTTCTTCCATTCGATTTCTCTAATTCTAAAGAAACATTTTTTATCTGACCCAGACATATTCTTCACTACCAAGACAGATGGCGCCAGTCACTTCTAAAAGATTTATTCGGACACTTTTTGAGGCGTGTCAACATTAAAAGCCATCATTAGCTTCAATCGATTAAATCAGCCACTTCCAGACAGCGTTTTGCGGCGTAGTAGCGAGAAAAGACGCTGTTGTCAGCAAAAGAGAGCAGCATGACTGTGGTGTAGAAACACGAGGAGTCTGACAGACACTAGGATTTGTTTGGATATATTGCCCGTATTTACTTTTAACATTGCAAGTTAAAACGCTCGTCTTGATATGTTTTGCTTTATAACGGTCCAGAAAGGTTTAGAGAAGAGTTTCATGAATGAAACAGAATTTGATAAATAAATCAATAGGTACAATCGCGCTCACACACACACACACACACACACACACTCACACACACACACACATACACACACACACACTCACCCAATCACACACACACACATATATATGTATATATGTGTGTGTGCTTAAAAAATTAGGAGATCACACAACTTTGGTCTCTAACTTTCGGTATATTCAGGCGAAGATTTACCCGGATCACCTGAAGATACCGAAAGTTTGAAACCAAGGTAGCGTGATAGGCTGTTCTCCTAATTTTTTTTAATTTAAAATCTCTGACCTATAAATTTATTATATATATATATATATATATATATATATATATATATATATTATAAAGATTTTACTCACGACAGTTTAAAATTATTGTTATTATTTATAATTAAATTCATTTGTATCAAATTGGGAAACAAATTTTTAAACCTGAGCGATAAACATTTTCCTAAGAATAGTCAATTAAGTGAAATCTTCAATCGTAACATCCTGATAATTACCTATAGCTGTACTACTAATCTGGATAAATTGATTAAATCACACCATAATAAAACACTGAAACTTTATAACGATATTAATTATAATCCAAGCACAAATTCTAATATATTCCGTGTAGCTGACCTATGTAATTGTAGGGTTCCTGATTAATGTCCATTATCAAACAAATGCTTAACGAAATGAAATAGAATACATATATACAATGGATCCCATTGTATATGTGTTCTATTTCATCAATTGAAAACACTGGAAATATCAAATTATATGTTGGTTCCATTAGGAATGTGTTTAAAAACGATGTTATCATTATACATCTTCTTTTTCTAATGCTAACAAGCGCAATATAACTTCGGTGTAAACTGAAAGAAGAAAACAAATCATCTAAAGTTAAATGGAAGATCCTCAAAAAAGCCAGAACTTGTAGATCTTTGTGTGAACCTTGTTTTTATGTTTACAAGAAAAATGTGTATTATTAAGCCTTTGAATAATAGTCAGTTGTTAAACCAAAGATTTGAAACTACCTTTAAAGACCTAACATTACAATCATGCTAAACCTTTTAACTTTATAATTCACTTCTCTTACATTATTTTACTTTCTTATATACATATCAGGGTTATCTTTACTTATCTATCTTAAATTAAAATTCTAAATTGATTTGTATATGTATAGTATTAGTAATAATATTAGATAAAAATAGTTTATACCTGTACTTAAATTACAAGTTATATACTTTGCTAATAGGTTGTAATTTTTAAAAAAATTTATACTAGTATTCTATACTTTATATGTCTTTTTATTTATATTTTAAATTTTGAATTTAAGATTTTTAATGTAATATTTTAAATAGTTTATTTATTTTGCATGTCTAATATTTTTACTTATAAAAGGGTCTTTTATTTACATTTAAATACGTTTAATTCAATTAAATATGATTGCTTCTTTAAATAATGTCACATTTGATCGTTACATAATGTAAAGAGTGTTTCAATGTGGCAAACATTTCCGGTTAAGATTAAATCTTTCGGCATAGATTTTTTATCTTAATGTCAACGTTCTTTCATTGGCTGAATTGTTATCAACAACTCATATTGTCTTTCTCGGTTCCTTCTTTCATTTCTTTCTTTGTTTTTCTCCTTTATTCCGTTTTGTCGTATTCATTTAGATCTTTCTCCTATTCGTTTTTCTATTCTCTTCTCTTCTTTTTTTTCTTTTTTTTTCTTTAGAGTTATGACGTGTTGTATTTTAATTTTTCTTAACTTTTATAGTTCTCTTTCTTTTCCTTTTTTCCCCTTTTATTGTATTGTCATCCTCTTCTCTTTACTTTTACCTCTTTTCTTCTTCTTCTTCTTCTTCTTCTTCTTATTATTATTATTATTATTAATATTATTATTATTATTATTATTTATTATTATTATTATTATTATTATTATTTATTTTTTCTTTTCCTTTTTTGGAAACCCTTTATATATTTATTTTCCTTTTGTGGTGTTTCCCCTCATGTTTTTATTTTTTTAATTTGAATAATGATAAAAAGAAAATGATGTTTCATAAGTAGCATTTTTAAATAAAATCGTTTATATCCGTCTTTGTTCCTCCCCTATGGAGATGCATTCCCATCGAAACAAAAATGGATCTTTGACGTGAGTACTTGTTTTTCCATATGTAACATCTTCATAATAAATAAATATTGCTCTTGGTATTGAGCCTTCTTTTAAATTAATGCTATGAATGTTTGATTTTTATATTCTTTTCGTTCTCGTCACATTTTAATATATATATATATATATATATATATATATATATATATATATATATATCAGTTTTGTTAAAGGTCAACAAAAGCACCTTGTTATGGATTTTTTCTATATTTTGGACCATTTTACTCGTACTTGTATATATCTACATATAATTTGTTCACCCTCTGACTACTTTCGCCTATCCTGAAAGTCAAACTTAAACACTTCATATATATGTGTAAATAGATCATTTACGGCAAATTTAGTACATGAGATGAAGAAATTGAACGTAGTGCTATGGGTAGTTTCGCCCAGCTCTTCAAGTTACTACAAGTCCAAAACATAAACCTAGAGACTCAAGCAATTTTCTTAGGCTCGCTAGATTGAGATTTTCATACGATGGCGATAACCTAGTTCGGAAATATTTTAACTGTTAGCTGTTTCTGTCCGCTTTCTCAGATCGAAATTTAAATATGGTTTCGAACGTTTACACCTCAACAAGGATAAATTTTCTTCGAATATGTACACTGAACTAATCTTTTTCGTTATACAAATAGTGCGGATGGTTTAACCCTTCAAGAGGAGAGATATACAGTTCACGTTTCTCTGTTTAAGATGGGTTTTAGGGTTACCTGAAATAAATTTAATGGTATCTTGTTTTTGTTATTTGTCGGAAAAATATTTGCGTAATAATTCTTAATCGATCACCGAATTACCTGGCACCAATATATTGCCTCAATCTAAGGCTGGATTTCATTAATATCTCGACGCAATAGATGTAATCCATACTACTAGGCAGTTTCAGAAGAAGTACAAGGAACAATAAATTGAGCTGTATCAGAATTTCATTGATTTCGAAGAAGCTTTTAGCTTTATCCGCTGTCCATAGAAATCCACAGGCAGTATCCTTTTTTTTGCATGAAAATATGAAGACATGAAGAGTTTTTGTCCAATCCTAGTAGAAACAGTTGCAAAGCAGGACGATTCCTTAGCACATACAGTTTTTACAATGTTCTTTGCAGCATATCTACTTATAGCTTTTATTGAAAGCGATGCTTGTATTTTTATCGGCTACAGAACATCTGGAAAACTTTTCAACATCCATCGATTGCTTCCTGATTCTAAAAAAATTATGTCTCTGATTCATGACTTATACTATACTGACAACTTTGAGATTATTACGCAAAATATTTTCTGCTCCTGAGAAACTGATTCTTCGCATATTGCGATAAGAATAATCATGCATCAGTCACCTACTGGAACGACGTCAAAGGCAAAAAGGTGGAAATCGTGAACAATTTCGTTAATCTTAACAGCAACATAAGAGGTTTAACATCCCTGAGGAGAAAATTGTCTACATGATTTCAATAGCTTGTAAGGTCAATAGCAATTTCGAAAACAGGTTATGATTCCGATTAGAGGTGTCAGTGGAACTACTAAGGTGCGTGTCTACCGATCCTCTGTACTGGAGCCATGTGCAGTGTTTGGAAGGCTTTTATAAGAATGCCTTTGTCAGATACCGAAAATATCGTGGAGGTCAGTAATAGATGATACCTTGTTTTTCGATTAAACAAAAATTTTGTTTTCGTATCAAGTCTCTGGATATGAAGCAGAGAAAGAGATGGACTGGTCCCTTACTATACTTAGAAGACACCCTACTTCCAAAATAAGCACTGCACGGTGAACTCGTGGAAGACTGATGTCCGCAGTGCACTCAGCACAAACGCCTTATGCCTTCCTTAAGGTCACATTTATGCGAGTAAACGCAGAAACCATCTATTGAGATGATATTGCCTTGAAATATGTACTCGGAATACACTATTGACTACTAGGATTAACGAAAGGCAGCTTTGAATGCTCAAGGCTAAAACGGTTTGCTCGCTAGAAGGCTAACGTAAACATCCTCCGAGTAAAACGTTTTAAATGTCTCTCACAACATGTGACCGCATATGCTCTTCAAAAGCTGGCTTGATTAGTCACAAATAACAACAGAATCTAAAACATCCTAATTTCAATGACAATCTATGCAACAACGTATGCATATTAGCGAACGGACTAGTCCATTATTACAGGTCACAGCACCATTATACCGATACAACAAGGAGTAAGCTTGTTTGCAATATCTTTGGAGTAAAAGGTAGATAATTTCCAGGGCTAATGGGTAAAAAAAAATCAGCATCATAGGCAAGGAAATCAACAGTAACGTCATGGAAGTGGTCGTACTCGGACGCGACGACGATGCTATTTTGACAATATATAGCCTGTTTATTGGTTTATGTCGCCATACTTGAGAGAAACATTTTATTTTTCGTTATCGATGACCACTAAAAATTGCCTTATCGATAATGAGGTTGCGTATTTTTGAAACTCTTCAGGAGATATATTCATACACTGTCTTTGGATTTTTTAAAAAACTTTTGCAGGCAAATATCCTACAAAATGAGGCAGTCTCTTGATTCCTATACGTTTCCATTAATAGTTTAGACTCGAATGATTAATTGATGATTCCAGTATCGTTGGAAAAAGTTGAAATCCCTAATATCCGTTGGTCTCAAAAACATTAATTGACCCTATTTAAGCATTAATAGAGGAATTAAATAGAGAATACATAGACGAACATAAACATATATTTGTGTTGAAATCCAGTTTCTTTATAGATAAAAGCAAATATAGTTTGTTCGTGACTGGTTAATACTTATTTAAAATTCGTTTTCGCATGTTTGCTTTGATCTATTTTATAATCTACTTAAGCTGTAAAATTTTCAAAGAGACCAATATTTGGTCGCATCAGTTTTTAATACTCAATATTAATTCCTACGCTACACTTCCTACATGATACAGACGCCTAAAAATAGTTGAAAAAAGACGAATATGGTAAAAGTTAAACAGCCATACTAAACAAGTAATCGATTCAAATGATACGTTCTTGGGGGAGAGAAGATATTAGCAGAAGGCAAACATGATCAATATAACGTTTTTAGGTTATTTTAAAGGTGGACAAAAATATGTGTATGCAACTTACAGAAAAAAACATTTTTTGAAATCAATTTTCGAAAGATATCTTTGTCAAGTTAAAAGATTATTAAAGTGGATTTGTGATGTTAGGAGGAGGAAAGTGAAACTTGAAACAACCTGTATGCTATTTGTAAACTGAAGTTTCTTCTGTAAAAAAAGCGCCATCATCATATTATTCTTGTAATATAATTGCTTATTTAAGCTTTCATTCTGTCACAAAGGATAAACAATAAATTTTCCTGTCGACCGATGCACTTGCTAATCCGTAAACTTGCACACAAAGTAGAAAATAAATGTTTATCTTTAAACTAAAAGATGAAAAGTTATGATGGTAAAACGGAAATAAATATAAAATATAAAGTACAAAAAATATATAATTCAGTTAAACTTATTATATATATTTGTATAAAATATATTTAAATGATATTATTTAATATTTAATTTATTTATTTATCTATGATAATATATATGTATTTAATATTTGTTCATTTTAGATGAATTAATTTAATAAATTATTTTTAGATAATTTTATGTTATTAACTTAGGCACAATTAGATATAAGATAGTAATGTAAATGAAATAAATAACAATGTATTACGAAATAAAACATTTTTATAAATATATAATTTATGTTAATTTATACATATATATATATATATATATATATATATATATATAAATATGTTATATACAAATTAATACATGAATATAAATATATATATATATATATATATATATATATACACACACACATATATATATGTTATATCCAAATTAATACATGAATATATATATATATATATATATATATATATATATATATATATATATATATATATATATATTAATTAAATTTAATTAGAAAACAAACAACCTTAAGAGTCTATTAATTATATTTTATTTCCCCAGGTTTGTATCCACACATCAAATCCAAGCAAGTAAATACATCCGTATATAAACGCATACATAAAACATACACCCACATATGTGTATACTTATAAATATCATATAATCACCTACAAATGTCAACACAATTATAGGAATACATATCAAAACACATACGCCCATATACAAATATCTATACACATATATAATATAACATAAGTAATTAACTTATATAGAGAGACACCAGGTCTTATTTCACGTATAGATAATTTAAACTTCCGGAATTTCCATGGACATTTCTCCCAAATATTAGATGTAGTTTGTTATTTTGGGACGATGTCTGTGTCTGTATTTAAAGATAATCTCATTGCGGTGATTTAGTAATTCCTCAGGATCATTATGTTTGATTATTAAGATTTTCTCCTTAATCTCATCAGTCTCTAAAGTTTCTAGGAGTTCGAGCTCTAGAGATAAATCGCCAGTTCACCTGTGGGGTGAAGACGTTTTCCACCAAATGCCAATAGTATTTCGATAGCAGTGTTTGGTGTTAAGGGATTCATTACTGAAGGAAAAGCGATGGTTATAAGGGCGCTGTTTTCAATTCCCAGAATATATTCCAATATAAAACTTTTTTGTTTCGTATTCTATTTGGTGAAGATCGTGGCTTCGTACACAACATTTTCTGTCATACATACTCCTCTCACTGGGCATTTAGTTTTTACTCTGATTATGTAGTATTTATAAGTATACACATATGTGGGTGTGTGTGTATGCAGGTGTTTAAAGCCGCTAGGTATGTCATGCATTGTTTTCCCTTGTTTCTCTTTCCCTCTATTCGACCCGTGAGTATTAGATTCTCCAGGCTCTCCTTCCTCATTATATATCCCAGAAACGTCAGCTGCCTCTTCCTAATGTTAAGTTTTAAGACTCCTCCTTGTTTGCATCCTCTCTAAGACCTCATCGTTGCTCACACTCTCGGTCCACATAGCATTTCAGCACCCTTCTCATTGTTTCTAACGAAATCATTCTCACAAACAGAATGGGATTAATACATATATGTTATGAAATGTCGGTGATTGAATTGGAAATAGAAATATGTTTGAATTTTTGGGACGGTAAACAGAAAGGGTAGACAACGAGATGCTTGTATTGATAACTGATAAGAAGGCATGTTTTTCGTGAGTGAGTTGACAGATCAATTAAATGTTTCTAGACGGCGTTAGTTTTCATTTTGCAACCATAAGCTGAAACTTTTAAACAACGTAGACTTACGTTTATTATTTGGCATATTTGGGAACGAGATTAGAATAATCCAGGACCTATACTGGATGTAAACCACTTGCATACTGATAGAAAATAAAATCAGTAAATATAAAAAGATAGAAACGGCTCTAAGAGTTGAATTTTTGTTATCCCCGAGTTATCCATTGAACACACTGAAGCGATCCTGATGATATTAAAAGTCCTACTGGGATTCATCATTGGCGGCCACAATTTTAACAATATGAGCAGATGACACAGTGTAAATACCACAGAAAAGACACTGCACTTAATACCAAAACTACGCATGTCGTAGTGCAATGGATATCAGCTCGGAATGATAACTCGGAAAGCCGTGTTCGAATTCCAACCGAGGTTCGTTATATTCAACTTCGTTCAAATACCTTTGGGAAAGGTATGAATCCATCTCTTCCCCAAGATATGGCTTGAATAGCAGGACAAACTGGGTCCTATATAATTGCTTGGCAGCCAGTTAACTGCAGAAAGAAATGACAACCTACACTAAATCTGCTTAGTCATCTATGAAAAAGATATGATCGCCCAACCGTGCACATAACTGACTGACTGACAAATATATAACTATCTGGGAAGTGTTTTAACAGAGAAAAGAAAGTGACACTAAAATCCGGAAGAAATTGGGATAGCAAAAGATGCGGTACAAAGTAACTATTAATAAATAGGATATTTCGTAAGAAACAAAACACATCTTCATTGAACTGTTGTGCAAAATCAGTCCTATGTGGTAGTGAAAGCTAGACTTGAAGGAACAGAAATTTGGTTCTACAAACGGATACTGAAAATAACATGGAGCAAATATGTGCAGTTTTAGAGAATATGGAAATATAAGGAAACTTATATTTAACATCAGAA
Organism: Acanthosepion esculentum; assembly: GCA_964036315.1. NCBI lineage: Eukaryota > Metazoa > Mollusca > Cephalopoda > Sepiida > Sepiidae > Acanthosepion > Acanthosepion esculentum. The sequence goes on from OZ038475.1 coordinate 53,508,380, forward strand.
AGAGACAGGTGAAATGTTAAGGGCACATAATGAGGAAAGAGGGTTTGGAAAAATTGATTCTCACGGAACAGGCTGGAATGAAAAGGGACAGAGGAAAACAATGCATAACATAGCTAGCGTGCATTTGTAAAAGGATGGCAGAACAGAGTTTGGGAGATAAGAAAAAAATATAATTTATTAAGAGCTACAAAGGACAAGTACATTGGGGAGAGTCATGATTGCCAGCATCATGAAAGGACACGGCACATTGAGATGTTTTTACATATATCTGATAAGAAGGCATGCTTTTTTTGTTTAGGTTGTTAGATCAGTTAAATGTTGTAAGAAATTTATTTTTCATTTGGCAACCTTTGGCCATAATGCAATGCAAACTTATGGTTAGCAGTGAAATGTATGATTATAACATTTCTTGAAATACGCACATGGGTTTGATAATCTGATTAATGAATGTATTGACCAGATTACTTGATGCATTTTTTTATCAAGGATTTTGTATAAATAGGTAATATTAAAATGTTTACTCAGAAACCTTCTTTCAAATTTATTTTTTTACTGGTGATTTTTTGCAATAATAAGGCAACTTAAAAAAAATCACTTAAAATTATTATTAGTTCATATTATAGAGTCGTTATTAACACGATAATTCGTCGGAGGTCGCATAGAATATGCGACGTTAAAGCTAAATAATGTTTTAATTTTAGAGTGGTTTTCTCCTAGGCATTTTAGCAACCACAGATAGGAGCCCGTGAGAAGAGATGGATTCATTATGTTGTTAGGTAATTTTAACGAACCCGACTGGAATTCAAACTCAGCGCACCAATTTCCAGGTCCGAGGTGAAAACTATTATACCACCTGCAGACCCAACACATGTCATCAAATAATAAAAGAAATATGTGTACATTGTTTGCTCGATCTTTGTTTGTAACCATAAAAGTTGGAAAATAAATTGTAGTTAATTTATAGGTTGTCTTTTTGATACACAATCTATTTTTCAAGTTTTGTAGAATCCACTAAGTAAGGAAAAGCTTCAAATAAATGTTGCTCTCTTGAATTTACATAATAAAATAAACCATTATTTCAGAGATCTGAGACGGAAATAAAAAAAAGAAAAACAACATATTTTACAAAAAAAAGAGAAACTGCAAATTTTAAGAAAAATAATGTCTTTTTCATACGAGCTGTCATAATTAATCTTTTATTTACAAAATAAAATATTAAATCCGACTATAAGATTTATTTTCAAAGTTGCTAGGATATTATACAAAAATTCAAGTGAAATGTTTTACTGCGCAACATAAGTAAATTAATAAGTACTTGATACGATTATATCTACTGTAAGATAATTAAAAATTGTAATGACGAATTATTTATGAGAGAACCGTTAACATTTAGTACTTTTGAAAGTACATGTTGCTTGCTTTCTGGCAAATTTATCGACATATATAACCAGTCTTATATTGTCAAATGCCACATCATAGTTCTTTCATTTCGCTGACACTGAACATTTTATGTAAATATTACAATATCTCATTTCCAATATATGAAATTATTATTGCGTGTCATAAACGCGCAATGAAATTCTAATCGAAGTCTCCAAATGCGTCTACAAACAAAGAATGTCTGTTGCAGTCTAAAATCTGTATTACTTCTGGCGCCAAACTTATCGCAATTGCCAGCAATGTTTTCTCACAATCCATTCATTAGCGCAGTACATTTCATTTGTACTGAGTGATCCACTAATTTCGTCTTTTCTCTTTTTGCTTTGTAAACGAGGCCTGCGATGCAAGTTCGATCTACAGTGAATGGTTCAAAACTGGTTTAAGGACAAAACTCAACGACGTAACTATTGCCATTTAATGTAGCTAAATCGTTATAAATGGGTAGTCTTAACTCGATAGCAAATAAAAAGTCTCCGTTCAAAATTTGAGCGTTAAACATACTACTGTCCGTCGAATACTTACCTGGCACATGGATCCGTCCCTGTGCTGGTGGTATCACGGCTACGACTAGCTTGGACCGGCTCTGACCAGCTTGGACAAGCTATGACTAGCCAAGACCAAATATGACTAGCTTAGACCAGCTCTGACCAGCTTGGACAAGCTAAGACCCGCTTGGACTATCGGCCCGACTGAAAACACTAGGGTCCCCACGTTAAAAAATGATCTTGTGTCACAACCTGATCAGTGGGGGGGGGGCGTCAAGTAAATATCTACTACTGTCCGTCGCTCTATCTCATCAACCAAGTAGCCTAGCATTAGTACACTTATTAAAAATATTTTAATATTGAAACTTCTTTTTCATTATTCATAATTTCTATTTCAGTATTTTTAATATTTTTTCAAATTTTTGCTGATAATGCAATCGGTGGAGTGTACTACTGGTATTTTTAGCTAGTGGCTTTATGAAATGCAGGAAAGAGAACAAAATAAAATAATTATAAAAAGTGTAAGATTTAAATGTCTCCTGCTTCGTGGACTACCTCGAGGTAGAGATGTATTCACGATAATTATTGAACAGTATAAAAAAAAAACTAAAAGTTGAAGTAAGGAATTTATGCAAATCCGAAACTGCCACTGAATGTTTGTATTTTAACAGCGGAAGAATAATTCAGTTACAAAATTTGGGACAGAATTAAAACATATATGAACAAATCAACAGTTAATTAATTATAAAATATCTGTATTAATGAAAACACTTTAACTTAGAATCTAAAATGAAAGGTAGAAATTTATTCCTTCTCTCTCCTCGCTATGGATTAAATAGTAGAGGGTATAGGGACCTCAATCTGTGGTTAGCAGCCAGTCTCAGAGAGGATAGCTCTGAATTAAAAAAAAACGTATATTGCCCTTAAAAGCATATATCCAATATGGAAAATATTATAGGGTCCCCAATACACAGTGATGCGTGTTTGCGGGCTCTGTGATAACGAATGGGTCGGTGAGCTTTTTTTAATAATTTCACCACGAGAAAGGAAATAAAGCCACTAGGATGCAAAGAGTTAATGAGTATAAAGCAACATGAGAAAGAGAAAAACATTATTAAGGTGAAAGAACAATAAAAGCAATTAAAAAGGCAGAATATGAGAATTGTCATTGCATTTAAAATTATGAAGATGAAAGTTGACTGGAAAGCAAGGGTGTCGGAAGAGAGTTCAACATACGAGAAATAAAAGAGAAGAAACTGTTAACATAGAACTTGCGGTTACATCTAGCGATTTCAACAGTAAAATGATGAGACCTAGCCGCAAAACTAGTACTGCGCTTAAATTCGTAAAGTCAAGGTACCAAAGAAAAAAGCTTATCAGAACATTTCCATGGAAATATTTATAGAAAATACTACGTTAGTAAATGACTGAAACCGCGATGTCAGACCAGGACTGATTATCTTGCCGATTCTTCTTTGCTTTTGATTCAGAATCTTTAAATACATAGCAGAATAACTAGATCAAATGGGATAGCAATATGCAATGCATAGACGAAAAGTAGTCATATAAATGCGTAAGCGATATTCTGTCGAGAAGGTTGTCTAGTATGACACAAGGAACCAAATTGTAGAGCAGCATAGCTAGAAACTGATTCAATATAATTTTTCCACTTCATATAAGCAGAAGACCTTATCCCGAATAGACGCAATGAGTCCCTCTCGTGGAGGTTAGGATCATCCACGCTGATGGAAGACAAAAAGTGCCCTCTAAAGCGATTAAAAGACAGCAGTTTCGTTTTGGAGACGTTAAAATCAACCAGCCTTAACTTGCCCTAGTTGACAATTGATTGTAGGTATTTTATCTACTCAGCAGTAAATTTCATATTATCAAACCGGTCAGACTTACCATTAAGATTGGAGTAAATAATTGTGTGACCAGCGAGTTCAGAAAAACTGAAAAAAAAGGTAAGTCGTTGATGCAAATTCGGATTAATACCGATCCAAGGATAGAGCCCCGCAGAACAGCTTCGTTAATCCAAAAAGATATACAATAGTGGCCTTTCAAGAAAACTTTCATTTCACAATTTCATGAGAAAGATTGAAGCAGATCAAAAATTGATTCGGAAATACCAGAACCTTTCAACTTGTTGCGAAGACCAGAATGCCAAATTGCGTCAAAAACCTTCTAAATATCCAAAACAGCAGCCCCCAGCATCGCCATTTATGTCTAAAGCTTGATAGACTCTTTTAGCAATAACTATTAACACATTAGTAGCTGACCTAGAGAAGTGACATGTTTCCTGTCTGAAAGTAAGGTAAGATGCTTAAGGAATTCGTAGTTGATAAGAGTCTCTATTTCAGTGTCAAAAAGAGGTAGAAGGCTAATAGGCCGATAGAATGTTTACCTGATTTCTTAAAGGCCGGAAATAATAGGCCGATAGAATGTTTATCTGGTTTCTTAAAGGCCGGAACTACAGAAGAGAATTTCCAACAAGCAAAGAAGCAAGAAGCAAAAAAAACGGGCATTTGTTTTAGAGTTTAGAGACTACGATGGTCATTTCGGAAGCACACTTTCTTAGGGTTATTACAGTTATACCAACTTGTCCACATCTTTTGTGAGGATCCGGTTTATAGATGATAGTAATAATGAGCGACTGACGTATATCCCACACTAGAGTCGACGTTCCAAGAGGAAAGTCAAGCAATGATGCTCCAGATATGTCAAAATTAGAACTGGAGGATAAATTATAGGTAATACATTATGCTTCATCATCAGCTTACAAAACCACAAATTGAGTGAAGAGACACGGAAGAGAAGACTTATTTAACACACTATTACAGATCTGCCTGTAATCATGAGAACCACATTCATTAGAGGTTATACAGTGCCCCATTCTGTCAGAGAACAAATACTTACCACTTTGAGGACAAGTTTTCAATTATTAAAAGCAGCCACATAGAGGCCTCTATTGTATTCAAAACTATAACGTTGTCACAACCGGAAAAAGTGAAGTATGTGGGCTATAGCGGCTGAACAGGCAGATGTGAACTAAGAAGAAGATAGGCAGAATATAAATCTCCTTGATATACACAAGAATGTGTAAAATATGATGTTGACTGATCGGTGCAGTGGACGTCTAAATAGTTTAAATTTTACACGGAAACAATTCTTAGGAGATAAACTATTGAAAAAATCTTTTCGTGCATGAATACAGCAAGCATATATTTTACGACATACGCTATACAGACAACACTGTGTTGATCGCAGGTTCAGGAGGAAAATATTGGAAGGATTAGACAAGGTATTCTCTGAAATTTCAAAAAAAGATCTATTAAATATAAGAAGATATAATGCATATTTCTTTTACTAAAATAGCCAACTCCAGCTGTGAGTTAAGTATAGCTAAATTAAAATCAAATAAATGCGGAACATTAACTATCGCTTTAGTATAGACACAATCAACGAAAAATCTGAGACAGAAATCCAAAGGCGAACAGGAACAGTGAAAGAGGATTTTCGATTAGTGAGTTATATTAGCGGATCGAAAAATCTCTTTAGAAAAAGACAGTGCTGAACGAGTAAGTAATATCAAATCATCGATATAGAAGTAAAGGCCTGAACATGTAGGGTGCGATTTTAACGATAAATATTCAGAATCTTATCAAGAGAATATTTGAGACACGAGGAACATCTTTAGGGAGATTTACAATGGAAAATAGCTATTATGAAGTGACAACTGAAATATTAAGGGCACATATGCTCTCATTATGGTGATATGTTATCAGAACAATACTAATGCAAAAAGCATGTACATATGGTTCGGAATTACACAAAGACATCTAAAAAGTTAGAGCATAAAAAGCAAATTGAAATACTAGGTAACATTGACTTATTTGGGAAAGATTTTAGAATAATCTATAAATAACATCTATGTAGATCAAACAGTCTGCACACGAACAGAGAAGGAGTTAAGTGAATACACGGGCAGAGAAAGCTCCGAGAGACAATGCAGCGTTTTTGTTTACCGGAAATATAAGTTTTCCCCCCAAAAGGGACATCATTTAAATGTGAATATCTGAGTAATTAGATGTCCGAGGTATACAAAATTAAATAACCGTCATCTTGATTAATAAGACATTTATTTATCGAAATTCGAACAAGATATGCAAAAGGGTGTAGAATTTTAGAACCGATTTCATAAAGCTTTACAAATGTTCAATATGCGCACCACCTGTGACACGACACATGTGAGATCGGTAGTCCAGCTCCTGTCAAACACACTGTAGCATATCTTAGGTAACCTTATCCAGCGCCTCAGTGATTCTCTGCTTAAGTTCTAGGTTTGTAGAAAGTGTCCTTTCACATACAAAAAATCACAAGGTGGTAAATCAGGTGAACGTGGTGGCCATTTCAACAGCACATTGACATTATCGCTGGCACGCCCAATCCATCTTCCTCGGAGATTCACATTGAGATAAGTCCACGCAGTCAACTTAGTTCCACATTTTTTTAAAATCTGAGATCATCTGATCGACTACTGGCTAAGTAATTAGACTAAAGACAATGTCAATTTTGGGGGGAGGGACACCCTGTATATAGCAAGAAAATCTCAAGATAAGAAAAAGACGACCCAGCGTTGCTTAAATGTGGCATTAGACGAAATTATGGGGTTCCCAAAAGGGATCGAACTCTCTATTCAGTTGTAATTAATCTAATGATACAATCTTGCTGACAATCTTATATCACGTCAAAGTGTCGAACATAAACTGGTAAGTGAATAACAATATCTTGAAGGTAAACCCAGAAGAATAAAACTTAAAGAACGCCCACGAATAAGTTAGTACAGGAAAGTAAAAAGAAAGGACTAACTAGCAACTGTAAGAAAGTAACATGCTTGTAAAAGACGTCTGACACAGAAATCCGAAGGCGAATAGAAGTATCGAAATAGGTCATTCCGAAACGAAGGAAAGAAACAAGAAAATTTATTTAGAAACAAAACACTTAACTGTAACGTAATATCTAATCGTCTATATAGCAATGAATGCTGGACAATATCTTCAGTGGTCAAAAGGTGATTTGATACCCAAAGAAGTGGTTTTATGAACTAATGATAAGCATAACATGGACACAATAAATTAGCAATGAGGAATTTTTAAGGAGTATCCGAACAAGGAATCCCATACTTAGAAGCAGACAGTTGAAATTTTAAGTAAAATTTAAATTATTATTTACTGTTGGTAGAAGATGGATCAATCTGTTTTCTACGGCTTATAAAACTTTTGTATGTTATTTAAAGCCAGAAGTTATATTTTGATTGTAAGAGGTTTTTGAGGCAATAATTATTTAGGGATACAATTCTTACTAATTAACCTATAGCTAGGAGGAGAAGATGTGGATTCATGCCTTTCTCAGGCATATTTGCGCGTTAGTGAATGTAAAGAATGTGATTGGAATTTGAATTCGGCAAGTAACAATTCGGAGTCAATCCATTATATCACCCGCGCATCCAAGCTTCTAGCACCTGGTATTTCCAGGCGGTTACTTATTTAGTTACTGACCAAGCTCGACGTTGTTCGACATTGATATGGCCGTAAGCCTTGATGGTAGAAGAGGATAAAAAAGGATGACAAAGGTCCAAAAGTTGTACCAATAAAAGATAGAAACTTGTGCATATAATATATATATATATATATATATATATATATATATATATATATATATATATATATAGTTAATGATGTGTTTGGTAATCCGTATGTATAATTCCAAGGAGGATTTAATCCAGAGACTAAGGTTTTATGATGAGAGTGACCCATTTATTTGTATGAAAATGATCGATCTGAGGAATTAGGATCGAATTTCGATCCTAAGGAAATAAATTACAATCATCATGAAAACTTAAAGTTGTCTGATTTTTAATAATAATTTATATATATATATATATATATATATATATATATATATTCATACATGTTAACTATATTATTTAATGAAACATGTATGAATGAAAAAATGCTGCCTAAATACACACAATTTAAATATATATATATATATATATATATATATATATATAATGATGAGACCAGACGATCCTTAAAAATCCATTCGATTATAATTTACTATTAAGCGATCTCAGATCAAATGTTTGATATTAACATTTTCGTTAAAGTTGACGGCGTATCAATGAATGAAAAGGGATTTCAATCTTGAACGCTTACACAGGTCTCTATCAAGTTGGCAGCATGCTTTGAACGCCGACACAATATCATTTGGTAGAAGATTATGTAAAGCGAAACAGTCATCTTCCTATTTTACCCCATCAGTCCCAGAAAAAATTACATTTAGTTTCCTCGGTATAGAGACATAGCCTGGTAATGGCAAAACATTATAAATTCAGGCGGAAGTAATAATGTAAACCAGATATGTAGAGTACATAACGACATTTGTCTATTATTTATAGGAAAGGTGCGATTTTTATTTTGATACAAGATGGAGAAATTAGTTATTTTTGGTTCGGGAAACGCTTGTAATATTTATCCATGTAAATTAATCTAACCGGCATTTCGGGTTTCATAATTTTCCATAATGGGGAATTATGTACTTATATAGTTCTTCCATAAACGATTGATGGATTGATTGCTTGACACATTTTCTAAGTTTTATCAACCATTTTCATGTTATTTAATGCCAGAAAATGATTATTTTTAGATTGTAAGAATTTGTTATTGCGATAAGTTTTACTAATTAACCCATAGCTAGGGAAGAAAAGGTAGATTTAGGCCAGAGGTATTTGCCCGTAAGTGAATATCACGACCCAAGCGAGAATTGGAGATCGTCTCTCCGATTAATAATTATGCTCCATTATACATTACACCACACGGACATCTACTCTAACAGTACCGGGTATTCCCAAATGTCGGAATTGACCAGACTAAACGTTGCTTAACTTCAGTGGTCGTACGGAAACCGGTGTTTCAACGTGGTGTGATCGTAATCCGTACTAGAAAACAAATCATTGTAAAGAAAATATTCAAAATGTGTGGCTCACGTAAACTTTCTATTTTCGTAATAAAATATCAATTTCTTAGAATCAGTAAAATATTCTCTTGCGAACTGATAGAAGCACAATGATGTCTAGACAAGAACTGAAAATGATAATTTCGTTGATTTTAAATTTGGGAGCCTGAGGCATGTTTTCATGACCTTTTAAATTTTACTAGTACCCGATAAATCATTCAGTAAGAGATATTTGGTAACGGAACCAAATCTCGACAATTGCAAGAAATGGCAACCTTTTTCAAAAACGTTTAAAATGGGACATATAAGAATGTTCAGTAACCTTCACAAAATTAGGTGATCATTTTTCCAGGGTTTAAAGAAACAGAAAATAATTATTTGAAAAGTTTAATGCAGTTATCACAAAACGTGAAACCTTTAAGAATTAAAAATATATATATATATATTTGTAAAGGGCTGTGAAACACAATAGTTGAAGAACTCATTATGTAAGACGCTTTTGTACAGATAAATATCCCAAACCATACTGATGAAAATGCCTGGAATTTTTCCCCATTATCCTGCATTTAGGTGATGCGGCTAAAATTGCGAAGTTCAAGTATTTTCTTGAAATCGGACGCAGCCGTTTTACTTCTGCGGAATATTTAATAAAAAATATCCTCCCAATTGGATTTCGAAGGAAATGTTTATGATTTTAGCTTATACATTACCATCATCACTCTCGTGTAGATAATTATTTTAATCTGATCATCAGAGTTAAGAAACTCCTTGCTTAGGCAGTACAATATGGGTAATCTTTTGGGTAAGGAGCGAAAGAAAATGTATATCATTCAAATGCAAATTTCATCTTCGTCTCTCTTATGCTGAAAATTATTTAAATTTCATTATGAGAGGTAAGCAAAGTTTGACTCGGACAATACATCATGATGTCACAAATAAATTGTAGATAGGCAAACATAATCTAAAGACGACACGCACACGAGTAGATAGCGTGAAATATCATTGAGAATGAGCGGTATTCGCATTTCAGTTCAGCAGCACAATCCCAGCATTTACAGTGAGGGAAAATTCCGATACCACTTCATAGGCTGCTTGATCTTTCTTTGAACCGCCTTTCTTACCTTCAGCGCTTTTGATTTTTATTGTTATTTTGTTATTACAGATATAATATATATTTCAATTCTAGTCGTAGAATTCCGACTTTTTCTTGAAGTGTTTCATTTTCAAGAATGAACTTGTCTGCTTTTCATTTTGAACGTGGGATATCCTTACCTTTGCGCCTAAGAACAATTGTAAAACGCATAAAAGAAAAATAACTTTTTATACTTCGCTTTTCTAACGAACTCTGTTTATCACTCCCCGTTTTACTCTCTCTTTTTCCTACTTACTACGATCACTTATTGCATGTTCCGCGGACATAAACACATGCACCCACATAGAAGCACATTATATAGACCACGAACACATATACATATGAAAGACATACATGTATCGTACTCATGTACGCTAACACACTCACAAATGCATACCTTACTCTGAAACATATTCATCCAAATATTCTATAAAATAATAATAGCAACCACGAAACACACATATCCTTACCAAAGACACAGACAAACTCTTACATATAATAATATATGAAAACACCTACATCTAATACCACATGCATAATCGTCTTGAAACAACGGTCCCCGTACGATCACCGAAGTTAAGAAACGTCGACACTACCTAGATAGGTGACCGTTTAGAAATACGCTATAAGCTAAGGTGAACGAGTGGTGTTGTAGATAACGGTTCAGAATTGTAACACGCAGAGTCGATTTCCAGTCAAATTGGTTCCCTGTGTCGTGACTGGCTCTTTCTCTCCCGAGTCCATACTTTACATCTAAAAATATACCATTTGTCCTTGCATTGGATAATCTTGCCATATATGATCTGGTCAACCGCTGTTCATATCGAGGTCCTAGACAAAATCCAGAGATTGACATGCAATGTGATAGGTCCTGATCTGGCATTTCGTCTACAGTCACTTCCTCAAAGACGTGATGTGGCTTCCCTTTGTCATTTCTACAAATATTTTTATGGCAACTTCTCTGACGGGCTACATTCACTGGTACCCCATCTGCATGAATTAGACTAGATTACTACTAGATTGCTACTAGATTAGCATCTCGGTCCCACACTTTCATTGTCGAAATAGTTAAATGTAACCGCCTCTTCTACCCCAAAAGCTTCTTCTCTCGCTCTTCCTGTCAGTGGAACTCCCTTCCTCCTACATGCTTCCCTGGTAGCTATAATCTTCAAATATTCAAATGTAATGTCAACCGATATCTTCTGATGCCTTGATTCTGATCCCCGCCCTTCTCTATATCTTTTCTTTAAACACCAACCTTTACTCTTGCTCTCAGTCTCTGTAACCCCTTGCGTGCTAGTGACACTCCCGCTTTGCTTGGGGGGAAATGCTTACACCCAAATAAGCTTGTTAAAGATCTGAACTCACCTATATTTCTCCCAGCTATAGTTTAATTTTTAAGACTTGTGCCACTAAATCCTTATTATCTCTCAAAAGCTTTTTGCAATTCCAAAATATTTTCTGGTCTTAAATAACCTCCAAATGTTGGTAAAGAGCAAAAAAAAAAATCAATCTGCAATCAATTGATTTTCCTCTACACGCCGCAAGCATACAAAGATATGTGCGCGTGTGTTTCTATAAAATGGGGATTGAGCAGAGTTTATAAATGTGGGTGCGATACAAAGAAAGAACGGACATTTTTACTACTCATCTTTCGGAGTATACATTGTGAGCCTGCGTGGAAAAGTAGACTTGGGTGGGCATGATAGAAACAAGGTATTTTGTTGTGCTCAAATTATACTCATAGTAGGCAACACATTGTGTACACAAACACACACACACACACACACACACACAGATATATATCTGTATGCATGTATGTGTGTGTATATATATATATATATATATATTGGATTAATACAAATATAATATTTCTCACTCATTTAATACAATCGTTCGGTTCACTCGTCAGTGGGTATCAGAAATATTAACAGTTATACGCTTCAAATGATCATATATATATATATATCACTCTTTCTCTGTCTTTCTCCTCTCTCTCTTTATATATATATATATATATATATATATATATATATATATATATATATATACGCATCCTATATGTATACATATGTCCATATATACGTGTATGTATATATATGTACGCGCAGATATATATGCATGTACACGTACAATGGGTATATGTGCACATGGCATTTGTACATATATATACATATGTGTGTGGACAGATATATGCATACATATATATATATATATATATATATATATATACATATAGAACGGGTATATACATACATACAGACAGACATATATATATATATATATATATATATATATATAAATTTATCTATTTATATATAAACATCTCTCTCTCTCTATTATATATATATATATATATATAAGATATATGATATAGGGTGTGTGTTTGTGTGAGCGTGTGTGTAATTGTTGCGTGTGTGTGTAAGTGTGTGTGCCCAAAGAAGTTTTTATATATTAAACAGGCAAGACCTCATTGTTTAATATTTGTTGCATTTTGTACTTCAAAATGGAAGTTGTGTTTAACATGCTCGAGATTTGCTTTGCCTCTACCTATCCGTGATAATTGTCAGCTGAATTTTACAAAATTTGTTTGCATGTATTATTGTGGCCTAAATAGACATACTCTCGTATAACATAATTATATCTGGTCTTGATCTTCAATGAGTGCCACACTACAACGTTTCAGTGCTCTACAGAACTATGAACACTACCTTTTTAAAAGGATATTCTTTGTTAGAGAGTTTGTAACCAGTGGCAATATTAATGTGAAATGCACGTGTGATTATACTGTGTATTTTACTGATATCTCTACATACGACAGGCCATTCTAAAATATGCAATACTCTTGAAAGAGCAAGCGTATCCTTAGTGAGGGAAATTTCTTTCTTTCGCACTGTAAATACGGTTTCCATTCTGGATATTGATTGCAATGGCAACCAATATCCACGGCTTTTTTTGTTAAATTTCTGTAAATAGTTCATGCTTAACCGCTGGAAGGAAAGTGAGTTGTTTTTCCTATTACTTCTCTAATGTTTTAATTCTGATTTTTTTTAGCTAACAACCAACGATAGAGAGTAAAGTCTGTATGATATGCTCTTGTTATTTAACATATATCCGAAGCGTAAATAGGGATCCCAGACTTTCACAGTGTGAAGGCTACAGACAAATTAATTTAAACACATGAGAAGACAAGCACTTATGAATTAACGCAAGAAAACACTGACGCAGATGAATATAAACTCAGTAGGACTCAAGCTACTTGTAATGACAAAAGTATGTAGATGTAGGCTTTAAGAAAGCTTTATTCAACTTAGAATAGAAGGTTCGTGTATAGTGTACTCTTATAGTGCCAGTAAACAGAAATAGTTCTCTCAAAGAGGAGAGTAACAAAACAAAGGGAGACCACTCTTCATTATTCATAACACTAATCTAAACGAAAAAGAATTCAAAATACAAACAAATATGAAGCTAAGAGAAATACAAATAAATCTAAACACAAGAGAAACCAAACACATGTCTCTATGAAAAGAAGAGAACACAAATAAAATTAACATAAACTCAAACCCGAATGAATATAAGCACAATAGAACACCAACACAATTTAATTTTCAACATACAACGTGCGAAAGGACGTGCGATAACCTGCCCTCTTCAGCCGCCAACCAGGGGAGGTAACAGAGTTTTGGTGGCTATCGTGTTAATACCACCCCTAGCGCCACTAGCAGCTTTTGACACAATACAGGATATTTTTTGTGTGTGTATAGATTTCTTTCCGACTACAAGTAAGATTGTCAACGTTGTGTTAAAGGATATAGAAAAGGATATAGAAAAGGATATAAAAAAGGATATAAAAAAGGATATAGAAAAGGATATAAAAAAGGATATAAAAAAGGATATAGAAAAGGATATAAAAAGGATATAGAAAAGGATATAAAAAAGGATATAGAAAAGGATATAAAAAAGGATATAAAAAAGGATATAGAAAAGGATATAAAAAAGGATATAAAAAAGGATATAGAAAAGGATATAAAAAAGGATATAGAAAAGGATATAAAAAAGGATATAAAAAAGGATATAAAAAAGGATATAGAAAAGGATATAAAAAAGGATATAAAAAAGGATATAGAAAAGGATATAAAAAAGGATATAAAAAGGATATAGAAAAGGATATAAAAAAGGATATAGAAAAGGATATAGAAAAGGATATAAAAAAGGATATAGAAAAGGATATAAAAAAGGATATAGAAAAGGATATAAAAAAGGATATAGAAAGGATATAGAAAAAGGATATAGAAAAGGATATAAAAAAGGATATAGAAAAGGATATAAAAAAGGATATAGAAAAGGATATAAAAAAGGATATAGAAAGGATATAGAAAGGATATAGAAAAGGATATAAAAAAGGATATAGAAAAGGATATAAAAAAGGATATAGAAAAGGATATAAAAAAGGATATAGAAAGGATATAGAAAAGGATATAGAAAAGGATATGAAGCCAAGATAACACAAATGAATGTAAACACATTAAAGCACAAAATCAAACATGTAAACGCCAAAGAACACAAAAAGAGATCAATAGAAAAAACAAACGAACACAAATAAATACACAAATAGAATAGAACGAAAAAACAAAAAAATATAAAACAAATAAGCACTAAAATGAATTTCATGACGGTTAACCGATTCCATTTTCTGCGCTGTTAGTTCATACTTTTTTCAAGGTATTTAACATTCATGTGCTATTTAGTTGTATGTATCTATCCACTTACATCTGACATCTGTTCATCTACTCATCTTACGATTTTAAAATACACTACATTTATCTGTCTGTCTATCTCCGTCTATCTGTCTCTGTCTATCTATCTATATGGCTGCCTGTCTATTTTTCTCTATCTTTCAACTCCCCCTCTCTCTCCACACACACACACACACACACACACACACACACACACACACACACACACACATATATATATATATATATATATATACAGAAATATAGTCTTAAAGTGTGCTATATTTATGGGGTAAAGTGCTCAATATCAGAGATAGAGCGTGTGTAAATATAAAAGTGGACATGGAAGTCAGCACTTAGAGGCGACAGTCTGTTTCATGCTAGTGCAATCGTCAGGCGATTGCACTAGCAAGAAACAGACTGTCGCCTCTAAGTGCTGACTTCCATGTCCACTTTTATATATATATATATATATATATATAATATATATATATAAATAACTTTAAACGTTACTTTTAGTGGTTACCTATGTGGTTCCTTCAGAGTAGATGCTCCGTTTAATTTTTAAACAGTATATTTATGTTCAGTTTATTTTAATAACATTACCCGAATAATAAATTCGAGAAATTTTATTAAAGAAAAAATGGGCAGGAGGGCAACATTTTCCTTTAATTAACATTTCTAGAACATTTATGTCGGATTAATAAATACAAAATCTATTACTTCATTAGAATATATATATATATATATATATATATATATATATATATATATATATATATATATATATATATATATATATATATAGGGTGCAGTGGATAAATACTTGTCTAAATTACACAAAAATGAAAATAACACTGACATCTCATTTTTGCAAAAATTACTGAAAAATATATTGAAATACTAAAAAGTAAATTTATTCAATAACAACGCCATTAGCTTCAAGCACAGATTTTAGACGCCTTCGGAATCTGCTGCAACTCTTCTAGCCGGTTTCCTTTGTTAAGTTGGTGAATGCTGCCATAATCCTTGCTTTCAGTTCATCTTTGGTGTTACAAAGAATTTTTTTGGTCTCTCGCTCAACTGTGCTCAACACATAATAATTAAGTGTGTTGCATTCTGGAGAGTTAGGTGGTCAGATGTAAAGAGTGATGCGACCAAAGAAATTGTCTAAAAGCAATGACTGGATTCTCTTGCTTGTGTTGCATGGTGCACAGTCATGTTGCCAGATATAGGGTCTTCCAGTAGCAAGCCTTTTGACCCAGGGCAGCATTACCTCGTGTTGATTCTAATAGCCTGTGGGAAAATGAATGGAGGCAAACCTCGCCATAACTAGTTATTATTCCAAACACCTTCGTATTCACCATTAGACTCATCCAACTCTTTTCGAATCCTCTACGCACTACTCAGATTGACACCCAAGCACCCTAAAATATTAATATCGGAGCTTCCAATTCAAACCCTATTATACAGTGCAGTTGACAAAATCAAATAACACGCATGCGCGAAATTAGAAAAAATAATATAGCGACAATTCACCCATCGCACCCTGTATATGGCCATACCTGTGTTATTATAGCATGTATAAATTACTGAAGGATAAATCATTTCAAGCAAGCACATCTTTGTGAATGAATTGCTCAATATTAAAATGAATAGAACATTAAAAATGAATTGATACATATAAAGTTTAATGATTTACCTTCCGAATAATGACTTTTCCTCATCGTACAATTTCAAATCAGATCATATGAAGTCTTCAAGCTTTTAAGATGGAACAACTAATTAAGGTTTTTATACAACCTATTTTAAATGTACGTCATATCAGTTGAAAAGATTTATTTTACCCTTCGTGTGGATATATATCTGCTAAGCTCCGAATCTGAAGATAAATCTGAGCATTTCATCTATCTATCTATCTATCTATCTATCTATCTATCTATCTATCTATCTATCTATCTATCTATCTATCTATCTATCTCAGTCTGTTCATATATATCTATCTATCTATCTATCTATCTATCTATCTATCTATCTATCTATCTATCTATCTATCTATCTATCTCAGTCTGTTCATATCTATCTATATACCTATCTATCTAATTTCACAAAGATTGTCTGTGCTTTATATAATACTAACCTCTTTTTACCCTTTTCAACAATGCCGCGATTTTCCAATTCACCATCTCAAATGTTATCTGTTTTCAGATACAAGTGGCGTGTTTTTGTTAATTTCTATCGAAACGACTAAAACAATTTTCAGATATTCAATGTTCCCTTCCGAGCAAATCACATGGCAGTAGCAGGACCCTTACCTATCGTGCATTGATGTTGTGATCTGAATGCATACTCGATGCTGAGCTGAAGAGAATCAAACAACTTTTATTGATGAATGTTTACCCTGAATGCGTGTTGACAGATACTATTGAACAAAAGATCAATAAGTTCAATGAGTCTAAGAGATACGACCCTCTCTAAGTGTCCTGTTTATTTGAGGCTGCCGTGGATTGGTCCTATGAGCCAAACATATGCAGACATAATTGCTAATTCAATTAAACAGTGTTTTAATGCTGTTAATGTCCAAAGTATTTTTACTACAAAAAAGGTTTTCCCCTTCTCCGTAAGGATGTCTTGCCTACCAGTCAACAAAGTTTAAATGTCGATGTGAGATCGACTATGTAGGCAAGACCATCCAACGGTCAGAGGTAAGGATCGCCCAGCATGTTCCGGGAAGGTGCGAAGACAGGAGTCTATTACATTCGGGTGTTTGCAAACTCATGAGTCTGCGATTGGTGATCACCTATTAAATTCTGTCGTTTGCAGGACGAACTATTCTCCTGACTTTTTTCTGTCATACACAGGGCTAGAACGAGACTCGACTTAGACATCTTGGAGTCTATTATTATTAATATGCAACGTCCTGCTCTGTGTAGACAACGAGAGATGAAATATAGGTTGACCCTATTCGGGAAAACTACTGCCTGACTGGGAACATATTTAGTAATATTTTTCTTCTCCCCCCTTATATGACTATTGGGTAATTTGTTTTTTAATATCACTTGTTGATGATAATTTTTCTTATCTGCATCTCTGTTTTATATTGCTGACGATTTTGTTTTTGAGTAAGTGTCGGCCGAAAGGCGCCTAAAATTTTCTTCTTAAATGAGATACTTTTGTATCTATTTTAATAATAAAAAGATGATCCTTTTTCCTTAAAGTTATATATATATATATATATATATATATATATATATATATATATATATATATATATATATATATATATATACATACATACATATATGTGTGTGTGGGAAGGTACAAATATATTGAACTACTACATCAATCAGTTAGAGTTTTAGCAGGGAGTCTGATTGCCAGACAAAAAAAAACAAACACAACCTTACAAGACTCCAAAACCCTGACATCCCAGAAACACCCCTACTTCAATCAAAGCAGTGACCCCTTGATAAAAAAAGAAAAAAAGAAACAAACTACAGACCTCAGCTCCATTCAAAACTATGAATTAGTAAAACATTCCATACCATAGTTATTCCAAAGCAATGCTTGAGGATGAAACTTCCACCCAGTGGTTATGGTTTAATATTGGATTTAAACAAATACTGCTGACCAGTTTTGAAACAGTAATTTCTGTGTTGCGATGGAATAATATTTAAACAACAAAGAATTATAATATCTATCTATCTATCTATCTATCTATCTATCTATATATATATATATATATATATATATATATATATATATATATATATATATGTGTGTGTGTGGCGGTGTATGTAGGTAGAGAGAGAAAGAGCTACAACGAAAAAGAGTTCAGCAGATTCAAAATGATAGAGAAATCGCCGAGTTAGAAGTAAGTGAATGCAACATAAGGAGACATGCTAAAAGGAAGTTGATAAACTTAGAGGAATTCCTAGATGTTGTCGTAAAGAAAATAACCATCAATTGTAAGACAGAATGCGAGATATTTAGACAAAATAGCCTAATATACGCACTGCATATTGGAAACATCAAAATCAAGAAAGTAAAGAAATTTAACTAAAATATTTTAGCAAACAAGGGAAATCCGGAGATGAATGGAATAGCGAATATTTCTTTAAAAAATCTGAACATAATATTAAAAATCGATATTATTTAAAAACAAAGTAAAGAGTGCTAAAATGCTATTCTAATATCAATCTTGCTATACGGAAGTGATTTCTAATGAATACCTCATAGATAAAGAGTCGGCTGAATGCAACATAAATGCGTTTCTAAAGAAGTATCTAGTGAATACCATGGGCTGAGCCTGTGAGCAACGACGATGTTTTAATAACATGGGAAGAAAAACGACACTTAGAAATAGAACGAGACATTTGGCCCTTTTGAGAGATATAATGAGTAAGGGGGAGAAGAGGTGCATTCATACATTTCCCAGGGGTAATTGCACGTAAGGGAATATGACGACCCCCATTGGAATAGCAACTCAGCTCTCTGCTGAAAGATTCCGCGGTATTATTCATTATACCACCAGCACATCCAAGATTACAGCACATGGTATTACCAAGCAGTCACCCGTCGAGATACTGACCAGGCTAGACGTTGCTTAAGGTCGATGGTCGTAAGGGTAAAAAGGTCGAGAAAGGCTAGTTTACTTTTAGCTGCTTTTTTCCTATTTCCATTGCCTTCAGTATGTTCTGTGAATCTTAATTATTCTTTCACCATTACCGATATTACAACTATTTCTGATTGTGTACACACACTCACACACAACACACACATACACAATACACACACACAGACATATATATATATATATGTCGTTTAGGTTTTACTTTCCTTCAATCTTCACATTGGTCACGTGTTCTATGATATTCATAACATCTGTCTGTATAATTACATCTATTTCGTTTCATGTTTCTTATTAATCCATGAAGAGAAGAGCTCACATTTATTACCACGTAAGAGATACATATTACAGAGAAGTTTAACGTTCTTTTTTCGTCTTTAATTAAATTTCCTCTCTCCTAATACTTTGCTTATTTTTTGAACGATACCTTTTTCAATTCCGATTTTCTCTGTAACATTTTTCATTTTCTGGTTCTAGTCTACAGAAATAGTTAAATGTTTCTACTTGCTTGATTGAAAGCCTCCGATACGTAGCTCACATCTTCAGTTGTCTGTTTTACTGACAATTATATGTTGTCTTACTACAGTTAATGGTTTTTTCTTCTTGCTTCCATATATAAGAGTTCTAGTTTTCTTTGAGTCTGCCATCAACATTGTGTCATCCTTGCAACATAATATTATGATTATTATCCCTGATATTAACAGTACTAAATAAAATCCCTATGCATAAAGAGTAAAACGAGAACTTGCTACCCCCGTAGATTAAATAAAGGGTTCCGTTCAGAATTCTCAATACAGAATTCGATATACACCTGAGAAAGCCCGGTGACTCGAACGGCCAAAACATTGTGATAATAGCATAGTCCGAATATTAATAGAAAATAGTGTAAATAATGTTTCCTAGATCTCCTCGGATCATCTCGCCTTATAGACTAAATAAATCCGATGGGAAACACACAACTCTATTTCGCCTTCGTTCTCTATCCGCATGCATGTCGGCTGTTCTAAAATTAAGCAATTTCTATAACTCAATAATCTGCCATTTTAAAAATGTGTGCCATTCAGTATCAAGTTAAATTTCTATAATTACTAACTACAGTTGCATATATTGGTTGGTGCATAATTATCAGGCGTTTTTAGGTGTGATATGTGTTAATAAAAATTGCTGTTTTATTTCTTTATTTTTTTTGAGAAAAATATTATTTTATTTTTCAAGTTATGAAAATGCGTGTCGATAATCATACTTAAAAATTTTATTGTTGAATTGTTTCTTTTTTCATAATAGATATTGTTAAGAAACGCCTGTTAATTATGCACCAACCCAGTACATCTCTACAAATCATAGGTGGTTGTCATTATATTTTATGATTATCACTCTGTTGGTTTTCCTTTTTTATTATCAAATTGATTTCAACGTCTATAAACAAATCCTTAGGGCAGATTGACAAAACACGCTATTTTGTTTTCGTCTATCCACGCAATATTTGCCCAGAAGGATTGTACTTTGTGGATTTGTACTCGTTGTCAATGGTCAGTTTTTATGTCTGTTTTTCAGCAGTTTCTTTTTTGTTTTTGTTTTGGCATTTGCCCATGAATTTTTATTTTGCTTTGCGAGTGGCGTATTTACCGCGATAGAGACATGACTCTAGATTTTTTCAGGTCAACGCCTTCGACATTTCACAAGATTTTTGTTCCATAATTCGCACCGTAGTTCAAAAAATTATCTCATCGATTTTCCTCATGTCCCACGTCAGGGGAAATACGTGGTACTTAGTAAAATTCTCAGTTACTTTGTGTTCTGATTCAACAAGAATATCGACATTTATGCAGATGGCTTTGCACTCTTACGAGTTTTTCTGTTTGACGATAATAACATTTCTGATGATCTAAGATATTTGGTTCATTTTTTTAAACGACAATATCAACCTCTATGGGTTATTTAATGCCGAAACGTAAACAATTTGAATTTAGTTTTATGGCTTCAACTAAATATATTTTGAACGCCATCGTGTGTCTTCAAATACAGAGAGAATGTATTGCTGGTTATGCTGCTTTAAAATGTATTGTTGCTAATTTTAGGAATTGTTGCTAGTTTTGACATAGAAAAATGTATTATTGGTATTTTTTCTATAAAAATGTATTTTTATACTTTCATATAGTTTTGATGATAATTTGGGGGTTCAATATTTTCCCATAACTGGGACCCTAACAGGTTCTATCAGCCCGGGTCTAAGTGGACCTGGCAACAACAGCAATTTAGTGGTGGTTCTATGTTCCTCAGAACCTCCAATTTCCCGATCATCGTCATATCCAGGAATAATGATATAATACAGTCCAATTATATTCAGTATAGTGAAAAAAGGAAGTGGGAAGAAAGGGGGCTTTTAAATCATGAGAGTCATCACTCATTATGTTGGGCTTTTTTATTATTAAGGTTTCCATTAT
The DNA here is from genome assembly GCA_964036315.1 of Acanthosepion esculentum. Taxonomy (NCBI): domain Eukaryota; kingdom Metazoa; phylum Mollusca; class Cephalopoda; order Sepiida; family Sepiidae; genus Acanthosepion; species Acanthosepion esculentum. Next base: position 53,530,264 of record OZ038475.1, read on the forward strand.
TTTAATCTTTTTTTTTACATGTTGATTATTATTAGTATATTTCGGATGCAGTCGCGTAGGTTTGTGTGTGTGTTTAAATGAGTTCTAATGGATATATGGTCGATAAGGTGTGATGTAAGTAGTCTGGATAGGCATGTATATATATATATATATATAGAGAGAGAGAGAGAGAGAGAGTGAGTGAAGTATAGACTGTAATAAACAAACAGAAAATAATAAGAATATAACTTCTTTAAGTTGATGAATTAGAATTAACTTTGCTATTGAAGGGATTATCCCGTTTTCGTGATACTAACGCACAAAAATGAGAAGGAATGTGTACAAATTACCTTTTGGACAAACACACACACACACACACACACACACATATATATATATATATATATATATATATATATATATATATATATATATATAACAGGTGTCTAAATTTAGTTGCAACAAATGTAAATTTCATCCGAACAGCCTGCATTTGTAAATCATCTTTAATTTCACCGAATATGTTGCAACTTACAAAATAAAAAATGAAAATCTTTTTCAAAATAATATTTGAACAGTACCCGAGTTGAGTAAAGGCTTTGATTTCTAATATAGTTTTTCTCATCGAATGACGAACCCTATATTTTATGTGATATCATGGACTGAGCGTGTGAGGCTTATACTTAATAGCAGGAAGAGGCAGCTAAAGTTCCTGGAACACAAAATGAGGAAGAGGAGCCTGGAGAATCTGATACTCACGTGGCAAATAGAGGGAAAGAGAGACAAGGGAAAACAACGCATGACATACTTATTGGCCTTAAGCAAGTGGATGACAGAACGTGGTCTGTGGGATGTCGCAGAGGGAAGCAACTTTCAGTACGTAGTTAATAATGGCAAACTACGGTTTACGTTTTTTCACTCCTGTAAACAGATTTTGACCATTTACAATGCCTCGTTATCCTTTATCTTTGCTATCGATTCACGCAGACTCGTTAAGTAGATTACTTGCAATTTCCCCTGCGTCAGTAATATCTTGTTAGGGTTAAATTTTACTGACCATTTTATTTCTTTATATGTCCCAGAAATTTAACCACTTTCAAATGGTTAGTATCAGTTTCCTTGTAGTTTCTATTTTCTGACATTTTTCTCCGCTTTCGACTGTAGAATCACATCTCTGTCGCTTCAGTTCTTGTCATTCTTTTGAGTGAACTGGGAAGCATTCACTGCTATATAGAAGATTTGATATGTTTGTTGTGTTTTAAGGGTATTTTCATATGTGTTAAAAAATTAATTAGTTTCTGTATGGACCGAACCTGTGAGCAACGAGGAAATTTTACAGAAAATGGAAAGAAAAATGATTCTTATATTTAACACTAGAAAGAAAACCATTTGAAATTTCTAGGGAGCATAACAAGGAAAGTGGGCTTGGAAAATGTTATGCACATAAGACAGATTGAAGGAAAGAGGCATAGAGTGAAACAACATATAACTTACCAAGCTAGCTTGAGAAAATGAATAGCGGAAGAGGGTTTAGGAGAGATGACAGAAAGATAAATATTTATTAAGAACTACAAAGCACAAGAAATTGTGGAGAGCTATGATCAGGAACGTCCTCAAGGGACACGGTACATAGAAAAAAACGGAAGCTTCTTCCACTTTCAGTGCAACTGAAGATTTCTGTTTCACATGTTCCGTCATTTATGACTCTACTGCGCAGATAGATCAATTTCTGCATTTGCATGTTCTTGATAACGATAATGCGTAGACCATAATTTAGTCTATCTCTCTTGCTGAAGAAAATTCATTCTTACGTTTCATAGTTTGTTCTTTCCTCGTTTGTTTCTTATTTTTTATATTATGTTATTATATATTTTTTATATTATGTCTGCCATTTAAAACCAGCACAGAAACATTAAATACATTTTGCACAGAGAACTATCATTGAAATATAAAAACGGAGAATTATTGACTTATTCAAAACTGCATGTCCATCTGTTTGTTTAATGTGTTCGTTAAACAGTTAATTTATAATTATTTTGAAATTTGTAGTTGCGGACATAAAATAAAAACTGCAGGAAGTCCCAAAACTAACTAAAAAATATTAAGAATTAAAAATTACTTAGGGACAAACTAATGAGTTCTAAACGTATATGTAACATCAGTTCTTCCAAATGGCAGCGAATGCTTTACATTTCCTATCATTTGAAGTGGAGAATTGAGTCAACAGTTAATACTCTACGGAAGGACACTGGATAGGGACAGAACATGTAAACAACGAGAAAACTTAAAGGAAAATCGAAACACATATGACATGGAATATGGAATTTCTGGAAATAATGTGTGCTTGGTAAATTGGACACTTACAGAACATATTAAATGCATGATCAATGGAGGGAACAGTGAGTAACCTATGAAACAATCTGCTGTAAATGGATGACAGAAGAGCGAGTAGGTAACATAGTAAAAAGACAAATATTGTCTAGAGATGCAAAAGATGGAAAGCTGTGCAGAAACTAAGACCAGGCACGACCTGAAGGATACTGCACGTAGAAAAAAAAAAGAACTAAATGGAAATCCTTTACTTACAGAAGACAATGACAAAAATATTCCGAAGATCAAATAATATCACATTCCCAATTTTCAAATTGTTAGTTTCTATCGCGATTTGTTCTGGTTTAATTTGCTGTTTTTGGAGATGATGAGAACCTTTTGGAATTGGACATTATCTCCGGAATTTAGAAGCAAATTAAGGAAGTTAAATATCACAGGAAATATGTTGAAGCGAGAAGAAAAGCGAAAAATCACGATGGCATCATATAATTGTAAAAGGGGAAAAAACACGGATTAAATATCCTGATTTAAGAAAAACACTTTGAGACACATTTCAACCCTGACCACACCAAATTGAAGATGCCCGAGAAAATAGTATATACACAAATATACATCGGATCATTACACAATTTGTCTCTAAAGGTAAACAATAACGAACCTAGTGATGAGAATTTTAAAAAAGATATATAAAAAAGTGAAGTATAATAAATCTTCACTTGACATTGGGATTGAACTTTTGAAAATAGCTTAACTTCTCTGAATTCATTAGTAAGTTTCTCAATTTCATGAAGAATGTTTTTATTGAGAAACCATACAAAAAGTGTGGCATTTCGTGCACTACTGAAACAAAAAGGTAGTCCTCAAGACTCACACGAATACAGATGTACAGTGTAACCCGGATATAAGAGAGTTGCCGGGACTGGAGATGAAGTATCTTATATCCGGGTATCTCTTATATCCGGGTTTGGTCTATTTTGTTTTATTAACACTGGCTCTAATCTCTCTTATATCAAGGTTTCTCTTATATCCGGCTCTCTTATATCCGGGTTACACTGTATATCAATTTGGAACATTCTAGGCAAATTAATTATAAGCATTACATTAACTAGCATCTCATCATTTTATAAAAGGCAACTCCACACAACTCAATTTTATTTTTGTTTTGGTAAGGGGAGTAATGAGGAAATTATGAAATAAATTTAATCAATAACTCCAGGAAATTGCATATGTCTCCAATAGAAAATTGTACACGTACTATGTCGACCTTATAGCAGTATATCACCACATCAATAGATACTTTCTCTTCACGTCCATGAGAAACCGGCTTTCAAACTCTGACTCACCTGAATGTCAAGATAGAGGAACTATACAAATCATATATATCTGGTAAGGACTTCAGTACGGAAATATGTCAAACCTAATCAAGAGTACGACAAGGAGGAAATTAAATCTATTTAATCTTTTCCTATACAATGTCGTGCATTCTTGCTTTGCCTCTCGAGGCCAAAGTACTGAATATGATGGGTGGGAGGTGACATAGTTTAAAAGATAAGGAAATTGAAAATTGAATATGTTGTGTGCTTGCAGTAGTTACGTTCAACACCGAAAATTGTTACAAAGTCAAAACATTAACCTAAAAACTCGAGTCATGTTCTTAAATTGCCTCATCAGATCGAGATTGCCATATGCATATCTAATATACCGTAGAAAATTGCTTTCTCTTATCAGTGGTTAAAACACAGCCTGTAGTTCTTATCGAGGATCAGTCTGCTTAGAACGTTGTGAACTGGCGCTACGTAACCAAAAAGAAATTTACCAAATAACAGAAACCACATCACTTGAGAAAGTTCAACAACAGTAGCTGTAGCTATCAAAGAAAAAGTCATGACATCGTTAAGATGCTGACATTCCACACTACTTCAGAGAAAATTTTAAAAACAAAGCACCTCCCTCCAAAGAATATTGCAAAACTAATAACAGAAGTGTCGAAAAATTTTTTGCTAGCACAGTTATTTTAATAGAAAGATTTTATAAATTTCAAACAAAAGTAGCACTGGTTACACGATCAATGGACGGCAACTGTTTCCTTTTAAGGGAACGGTTCATATTATCATATTATTATTTAAGAAGCTCCATACATAATATAATCTGAATACTTACACTAATGTAATTTTTTATATTTAGTCGTCTTCTGTAATGCACTTTTCTTTTGTGATATTTGAAAAATGTTTTTATCAACAAAAACTAATTTTTAATGAGTTTCTATCCCACAAAGTGACGTCCAATGGCTTCGGGATATCGCAATGCAATGGTCACCGCACATGTTGCAAATGGCCGGAACGAAGGCAAAATTAATTCAATTAATTTACCCGCGACATATATCCCTATCCTGTGTTCACCAATTCACTACGCGCATTACCAGTTAATTGCATACGCGTTCTGTGTGCGCTGTGACGTCTCTTTCTATAAATAATTTAAGCATTCTTTATTGAGATTCTGCCGAACATTTGTAATCGCTGTAATTTTCAGAACTGATTAATTTAGAAATTGCCAACGAAATCTCATGAAAATTGAGATTGGTACAACTTAAGGATTTTCCTTGAACTGCAACTGATGTTACCTTATCAAGACATGGGATCATCTGTAATAAAATTTCAAGTCGGTGTCTACATGTTTGGCGTCCTGTTTCTAACCTTACCATTTACAGCAGCGAATGTTCAACAACCGGCCCGAGATATGTTTGCTGATGTCGATCAAATCAAATCTTCAGTTTTTAATTTGTTGAAAATTACCACATCAATGAAGAAGCATGTATATACGATAACTTATTTCATCATATCGATTTTAATGTAATGTAACTACTGTTTATTATATGAGATGAATCTCTCTCACTCTCTCTCTCTATCTATCTATCTATCTATCTATCTAACCCCTTTTTATCTATCTATCTATCTATATATCTGTTTTGACCAAGTAAATGGTCAAGTGATAACAAAAACCAGGTTTTCAGATATATCGTATATTAAACTAATCAGTAAGTACACTAGAAGAGTATTACACGACTAGTAAGAGTGTATCGAATGAACTAGGGCTCCATCCATTCACTGTTCACTGTTCCCCGAACCTTCTCTCTTACTAATCTTATAGTAGGTGGAAGAGTCTACCATAGACTCTTAGAGGGAGAGCACCACAAGACTATCTATCCATCTATCTATCTATCTATCTATCTATCTATCTATCTATCCCATTCTTTGTCTGTCTGTCTATCTATCTATCTGGGAGCATTTTACGTTTATATATGCGTTTGACTATCCTTGTAAAATCAATTCCTTTTTGAATATTTGGCCTGAAACAATCTACCTTCATGTTGTCATATCGCAGACTATTTATTATTATTATATATGTTTAGCAACAAATTTTCGGAATTTATGGAATACCATGATCGCCCACATACTGAATGGACACGAAACATAGAAGAATACCTCTAACATTGTTTAGTTGTATGGATTTGCGTATACCTGTCGAACTACTTTTCTTTGAAAGAAAACGTTTCATATGACACGAATATATAAGATACATTAGTAGACGAGAACATATGATTTACACTTTTAGATCAGATATTCATCTGTCAGCGTGGCGCCGAGACAATTCACCGAAAATAAGATTTCAACATTCAAGCGGAAGAAGTACAACTAAACTTTACAAATTTCGAAGGCACTTAAGATCAGTCTGTACGATTATTGATCGAATGACTGCGCGACAAGTTTAAATCTCCCAACTAAGTTGATACACAATGACAGATCTGGCTGACAAGCGTTTGTATTGTGTGACAATTTCATCTAGGTTATGTCCACTTCGAGAGCGAATCAGCGGAAATAGTATCGGCGGTTCGATCTTAGCAGACACATTTAGAATGCTAAGATTGTAATTGCTTAACGCAAAGAAAATAATTCTGTTTACGATAAATGTATTTTGAAAAAACTTTTTAAAAATCCTCCAAAATTCTCAGAAGTTTAACTAATGCATAACACGGAAATGGAATAAACGGATTAATAATTTAAACTCTTCAAAACAAGGATTACTAATTACTGCCTCATTGTTTGCTATGCAGCTAGCGAAACGGTTATTGGGGAAGAAAGTGAAATCGGCTAGTCTAGTTCAAATTCCATCATATTCATCATACCCCGCGAGCATTGTATTGAGTGAATTCTAGTATAAAGAAAATATATAGTGTTGATATTTAAAGCTAAACTCAACGCTTCATTCGTTGTACACCGATCCCAGCATAATACAATATTCAATCTTATTATGTCGAAATTTTAAAAAAATATGTTAAAACGTGGCATACGTATTTAGGGCATTGCAACTCGGCTGCTGTGTTGAGAACCTATTGATAACCTACATGTTCATATATATTATTTTATTTATTTCTTTGTTTAACGGCATATCAACTCTTTATGGGTCATTTAATACCAAAATTTAATTTTATTGGGGGCATTAGTAATTTATTTTATTGTATTACTGTTAATTCTTTCATTTCTTATTTTAATGTTTTTTACAAAAACTTATAGTTGGTAATTTGTTTACTATGAAAATGTATGGTTGGTATTTGTACTATCAAAACCTTTATAGTTTCATAGACTTTTCACCCCAGTTTGGATGTGAACTATTTTCCCATAGTTGGACCCAAACAAGTGCTTCCACCTCGGGTCAGGGTGGACTTGGTAATAACAGCAATTAAGAGGTAGCTGCACGCTCCTCAAGATCTCGCAATGGGAGGCCTTGCTGCCGGATTTAGTTTATCGTCATACCCAAGACGGCGTGCTTATCAAATATACTATGTTCAGACGAATAGAGGGGATTACGTAAGAGCGGATGTGAATGAAGCAAGGGCTGCTTATAATAAGGATATATAAGAATAATTCTTAAGATGGGGCTATTGAATTAGTACTTGGCTTTACATGATTCAATCATTTGAATAACGACTGTGTATAATTAGTTAGATGGGGCTCTTGTATTAGTACCTAGCTTTAAGTGATTCGAGCTTTTGAATAACGACATTGTATAATTCGTTAGATGCGGCTAATCGTTGAAACCATGACGAATTATCAAAATAACATTTCAGATCTATAGTGAGTGCGAACTTTGGTAACAACAGTCAAATTTTCGATGAATATCCTTCTTCTCTCTCCAGCTATGGGTTAGTAAGTAATAATTACATCACCAAAACCATTAATAATTCATTAAAAATTCTTACAATGTAAAAATATTATCTAGCTTCAAATAACCTGTAAATGGTTGATAAACAGAAGATAACAAATCAATCAATCACTAAAAGTAATTTCAGAGAAAAATATACAGAGAAAGCAAAAACACAAAAGCGGGAAATTTTCTTAAATATTTATTCAATAAAAGAAAAATCCAAAATGGAAAACGTACACCTTACAATTAGCAGTGTCCAAGTCCAAATGTTCCTTTCTATGTGCCGTGTCCTTTCAGAACTTAGGCGATCATGGCTCTCCACCTCCCGCTATCCCTTGTAACTTTCTACAAGTTCCTTCCCTCTGCCACCACACCCAGGCCACGTTCTGTCATCCACCTTCTTAAGGCTGCTAGCTATGTCATGCGTTATTTTCCCATGTTTCTCTTCCCTTTGATCGACCAGTGAGTATCAGATTCTCCAAGCACTCCTTCCTCTTTATGTGTCCCAGGAACTTCAGCTGCTGCCTATTCCTGGTGTTAAGTATAAGCCTCCTCCTTGTTTTCATCCTCTCTAAGACCTCATCGTTGCTCACACGCTCGCTTCATGATATCCTTAGAAACCTTCTGTAGAACCACATCTCCATCGCCTCGAGTCTCTTCTTTATCTTTGAGAAAATGGTCCTGTATTCGCTGCCATAAGAAGGACAGATATCACGTAACAGCTCAGTATTCTTTTCGTCGTTACCAAATAAATCTTCCTGTCTTGCTTTTGGAATGCGTCCTTGGCTATCCCAAAACGTCTACGGATCTCAGTGTCGCATTTACCGTCCTCTGTCAGAAGGCTTCCCAGATATTTAAACTTCCGCGTCTGCTCGATTCTAGTGCTCCCGACCTTCAAATCGCATTTCGGGCTCATCCTTTTACTGATGACCATCTCAAATTACTGACTGGCTGGAGTAGGGGTTTCTTTTTGAAAACATATTTTTTTAGTTTTTATGTTGCTGGTCAGCTGATGATGCTACTATATATGTACACTACAGCGAATTATCTATGTCTGGTGTCGCTTGTCTGGCATAGACTCACTACACACAGATCACAGAGCGAATTAGTTTCATGTCTTTCTGAAATTATCAGGGCGAAATTTGAACTCTGTTTGCCCATTTCATTTTCCGTACATGTTTTGTTAAAACAGATATTATACGTACACTGATATTTCCAAATATGCGCGGGCCCGGATCACGAACAACAGAGTTCTCCAAAGAATAGCCGAGAAACCATCATGACTCGCCACCGATTTCGATGGGCCAGATACCTTGCCCTAATATCAGACATCCGCCAACACTCTTCTCGAAACCTCGAATCTGGCAAGAAACCATGTGGAGTCCCACGTTGTCAATTCAAAGATTAGCTCAAAAACACCGTGCTGAGGACAGAAATCGATCCGGTCCATTGGGAAACGTACGCCGCAGAAACACCAATTGAAGAAAGGCAGTCCACGGAAAAAATATCCTACGAAAACTCCAGGAGACAGAAAGGGAGCCCGAAGAAAAACCAGAGCACTTTATCCCTTGAATCATCCTACCCTACCATGTGGTGGCTGCGGACGTCGATTCAGATCTAACATAGGACTCAGCTCACACAGAAAAATGTCGGTGAGCACCCCAATACTCGGCAGCGAGTTCCGCCAAGGACGGCGATATTTCTAAAATTGTGCTAAAAATTATTTGTTTAAAATGACTTATTTATATGAAGACTGGGTCCATTTAAAAACATAAAAACGTGGATACTTCTTTCCGAAACAATACAAGATGCTTAACCATCCCGAGTTGAACCAAGAAATGTAAATTCTGTAATAATGCATTACATTTTATAAACAATTTGAAAACAATGACTTTTCACAAATTCACATATAACATCTCAAACGTGTTATTTATTTGTTCTTACTTTTTCTTGCAAATCCCCAACATTGTTAAAAGGAATCTGATGAGACAAACAAGCTGAAAGTTAATACAATCAAGTAAATGATTAAATATTTCGGTCGGATTGAAGCCTACAAGACAAATTGTCAAATGAAAACATACAAAATAAAAAAAAGTTAATCTCATTTTCCTTTAAACGTTAAGTCAACTCTTTAATACGATGGGACATTCGCAACCAATTTAATAAAAATCTATCAATACAAATTTAGAGATAATCCGCTGTATGTAGGCGATAAAGAAGAGAAAAAAAAGCTATATAAAATCTCTCTGAATCTCTAATCTGAATAATTATCTTGGCATAAAAACCAAAATGTCCCGAGCCAAAATTCGAAAGAAAATGGCTTACTCCCAAACCCAAAGATAGTGTTAGTCAGTTTATATTCATGAATATTGAAATGTCCTATTCATATATATTTACTTTAAATCATGTCTAAAAAGAAGGATTCAGTTTAGTTAAATAGCTTAAAAGCCAAATGACAGGCATTTTATCAAAATAAATCTATTTTTCTAAATAAAATTCAAGATGAATAATGAAAATAAATATATAGTAACTAAAAATGAAAATAAGTATTTTATTAAATTTTAAAAACGAATTAAGTTACTTGATATATATATATATATATATATATATATATATATATATATATATATATATGGGAATCCGATTGTACAGGAAATATAAAACAAGAAATGTTGACCTGTTTCACCTGCTGGTTGTACGATAGCATTGATAATTATTTTTCTTTTTGCTGAAACTAAGTTATTGGCGAAACATAGCAAAGTAAAAACTTTTCCAAATATTCTCATATATATATATATATATATATATATATATATATATATGTGTGTGTGTGTGTGTGTGTAAGATATATATATATATATATATATATATATATATATATATATATATATATATATATATAGAAAGAGAGAGAGACTCAGAGAAAAACGAACAGATATATCCACTACGGTTCAAAATTTCAAGCTACAACCAGGATCATAACTGGTTGAACTTAACAAAATAGTGAAATAAGAGTGTAGTAATTAAGGCTAAAGGAAGATAATTCGAGGATTGCAAAACTTAATCGTAAAATGCTTTCTTTCTTTTGGTCATAACAAAATTTCAAATAAATATCAACCATGAATAATAATTTTCTCGTATTAAAAGTACAAAACAACTACCAATTTAAAAAATTACCAGGGGTCCCGTCACACTTTTGAACTGTATTATATATATATATATATATATATATATATATATATATATATATTGAACAAGCCAATTCATATATCCGGTGTTGCCAGTGGTAGTGGTGGACCCCCAGTCAATTATAAAGAGTTGAAGTTTGATCTATCTAACGCGGTTAAATAGAGCGAGTCCTCACCGGAAAGCATGTTTCAAACATTTATACGTATTATTATTCATTTGTACGCATATTACAAATGTTATCCACTCTTCAAGACGCTGTCTCTTGTGCTGAAAGATATTGATTTAATGAGGTTTATTTCATTTATAAAATAATAATTATCCAATTTGGGTCTTTCGTTGCACTGGGTGCTGTATAATATTTGTCATATGTTGAAATTTTTTTGTGTCGTTTTTGATGCGGTGATCGATGTTTGATTTGCCCTTTTCAGCAATTGACAGGTCAGCCTATGAGAAATCGTCGTGCATGTGTGGCCGATGTAAGAATTTAATGCTGTTTTTTTTAATTATTAAAAATGGAGATGCAATCTCCCAGTCAGCATAAAAATTCATAAACAACAGCGTTTATTTTTAGAAGGCAGATTTTAGGGGTTCTGAGTTATTGATAATAATTAGATTAGATATTTAGAACATTTTATAGTAAATAATAAATCGAAAGTATTTGTCCGAATCGTTTAGTGACATATACCGGCGAATTATATATCTAATCATTTTTGTCATCCTGCGTTTGCTTAGATTAGAATAAATTAATGATGCGTTTATTTTGTGTATACACGGGTGATTTCTTGTGATATGTTGTATAAATTTCGTTTAGACCCATTTCATATGGTCGTCGACGATATTGTTAAGTAAATTATGGTTACAAATCTTTTGTTTAATGCTGCTAAGATCCTTACGAAATAATATGCCCCAAGAAGAGATGGTAAGGTTAATCATATTTTTATAACTGTTATTTTATGTCTGTGAGGATATTCGTATTTGTAGCTTTGAAGCTAGGAAATAATGCTCGCGATTAGTTATGTTATAAAAGTAGTAATATTATGACGGTTGGCGTTAAGTAAATTTTCGAGAAAATAGATTCTCTTATCAATATTAAGTTCATAAAAATAATGTATAAGGTTGTTATTCTGAAAACTTGCGTCAACATGTTTTCGGAGTTTTTAAATGATAATGTAATTATTATATCGAACATGCTTAGAGAAATTATTGAACACGTTATGTAGAAATAAGATAAAATAGTACCGAACGGCGAACCCATCATCTACGTTTTTGTGTATATGTTGGCATAAAAATCATAAAAAAGTACAAATAACAAATACTATATGAATAACATATTTAATACATATAAAAATATACATAAATAATGGCTGGCTACTCGTTTAAATCGGCTAGCCAGTACCTGATGCGTAGACTCCCGCTCAGGAAAATTTGTCTTGATTCAACATCCACTGAGCCCACCTCTGGTTTATACTGTAACTACGCTGAAGTGACCTTAAAGTATTCTGGGAGAGAGCGCATAATCTGAGGTGATCAATAAATTTTGAAGAATGCTACCATCGACAGCTTCCGAAAAGTTACGTCTACTCAATTTCAGTTTTCGGCCAGCCATGGTATTTCAAATGTACCAAACACTGGGATCGCATTCGCATGCCAATAGCATCAAGAATCAACTTCCTGATAAATCGATCATCGTGAGATTCGAACTCGGATGCCAAAACCGGAACGCAAACTTTCTAACCACAAGCCACTAGCTTTAGAGTCCATACATACATACATATACATACATATATACAGACAGACAGACACACATACAAGCTTACATACAATAATTGATATATGTATTTCCGTTGCTTTAACCGTTATACATGACGTAACCTTGGACAGTTTCAAATGTCGGCTCTGGATGGAGTCAATGCAATATTGAAATGGTCTCAAATAATTGTTTAAAACGGAATCACACACACACACACACACACACACACACACACACACATATATATATATATATATATATATATATGAAATGAACTAAATCAGACAATTATTTTAATATACTTATTGTTTATACGTTATTTCATAGATACAAATATTTAAGTAAATGCTATATTTATAACCAACAGTATTAACAAGATTTATCGGCCTGAATGTCCGAGAAGTTTCACAGAAATATGAGTCCTCCGACAGGAATCGAACCTGTATCCTACAGAAGAAACGTCATATAGCCAGACATTTAGCTACAGAGGAAGTGTCTGCTTAGCAAGTTTCTACTTTAAAAGTAGAAGTAGTAATACGAACTTGCCAAGCAGGCGCTTTCCTGGAGATAAAAGCCCTAGAACGTCAGGCTATATGACGGTTCCCTGTAGGATACAAGTTCGATTCCTGTCGGAGGACACACATATCTTTATGAAATTTATCGGTCATTCAGGCCGATAAATCTTAATACTGTTTATTATAAACAGAGTATTTATTTAAATATTTCTATCTATAAAAATAAATTCTGTGTGTGTATTATCCTTTAGTTTTTTTTATTATATATATATATATATATATATATATATATATATATATATATATATATATATATATATATATATATATATATACCTCGCTAAATCTGAAGCTTTATGACGAAAAAAGCATTTATTTTTGCGCAACTATTATTATTTTTTAAAATAATCTTCCTTGTCACTTGTAAATGCATTTAATTCGTTGAAGGTTTTAAATCAATATTTTGCTGATAAGCACCTGTCAGACGATGGAGGAAATTAACTACGTTCGTACATACACACACACACACACACACACACACACACACACACACACACACACACACACACACACACACACACACATATATATGTGTGTGTGTATGAGTGAGTGTGTTTGTGTGTGTGTATGCGTGTGTGTGTATGCGTTTGTGTTTTTGTTTGTGTGAATCGATCCATATATCATGACTTGATATCGTGGAGCAAATTTTGAATTGTTCCACATGCCTGTTTACGAACTATTCCCAATGGTTGCCCTAGGAAGGTGGCTAGTCATGTGGTAGTGTTAAGGTCGAGTGAAGTCGGGTTAGGAAATATTTCAAAATTTACCGAACATCGATTTTTTACTTATTATTGTTAATGCTCTCGATAGATGTCAGCCTTTTCGAGACATTTCAAAAGAGTTTCTCATTTTTAATAGGCGGTTATTTGTACTGCAATTATTTCATGTCCTTCATCATCAAGCTTGATATTCAGAACCAACGACCAGATAGATAGATAGATAGATAGATAGATATGAACAGACTGGCATAGATAGATAGATAGATAGATAGATAGATAGATAGATAGATAGATGCATAAATAGATAGATAGATAGATGGAAAATGAAAAGAATGAGATAGATAGATAGATAGATAGATGGAAAATGAAAAGAATGAGATACATAGATAGATAGATAGATAGATAGACTTGTTCCTTTAAATTGAATATCAATGTTATTGTAAATACCCACTCTCTTTTATGCACTCACATTCAAATTGATATAAATTTTATATTCATGAAAACTGAATTTTAAAATTTTTTCCAGCGTCAAAATGAAATATTATGAAGAAAAAAAAATCCATTATTAAAATTACTACATGTACCCTTTCAACTTTGTTTTTCTTCGTTCATTTATTAAATTTATTTTCCTTTGTCTGTTTATTTATGTGATGTCACATTTCTGGACCTTAATCTCTCTCCACTTACACTCGTTTTGCATAAAAAAATACCAAAAACGAAAAGAGAAACAAAAACAAAAACAAAAAAACGATTATATTTGGAAGGGGAAAATTATGATGAGGCTTATTGCGTTATTGTTGCGACATGCGAACGGGTTTTCAATCTTTGTCGATTTTAAATAAACGTCTCGTCTGTTTTCTTTTCTTTTTCTTTTCGAAGAAACTCAGAGAGAACAAACGTTGCTTTTAGTTGACTGAATAACATTTGTATTGCTTTCAAAATGCATTAAGATGTTGATGTTTTTGGAAAAAAAATATCATAAGTACAAAATATGATTTTTAAATCTGACAACAAAAAGAAATAAATGAAAGCGTTTTAATAGTCATGTAAATAAATCATGAATTGTGTGAGTACAAACTTGCGTAAACTGAACGACATACAAAAAATAACCGAACTAAAGGATAATAAAACGATATTAAGAAAAAAATAAAATATATGAATAGTTGAGTATCGCCCCCAACCACGGTTACATGAACTTCTTTCATTTCGTGACTTGTAAATATCTCAGTCTTTCATCGAGTTTCTTAATTTTTAAAAATCTAATTTGTTAATATCAATTTTTATAGTTACTTCCCTTTGTTGTTTAACGCATCTCGTTTTACATGCCATATTTTTCTCTCGTATATCTTACTTGTTATTCTTTCATCTTATCGGCTTTTTAGCGACTTGCTTTTAATATTTTTACTATTTATTGCATTTTTCATCAAACTTTTGACTTATCGCAGCCTTTATTCGTTTTTCATTCCAGTTTCATTCTCTCTCGTCATAGCTTAAGCTATAAACGTGTCTTTTCTTTTCTCCAACTTGAGCAATACTCTCTTCTATAGGGCGGTCCGAAATTCAATCTTTCAAATTGATTCTGTTGAAAACAATGTTTTATGATGTGACACAGCCAATATAAGGAAACTGAGCAAAATAAGAAGTAAGAAGTCAATAAGTCTCCTGACCAAAGAACATATTTTGGAGGAATGCATAGAAACCTCTTTCCGATTTACATGAATTATCTGCCTAAACATATACTCAGATCCTTTGTAAACACCTCTGACGATGATACGACGATATACAGGCGCAACACTAGAACTCTTACAGATTGCCAGCTGACCTCTCTTGCGATCTAACACTGAGAAAAGAACTAGCTGGTTACATTCAATGCCTGGAAAACCAAACTAGTTACACTCCATTACCACCGATCAGACACTGAACTACCGCCAGTCACGCTGAAGTAATGAGAACAATAGAAAAACAAGTGATACACTAATACAAAACACATGTACTGGAATAATCACTTTTATTGACGCTGTCTCTCATCAAGAAGCTCTGTAGGAGCTCGTGTCGGTCATAAGAAATAGAAAATGTTTTTATGTAGGGTTGACAAGATTTTCGGACTACCCTGTACTTCATCTGATTACTTACTTACTACCTCTTCTAGAAAGCCTTGTAAGTATTCCCTTGTCACATCCACCTTCACATTTGTCTCCTTTCAGAAAGAAGCTAAAAGAACTTACTTGTTCACCTGTTCACTGGAATATATCATTATAGCCGTGACGCGTTTTTACATTGATAAGAATTCAACCTAAAAGCAAACTTTTACTTTCATTATTTTCATATTAATTTCATTAACAAAATGTATCTCCTTTTAAGTGGGTCTTTAATCAGTATGAATTAAGTCAACGTAACAATAACATTACACACATAGACATATCGCTCATAGTCGTAGCTTCTCGGTTTCTAAATAATGCGTATCGTTAAAAATTTCCTTCATACAATTTACAATTCGAATAAATGTTTTTCGAATAATTGTTTTAGAACAATTATTTTGGAACAATTTTCACATAATCAAATAGTCTTTCAAATTGATTCTGTTTAAAATAATGTCTTATGATGTGACACAAGCAATATAAGTAAACTGAGCAAAATAAATAAATAAGAGGTCAATAAGTCTCCTGACCAAAGAACATATTTTGGAGGAATGCATAGAACCATCTTTCAGATTTACACAAATGATCTGCCTAATCATATACTCAGATCATTTGTAAACATCTCTGACGATGATACGACGATATACAGGCGCAACACTAAAACTCTTACAGATTGCAAGCTGACCTCTCTTTCCAGCTAACACTGACTTCAGAGTGTGAAATAATTTCCTGGTTACAGTCAATGACTCGAAAACCAAACTAGTTACATTCCATCACCGCCGATCAGACACTGAACTACCGCCAGTCATGGTAAACGGGTGTCCTCTCGAGTAGGCACCGTACCTTGAGAGACAATTAGGCCTTAAACCCACACCCGACCTCGAGTGGAACTCTTATATAGAATCAATCGCTAAAGATACAGGCAAAATAATCGGCTTCCTGTACCTGTCCAAGAAGTACTTGACTACTCATCCTATCCTCTACCGTTATAAGAGCAAAATTCAGGCCGAAAATGAATTACTGTTGCCATATTTTTTCGGGAGCTGTCCAGACCTCACTTTCCAGTTTTGATAGAGTTCAAAAGCATCTCTGAGTCCTTGTTGGAGAATAATTATTTTCCACCCTCCAACCTCTCTCTCACAGGCGGAATGTGACAAGTCTCTCACCGTCCTATCGCTACTACCATGGAAAGTACTCGGACGAACTACGTTCCTCGGTTCCGTCAAATCTAACCTTCACTGCAAGGACGCGCCACACCACTTAAATTGTAGCAAACAACCCACATTCCCTCAGTATTTCATCGGCGTGAAATATGTCCCACTCAAACAGTTTCTTCAGCGAACTTGCTCTATGGAATATACTCCCGATCGCTACAACCTGTTCAAGTATGGAGTTAACCGTTATCTTCCCCTATATAAATTACCCCGAGTCTTGTAGAGGGTAAACCTTACTGTGAAAAAAGTAAAATATTATTTGAAGAAATACAGAAAAAAATAAAGATGAATATATTAGGGTAAATAATTATTCACCTTTCAGAAATCGTTCAACATTCCCAATTATTTTGTATAATATTTAAACTTTATTGACGATTTTGTTTTATATAATTTTAATATCTTAATTTGCTTTTAATAATTACAATTTCGCGGAGAATTACAGAGAAAATAAAACAATTTATTTCAAAGCTTAATGATCCATTAATTTAATGATACTATTCGATACATTTAAAAATGGATTCGATTTCTCTTTAATCTCATGTGAAAGTATTTTCTTTGTGTAGATAACAGCGAATAAAAAGGTATTTTAAATGTTATTTCATATAAGATTGACATTGTTATTGTTGTCAATTATAGTCAAATAAACAATAGAATAATTACGAGGAATATTTAATAGATCTAAATACAGTCTGCAAATTCCAGAACCTTTGATTTTATAGCGTTTGATGAAATCATTGATTTTATAATTTATTTACTGCAAGCAAATCAGATTTATTGTCAATCTGTTCTTTAAAATTGCGATCAACACAAATGTCTGGTAGTCACTCACTTTTTTCCCTTTTTTACGAAAATATTTATGGAATTTTTCTTAACGCATTTAAAACCTGTTCGTTTGTTTGCTGGCATAACTGATTAATATTCCGATACTGAAAAATTATTTGGAAAATTGCGACATAGTATAAATTTTATCAGATGAATTCCTTGAACTTCAATTTGATAAAGACCTAATGCTATTAATCACTGCGCCGAACCTCATTAATGTCTTACCGGGTCGCTAGAAATCAAGGAAAAAATCTGTCAAATGTAAAGAGTATTAGTATTATTGGTGAAAGCAATAGCAGAAATAGCAACTACTGCTATTACTAATAATATACTACTTTCAGTTTTTCTGAATTGTTGCTTGATAGAATCCTTTATAAAGTATTTTAGCCGCGACCTGAGGGAAAGATTTTAGAAAGTTATTGAGCATATTGAGAGAGTTTTTTTTTATGAGTGTCTGAGCATTTCTCATAAGTGCAGTCTTTTGTATCCCAGATAGTGATGGGTTTCCTGGGATTTTCTTAATCTGTCTAACAGCTTTCCATGTAATAATTCTTTCTGCACCAATTATTATTGGAAGACTAATAGTGTGTAACATGCTACATTCTTGCAATTTTTCTTGATTAGTAATAATAATAATAATAATAATAATAATAATAATCATTGCCATCTTGAATAACTTATTGGTTGTTATTCATTGGATTTGTCCTCATTGTATATGAAGCAGTCTTAGATATCTAGTACTTTGCGGATTATTCGTTCTAAGAGAAGCCAAACTGCTTTTTTGGATAAAAGCGTCACCTGTGAATCAAAAGTATTTAACCAGTGGGCAATTTGTTTTGAAATTCTTTTTACTGATGCTCCGAAAACACTTGGCACAAGCAGTAACTTTTGGCGATATCCTCTTGATATCTTGCATAATTGTTTTCGGTCCATTCTCGACTATTCGAGTATGAAATGGACAACCAAGCGAAAATGTTGTAACAAATTCTGTCTTCTGTAGGGACTGTCATGTCAATAAAAGGACACATTTTGTCTTTGGTGTCTGACGTGCTATACCACTTAGCTACATGGTATAGCACGTCACGTAACATGACGGTTTCGTGTAGAATACAGGTTCGATTTCTGTCGGTAGACACATATTTTCTATAGAATTTCTCAGGCATCCAGGCCGGTAAATATTGTTAATACTGTTTATTATAAACGTAATATTTACCTAAATATCTGTATCTATGAAAATAACGTATAAACAATTAATATATATATATATATATATATATATATATATATATATATATATATATATATATATATGTATGTGTGTAGAAATTCTATCGGGTTAATAAAAAATCACTTTTTTTTTGGAAATTGCGTTGTTTACGCTGCGATACGAAACTGAGTGGATATGTATATTTCGACAGCGTGGGAAAGATTTGTGTTTATAAGGCACTATTCGACATTACTTGATCCGTAACAAACTTTTAGGCTGATAGGTCTAAAGCATGTCAGATATATCAATGGTTTTCTTTGCTTAGAGGGGGGCTTCCACTGCATGGATTGTATTTGAGTCAAAGTGATGAACCCAACACTCATCTTGAGTTAGGGCACATTCAAGGAAAACAGCTAGATCTATCTCAGACAATGTCAGATTTTCCCTTGATGTGATCAGCTGGTGCTACTTTGATCAGGTTTAATAAGACATGGCATCAACTGCTCAGAAACCTTCGTCATGACAAATTCCTTCTCAACTCTCTCACGAGATATGCGAATAGTCAATCAACCTGCCATTCACACCATACGCATCACCGGTCAATATTTTCCTGGTCGGTGGCAGTTGCTGGACGCCCAAACATGAATCATCTTCACGACTTCCTTTTCCTATCTTATATTCAGCTTCCTATTTTGGGACTAAACCCTTTTTTGCAGGTGCTTGATAACACCACGATACCTAATTTTGTCAGTTATTTAAGTTTTCTTTGAACAAACAGATATCTGCTTACCTGGAAAGAATCAATGCAGTTTTAAGAAGAAAAGATGAAATTAATACATGCAAGATGCCATAGCTGTCGCATCATTCTTCCATAGTCAGCCTATAAATATTTCAGCCCACCTTCGTGGGTTGAATTTGGCAACTGAATGTTTGATGTCAATAAATTACTTTCTGTAAATTTAATTTTCAAGCAACAGTCATGACAGAAACATGTCTGTCAAAAGAAAAACACACACAAGAAATGCAATAATAAGGATAATAAATCAATGTAATTACATACTTCTAAAGGTGTTCCAATAACTTGGACCAATTTAAATGTGAATTAAGTTTAAGCGTCTAATGATTTTTTCTTTTTTCGTTCAGATTTAACAACTTAAGTCTTTGGCAATTTCAACCATGGAAAGTTTAACAATCAAACAATCTTGTTAAAGTTATCGAAGCTTATTACAAAAATGGACGTTCAAACAGAAATGCATTTCGCACACTTCACGATTATTTGGTCGATTATTTTAAATCGACCAACCGAGAGTGCAATTTGAAACGATGTAACGTTGTTAAGGAGAGGTTCAGTTCCTGCCCGCGATGACGAATAGAGGTATCTGGATTTTCGGCCACATTTTCGTGTACTGCAGCAATGTTTTCAGCTGAACGGCGCAAACAAGCCCACAATGGTGTTTTCACTGCCACTGACCCGGTTTGTTTGAATTTACGAACAATCTTTCCAGTTGCACTCTTGAAACTTTAACACGTTGTTTCATTGTTAATCTTTTCATGATTGAAATTCTCAAAGACTTCAGTTGTTAAATCTGAAAGAAAAAGAAAACAAATCAGACGCTTAAAATTAATTCATATTTAAAATCCAAATGAATGGAACACCCTTCATTACGTTAATCGTTTTTATTTCTTTCCGAATCTCACTTTCTCTCATGCGTGCGTATTTTTGTTTATAAGTTTCTCTGTTAATGTGTACCTTAGAATATTCCAATTTCTTAAATATATACCTACATACACGGAATGTTTCCATGGCATGCATTTCAAGAATGAAGAAAGCCCAAGTCCAAGACAGAGAATGGGCGAAGATAAACAACAGGTGCCTTATATCCAGCGGCTTCGTGAAACGCGCTGGTCCGGAAAAGACAGTCCATCTAGGGTAAGGAACACCATCACTTTAAACCTCCCCTTCCTTATGGTCATATTCAAGCACACAAAAGGCTATGAAAGTAAATCCAATAAATAGTGAAAAACGGAGTGGAGTCTCGAAGGAAATTGCTGTCAATACAAACAACCTTACGACAATTCCTCCAGTCAAGCCGCCATCAAAGCTTAATGCTCAGTATCATGTCGGTATGGTCGAAAATGAAGTCATGTCAACTGAGCAGGGTACGGCCTCCATACTCCATCGCTCAGGCCTGCGCCCTGGAAAGATCACTGCAGTCACGTCAGCATGTTTGACCAAACAGCGCGGTGACTTTAACTCGCGAGATAAACTTTTTTCTTATGCATTTCACTCCAGGCAACGCAATAAAGTCACTAAGATTAAAAGGCTTACTTAGTGGGGAAAAATATGACAAAATAACAGTATTATGTAGAGAGAGAGAGAGAGAGAGAGAGAGAGAGAGAGAGAGAGAGAGAGAGAGAGAGAGAGAGAGAGAGTGAGAGAGAGAGAGCAATAAAAGAATAGGAATTAAGAAGACAGAAAATAACGATGGACATTACATTTAAATTTTAGAATATCAAAATCTGGAAGAGAATTCCACAAGCGAGAAGTGCTGGAAAAGAAACTGTTAGCATCTGAGTTACGGTTACATCAAGCCATTCAGCTGTAAAATGCTGGTGTATTGTCGGCAGTCTTGTACCTCGGTTAGATCTATAAAAGCTAGGTACCGCAGTTTCGCAGAATAATTATTATGAAAGTATTTGGAGAAAAAGGCAGGAACAGAACATTTTTAATGATCTGTCTATTCAGGAATTGGGCGGTCAATGATCTCCACAGATTCTCTTTCATTATCAAATGTGAATCTGTAAGACTGGTTATTATTCAAAACTAGGCAAGTCAGTCTACTTTTAAAATTAACACATTGCTGTGTAAGAAATAGATTTTACCAAAGATTTTAGTATGTAAGTTTCCTTTTCCTCGGTCAAATCTGTTACGTCGGCATACATCACGTATAATTATAAAGGGTGACCCCCCACAAAAAAACGGGAACTTTTTAACAATCCAATAAAACCAACAGTGATGGAAGAAAACTATTTAATTCATAGTAATTGAAAACTTAAAACATGCTATTTCAGAAACAATGAGGGAATTTTCATTTTTTAAAAATGACGTCCTGTAGATGGCGTCCTGCTGTACGAATGCATTCTTGAAATCTGCTGTTGAGATTCCTCATTGACTGCTGCTACATCTCAGCTGGGATACTGTAAGTTTCATTCTCGTTACTAAAATGGCGAAATGTTTACTTGCTCAAGGTCACTGTCTCGCAGTATTGACACTTGCTCATGTCTGGCAATACGCACTTCAAAAATTCCCGTTTTTTGGGGTCACCCTGTATTTATGTACTATGTATTTTCTATGTACTGTGTGCATTCAATACATATTGATCATGACTTTCAACAACTTACTATTCTGTCTGACTTTTAGCCATATTTTTTATTTTTATTATCTCTCCGCCTACCTCTTCTGCTATTCACTTATGTTTAATTTCACAGTTTTCGTGTAAATTCTTTTTCGCCATCTTTTTTCAGAGTAAGCACTTAATAAATCTTACGTGGTAATAAAGAGTATATTTTTTCAAAGACAATACAGCTCTGATTTTGGCCTTCAATTTGAAAGAAATGTAATATCACACGATAATTTATTTCTAAGTGTTGCTTGATGTTCTTAATATTAAATCAATAAACTAGAAGTTTACTTATGGTTATTTTGTCTTGACTATTGACTGTTAATTTGAAACTATGTTTAATTCATTGATAAATGCGTACTACTGATGTAACTTTTTATCAATTCCTAATGTACGCATTTATTAAACGACATCAGCACAGTTTCAAATTTGACTCTTGTAAATTAGAACAAAGTAAAGATAATTCTTTAAGAAATCATGTATAGATTGACATTATGAAAAAAAACCCTCCTTATAAAAAGATAGCAAATCAGTACATTTCGATTGTGAAAAATGTCATATATTCAGAAAGGTCAAATGAATGTTTATCTACACATTTTTTAAAAACATTTCCCCCTACTTTTTACGAGTTTATCAGTCAAATGTAATACCACGTTATGAACTTTTTTATTTAAAGTAAGGCTAAGCTATAGCTATTTTTCTTTCTTTTTTTCATTTTTGTCAGGTTTTTAATAATCTAAAACAATTAAGCGTTTAACTTGTATTGAAATTAAATAACTGAATGTGTAGATGAATGTTTTCATATATTTATTTTATAAATCCAGCCGTAACATCATGTATTTCATCTCAATGAATGAAGATAAAACCTAACATGTTAATGTGACAATAGCGCATTTTAATTTGATTGTGCTATTCTGTTACAAGCCATATATCTAATCAAACATAAAAATGAGCCCCTCCCAAATGCAAGATCTAATATCTTTTATTGTAATTCATTAAGTTGACAGGCATTGCATCGCTGCTTAACATGACATATTTTACTTACACTTGGGAAACTGCTGAGACAATTTCTGAGACAATTATTGTTTAGATTTTTTTCTCCTTTTTCTTTTTAAGTAAAGCAAGTTTTGTTTATGTTTTGGTCGGGATCCAGAAGATACCCACAGCCACCATAAATATCGGTAGAACTCTACGCTGGACATAACGTGTTCAATTGGAACCGGGCCAGAAACTCTGATTGCAATGGAAATGAATTCATTGGACGTTTATCCACTGTGGATATTTACGTAGTTTTGATTAATTTATAGCCGCCCAGCAGAGACAGACGGAACACGCAGTTTACCAGCGAGAATAAAAATCGAATATTTCGGCTAATAAAACACAGAATAGAAATTCTGATTTAATTATCGCAAATGAATCAACGCTTCTTGCTCAGTGTGCAGAAGCAAAATATTACGAATTATGCAGATTATTTTTCTAGTAGCAACAAACACTTTTACGCATGACTGTTTTCTTAAGGCCAGCAGTGATTTACGATTGGGTCTTATATCTTAGAATATGTTGAAGATTTTAAAGTAGTGGATTCCTTAACCAGACATAGAACTTAAGGAATGTACTACTTTACAATATTCAACATATTCAAATATATATACCCAATCATAAATCACTGCTGGTCTTTTACGCTTAAAACGAAGCACCATTTTCATTGAAATTATTTTGGGGATAATAAAGTATGACATTATATGATCAAATAAAGCATGACATTGTATGATCAAATAAAGTATGACATTATATGATCAAATAAAGCATGACATTGTATGATCAAATAAAGTATGACATTATATGATCAAATAAAGCATGACATTGTATGATCAAATAAAGTATGACATTATATGATCAAATAAAGCATGACATTATATGATCAAATAAAGCATGACATTGTATGATCAAATAAAGCATGACATTGTATGATCAAATAAAGCATGACATTGTATGATCAAATAAAGCAGAGCATTGTATGATCAAATAAAGCGTGACATTGTATGATCAAAGGAAGATTAGTTTTTAAACCAGTGTTCTTTACTTCTACATTAACATATTATTGACCGTTAAATTACATACTTTATGTTTCAATATATGAGTAACTTGAGCGGCATCACTGAAGTTTTTACATTATTTTTAGTATAGTCACTTATAACTGTCCTAGATTATTGTAATTACTTCTAATACTCTGACCAGACAAATTTTATTATTCCAGATTGAAGGAGATCTTTGAACACACCCTGCTAAATACAGCTTGTTACTGCTAACTAGTTTGGAGAATGCAGTCGGGGTGCGAAGACATTTTTGGAGCTCATGATGCAATAATTTTGTGTTGAGAGACATGGGCATTAAAACTCACCCTCATACTCCTTACAGTCCAGGCCATGATCCTTGTGCCTTTCAGTTTTTTTTCCCAAAGCTGAAGGAGAAACTCAGGATACGTAGTTTTGAAGACATTGAGATTATGAAGGAGGCTGTCATAGGGGTTTGGACACTGTTACTTTGTACTCCATGAGGCATTTACGAAATGGCTGGAGTGCTACAAAAAGTGCATTGAAGTCAGACGATGCTCCACTCTGAAGGATATTATAGTTTTGAAATTAATAAATGTCTCTTCTGAAAGTTACAGACTTTCTGTAAAGCACCTAGTAGATTAGAGACCAGTATTATTGCTTCATGCGTTAGGTACCTCCCGTGTTACCCAGCTTCGTGACTACTGCCAAATTGATTTTTTATTACCCTTTCAATGTGTGTGTGATCATGGCTTTTCTGAACTTCTTGGAAATAATCAAAACTGCATAATATAAAATCCAAGATGTATTTGGATATTTAAATTTATTTAAAATCCAATTCAGATCGGAAAATGTTATCAACGTTTTCCAGTTAGTAATTTTATAGCTTAAATTTCTCCTTGCTTTTTACTATTATACGATCAATTTCTTGTCTTATCGTTATTAACAATGAATATATTTCTTACCGCTAATATGAATTTCGTAAATTCCTTATACTAAAATAGTAAGGTATGGTCTCTGAGATTGGGATAATATAATGAGTTTGATTTTTACCGGCTGATTAACTATGGTGAATAAAAAAATCTAAAGCAGATGTTCGTGTATTAATATTTTTAACATAATCTCTTCCTCGCCTTAAGTTTGCCATGTTTTCTTGATGACTCGTTATATTTTCAAAAAGTTTTGTTTCATCATTTAAATTAACATTTCGACGAAAATAATAAATTATTTCCTATTTGGAATGCTGACATAAAGGTTAAATAATTTTAAAACGACCCGAGAGTTACGATAACAATGTAACAAGCAAGATGAAAGAATAACTGGTCAAAACAAATTAGTTGCGCTGTCATTTGTCTTAATACTAAACTACTGAACAGCATTTAGTGTTTTATATTTCGATAATCTAATAATTGCTGGATACTCATTCGCGATTATAATGGATGCTTAAGCCTTACTGTTTTATTATTATTCTTCGATTTTGGTGAATATTTTTTTTGTTTCTTTATTGATTGCCTGTCGGTGAGTACACAGAATGCATGCACCTACAAGAGATTTGATATTAATAATGGATAGGTCATAAACTTTCACCTCACACAATGATGTATTAACAGTTTTCATTCGAGATAATAGGAAAGGTAGACTTCGTGCAAATTTTGTCAAGAGGCAGACATTTCACCAGAAGCAAATCAGAACACTGAAGTTGTCAAGGTAGCAGTGACGCAAATTCAGGAGGCTGTTGTTTTTAACAGCTTGAATGCCATTTTTTTTTAGAATCCAGAATAGCCACCTGTAGATTTATCACTATCTGTAGGACGATAACGAAGCTTAATTAAACCTTACTACAGTAGAGCTGTCTGGAAATTTGGTTGATTCGAAAACAATCATTTTTCTTGTGTACTATCTAAAGATATGAGAAAAAAATTGATGCAATATTTACTGGTATCGATGAGGGGTGAAATTATAGGATAGAAGATATAGAATATCCTTTTGTTCTTTATGAAAATAATAGTGATGGTTCTCGTTAAAACATAATTATAGAGAACCTAGTGTTATGAATAATCAAGTGTGGTCTCCCCTTGTTTTGTTACTCTCTTCTTTGAGAGAGTAATTTCTGTTTACTGGGACTAAAAAGGACACTATAAACGAACTTTGTATTCTCAGTTGAATAAAGTTTTCATAAATACTACATTTACGTACTTTTGTCATTACACATAGTTTTTATCTCAGCGTTGTTTGCTAAAAAACAAAAGAAAGAACTGTAGAATGTTAATATTTGGAAACCATAAATTTGATGTAAAACTGATACTATTACCTTTTTACTATAATATAATCTGACTCTGAATTAATAATTTCTTTAAATATCGCAACTGTTCGTACTTAATTGGATGTTCATATACAGAGCCAAGTTCTTTGCTTGGTTTGATAAGATAATACATATCACTTAGAATGAGTTTTTTTTACTCATTTTATTTTTCGTTGCTGTTCTCTATCTGTTATTTTATAGGTAACTTCATAGGGATGGTGAGACATTTTCCATTCACAGTTATGCTTGAGGCACCTGGATATGGTGTAATATTTAGAAGCTTGTGTCGTTAGAACAATTATGAATGCGTAGTGAGTTCGATCCTCACTGGATGCCCCATATTTTCGGCCTTGCACCACATTTAAGCTATGCTTAGAAACCAACTATACTGTCATACTTGATTTTCTAGTCTCGCTTTCTCTTTCTTCTTCATTATCTATCTCACAATTTCCTGTTATTTATCGCGAATTACTTTAGAAGATAGTTTGTCTCGTTTCAAGGCCTCGAGGTACAACGCTATAAACTTATGACCATAAAGAGTAGGAGTTCGAATTTATCTATCTATAAACAAAACGATTTCTGTAAGACTAATACGATTACATTTTTCTTACCATTTATCCAGGTTCTTAAAGCGTACGGACATATGACGTTGGAACAAGTGTTCTTGTACGATCACCGAAAATGGCGAGTCTGGAGACAGCTTTGGAATACTAGGTGCTGCAAGCCTGAGTGTACGGGTGGTGTAATGGGTAACGAATTGGAAATCAGAGAGCCGAGTCCGATTTCCGATTGGGTTCGTTCTATTCACTTACTCGCAAATACCTTTGAGAAAATTATGCATCCACCTCTTGTCTCACCAGCTATAGGTTAATTAGTATGACTTCTATGAGTAAATTATTATTATCTCCCATAATTATTAAAATCTAAAAATGTTTTCTTGATTTATATAACCTGCAAAAGTTGATAGGCCGTAAAAAACAAATCAATCAATCAATCAATTCAGGGCTTTAGCTTATTGAAATACTTCAGTTTCCTCCAATCTATCGAAGACAAGATGAAGTATTATAATTATTATTCAATCATATATATTCACAATATGGCTTTCAATGTTTTTTCTTTTTTTTAAATAATCACAATATTGTACTTTGCTCCATTTTCCAGGTATCTATTTGATTCTAAAGCATTTTGGGAATGCGGAATCAAGCCCTGGATTCATTTTTCGTTGTTGTCTTTCATTGCTGAGAAATATCTTAAATATGGTAATAACTGTTAATTCGTTTTTATAATGTCACAGTTACGTTTTGAATTTGAACTGGAGACTTTGACTTTCACAGACACTTAACTCAAAATATCACCCAGTCCATATCCAATAAGACAATCAAACAACAGTATTCTGAAGTTTTAAATATAACAATTACTCTTTCTTAATCGCATGCTTGAATAGAGAACACCCTTCTAAGCTTAGTTTGCAACCGAGGTTCTCGTATACTACCGGCAATAATTATTTCAGTAGATTGCATGGAGTATTGCTGCCATATATGGCCTGGAGCCCCTGCTGTTTGCCTCAGGGTTCTTGATAAGATCCAGAGACAGATATGCAACGTAATTGGCCCTGATCTGTCATCTCGTCTGCAGTCGTTCTCTCACAGACGCGACGTTGCCACGCTCTGTCTTTTCTACAAGTACTTTCACGGTAATCGCTCCGATGAGCTGCTTTCGCTGATTCCTAGGCCTCATGAATTTAAACGTCATATGAGGGTGGCATCCCGTTCCCACCCCTTCACCGTTGAAACTGTTAGATGTAGACGTCTCTGCTACTCCAATAGCTTCATGTCTCACACATCTCGCCTGTGGAACTCCCTTCCTTATTCCTGTTTCCCTGACAAATACAATCTCCAGCTATTTAAGTGTAACGTCAATCGACATCTCCAGTTGCCTTGACCTATCCACTTCCCTTCTCCACATCCTTTCACCTTTCATTCCTATCTGCTCTCGCGCCAAATCTTCTGTAACCCCGTTGCCTTGATCGATCCACTATCTTTCTCCACATCCTCTCCTTTACCACTCCTATCTGTTCTTACTCCAAACCTGCTTTAACCCCTTGCGTGCTAGTGGCCTCCAGCCTTGCTTGGGGTGATAAGCTTAAAAAAAAAAGATTTATGTTCCTCTACTTTCTCTTATTTATAGTTAATTTCACAGCGCTTTTATTTGCTTTCTTTTCCATTCATACATACATGTTTGATTTCATACATTTTTTATTTCACTGCTTCATGATGTTTATCGGGAGATATCTTTTGAGCCTACATAGTTTCGTTTGAAGAAGACCTCCAGTTACAGCGGCCGAAATGCATATTTTAAATCTCTTTCTTATTTTATCTGTCGTCTCTCTTAGTATCGGCGGTCATAACCCTCTACAATTTCTTATCTTTTCCTTTAAGCAATGTTTGTCCACGTACTATCCTGTACAGTCCATATCCTGCCATCCATGTCCACAAGGTCGTCAGGGAGATTTTTTCTACTTGTCCCTATAGAATTTTTTATTATTACATTTTCTGAGTAATCATTCTTTCTAATGTGACTCAAGAATGTCAAAGAATTATTTCTTATTTTACTAGCAATACCTGTTTTTATCCATTTTCCTTAAAACTTCGTCGCTGCTTACATGTTTCGTGCATTGTATTCTCAGCACCCTAATAAAGAGGAATCAGCAATGTTCTTGGTTATGACCTGGCATCTTTCTCACTACCGTGACGTTGCATTCCTGCGTCATTTTCTATATATATTTTCATGATAGTTGTTCTGATGAGATTTCCTCTTTGGTATCAAGACTTTATGAATTTAACCCTTTCAGCTCTGCGTTCCTCAACAATTCTAACGCTTCTACCTGGGCTCCTGACTCAAAATTCGCAAATAATTGGTATGTAATGTTTCACGGCAGATATAAAAATACTTACAAGTGTTTACCCATCGTTCAACCGGTAGCTGTGCATTAAATCATTTTTCTCTACCACCAGTAAAGCGGTTGTCAGGGCTGAAAGGTTTAAGCGTACTAATAGACTGACAGCAACGTCTCATCACCTTACATTTGAAATGCTAAGAGTTTCTTCTTTTGCACTTTTCGCTTCTGGAAATCTCTTGCGGTTTCTTACATTCCACTCAAATTCTATCTTCAAAACTTTAAATGCAATATCAATAGTCATCTACTGTTTTCTTGTTCTGTTATTGTTCCCTCTCATTGATAATCTTTTTCTTTAGTCTTTTACACTCAATAACCCTCTTCGTGTTAGTGGCTTTGTTGTATTGGGGGTGGGGAGAATTAAAGGGAAACACAGAACCACGTGTTTTTTCCTCTTCGTCTATAGAGAAAGAATCTAGTATTTATTGCCATAAAGGTGGATTGATATTACATGACTGCTAAGCACTGCTCTTTTGGCTTTAAACGAATTGTTTTCTATTTCTTAATACTTTGTTGAGCTTCTAGAAAACATCTTCGCTATTCTAATGTGCTTTTTGATTTATGTCTTGTTGTCCATCATCTGTTAAAACACTTGCTAGACATTTACATTTCTGTATTGCTTTATTCTGAAATATCTCATTTTAATTCACATCTAGGGAATATTTTGAAGTAAAGACATTCTGTCTATTTACAATTTATGATTGGCTTGTTTCTTTCTTTCTTTCTATCTATCTATCTATGCCTGTCTGTTCATTATCTATCTATCTATCTATCTATCTATCTATCTATCTATCTATCTATCTATCTATCTATCTATCTATGCCTGTCTGTTCATTATCTATCCATCTATCTATCTATCTATGCCTGTCTGTTCATTATCTATCTATCTATCTATCTATGCCTGTCTGTTCATTATCTATCTATCTATCTATCTATCTATCTATCTATCTATCTATCTATCTATCTATCTATCTATGCCTCTCTGTTCATTATCTATCTATCTATCTATCTATCTAT
>OZ038475.1:53566119-53588619 GCA_964036315.1 Acanthosepion esculentum
TGAGTTAAAACAATCTATGCCATTTTTCTGTGTGAATATATTTGGGAAAATATTTTAGAGTTAATCGTTGAGTTTAAATTATCTAAGGCATTTTTTACGATTGTGGAATGGTTTTGCATGCACACACACACACACACACACACACACACACACACACACACACACACACACACACATATATATATATATATATATATATATATATATATATATATATATATATATATATATATATATAGTAATGTATGGAATTTCCAGGAGGATATAGATCCAGGGAGAGCTCTATGTCAAAAGACAGAGAAAAATTATTATTAAAGAATATCAAACACTTAAATCCCATAGGTAATATTTTTTATTTCATGAAAGCTCTAAAAAAAAACAAAAAACAAAGGAGCTTCTAATTATCACAGCCTACAAAACAAATCACAAAAGTTGTTTTGTGATTTGTTTGTCGGTTACGAAGATTGGGAGCTGCTTTTATTTTTAAAGATCTCATGAAATAAAAAATAGAACATATGGGATTTTAAGTGTTTAATTTTCTTTAATTAATAATAATAATAATAATACTAATATATATATATATATATATATATATATATATATATATATATATATATATATATATATATATATATATATGTGTGTGTGTGTGTGTGTGTGTGTGTGTGTGTGTGTGTGTGTGTGTACATATATATCAGATATATTTTGGCAGTAAGTATCATTACAAACACATCATTTTACAGTATTCCCAAAACTATTACACATGACGTCACATTATACTATTCATAATTTCGAACTTCCCAAACAATACCAGGATGTAAACAAATGAATTCTAACTACCATGCAGACGCCACGACAGTACTTGAACAAACATTAAAAAAAAAATATGAACTTCGGTAGTTTATTCACAAGTTCGAGCACAATACTCAAAATGTTATTTTCGAAGGTTGGAAAAATACAATAAAAAATTAAATAGGAAACAGACCTTAGATCTTCATAATCCAACTAGTTTGACGGAGTATATATATGGTGTTCCAAACTTGGACCGATTCTAAATGTGAATTAAGTCTAAGCGTCTAATGATTTTCTTCTTTTTTTCTTTCAGATTTAACAACTTAAGTCTTTGGCAATTTCAACCATAGAAAGATTAACAATCAACGTGTTCAACTTATCGAAGCTTATTGTGAAAATGGACGTTCAAATTTATAAATATACGGCCCAATGATTCCGCTAGCAAAAAAGAAAAAGAAATGCACACCAAACAGTGACCTTTTGTGGATGCAGTGGCTATTCAACAATCTTCCTTGGATTTTCATCGTGTGTGTGTGTGTGTGTGTGATGAAATGGATTAAGTCTAACAATTGTTTATTATGTTTTCAGTTTATGTGTTATTTTTATAGATAGAATTTTTAGGTAAATGCCCTGCTTTTAATCAAGCAACATTAATTATATTTACCGGCCCAAATTTTCGAGAAATGTAGAAAATATGCGTACTCCGACAGGAATCCAATCTGTATACTTATACGGAAACCGTCACGAACTGTTTTCCTGATCAAACGAAACTCATAAATAATTAAATCTGTCACACTACTACATGCTTATCCATACGATCTACGTTGCACCTATGCAAACACAGCTCCATTAGAACTCATTTAAACACACACAATAACCTACCAAACTCCATTCGAAACGTACCAGAAAACACAGGCATAATAATCACATACGCATGTAAAAATAATTAAAAAATGGAGCCTTATTAACAGAAATGAAATAGCCAACACACAGTAACATTAACTACGGACACGACCACAATGTGATGACCGTGTTAGGAAGATAAAACATCCCTATAACACTAGATACATACACACAACACATACTTTCACTTAAAAAGTAAAAATAAAATCATTCTTGATAATGGCTAAAAGTATAGCCAAAAGCACCCGGAAATGCAGAACATTTGGACAGTTTTACACACTTACTGTTAAGAAAAAAAATCACTTGTACAAGCACAAGAATAATTAAGGTTTTTTAGGTCGTTTCAACGCATTTTCTTAAGGTTATTAGATTTTTTATATAAGTTATTAAAGCACATGAAACTAATATTATTTTAAGTCCTCTGAAATGTAATAAAACCTATTTTTCTTTTTTCCCTAATATATATTGAAACATGAGTGAAGGAAAGGATCTAACAAGTGCTGAAAACTGAAAGTAACAAAGTTATTGAGTGCGGCAATGTCCACATTGGATACATCAAAGAAGCGTCATAGTGACTATCGAACTTCAAAGGGGGATGTTGAAACTATAACTAAGTTGAGAACCAGAAGCAAAGGAAAGGCTTTAAGATCTTGTTTCCTCTAGGGAAACGTAAACTAAAGCGGGTTTGAGTTAAACTACCTTTGACCAGTTCTCAAATCTTTGAACGGGCTGGAATTGAGGTATTCAAGAAAGATAAAAGATGTAAAATACATCACAATTTGTGGTCTGTCAATATCCTAGCCAACCTCATCTCAGGAGAACAAATAGTTTAAAGCGTCAATATATAGGCTAATAAATATAATACAAAATGGCTTTTCTGATGTAATTTTCATGGAGGAATCTCGTGTCAATCGATGGACCGATGGATGGATTTTATTTGATGCAGATATTCCTGTGGCTAAAAGATGGCAGAAATGGCGCAGCAGTGTGATGAAATGGCCTGGAATTATACAAGCCATTACTGAACTATTGAATGTCAATGAATGACTCAAGCTGAATAGTGCTAAATATTTTCTTTACAAGAGTGAAGATATGGAATGATGACCATCAAGTCCCAATCAGAATAAAATCGAAAAGTTAAAAATAAAATATTTCAACAATTGATGAACACCTGTAATAGAACAAATAACTAAAATATATGATAAAG
This sequence comes from Acanthosepion esculentum, assembly GCA_964036315.1. Lineage (NCBI taxonomy): Eukaryota > Metazoa > Mollusca > Cephalopoda > Sepiida > Sepiidae > Acanthosepion > Acanthosepion esculentum. Next base: position 53,569,022 of record OZ038475.1, read on the forward strand.
CTTTGAAGCATTTACATCTTATCATAGTGAACATTCTTCTTAGTAACAGCCAGCAATCTATTATCCATTGATTTTGTGAATTATTCTTTCAACTCAGCAGGTTGAGCTCCTGACATGGTAGTTTTAATTGCTTGTCTTAGATTCTCTTTACTGTCACAATTTTGGCCACTTTCATATAATTTCATCTTCACAATTGACCATAGATTTTCGATCAGATTCAGATTGGGTCATAATGTATTATGATATTGAGAAAGGGTCTGTATGTTTCAAGTTTCAGATTGAAAAGTAAATCATATTGTGGTTTCGATGCTATTAAATTTGTTTGTAAGGCGGGGTAAAATTATTAAACTATATTTTATATTTCTAAAGCAAGAATAATTTTGTGTTAAGATACTTTTAGTAAAATAGCAGTTTCTAGAGAATCTATGAAGAGATAAGTCAAAACACAAATAAGAAGGGAGTCCATCGCTAAACTAAATTCCTGCTCATACAAATCGAAGGTGAAAAATCATTGATTAGAAATTAATTGTCGAATTTCTATGAACTTATGGTATGGAAAGAAATAATTTTGTTTTTGTTTGATGTTATATATATATGTAAATATATATATATATATATATATATATATATATATATATATATATATATATATATATATATAAGTGGAGAGGGAAGGACGTCTCAAAATATATACATTCTGAATGAGTATTTATACAAGGTCAATTAAGGTAGATCACATTTTTAGAATTCAAATTTAAGCATGCCTTTTACATTATTGCAAATATTCAAACGAATCGTTTTAGTTCTGACCAATGGCATATATCCCAATTCATTTCCTTGGTAGTTGAACGTATTCTCTTTCAGTGTCCGCTTAAATTTTATTGATTGTTGATGCTTTCGTGAGAGAGATTTTACCCGTAAGGTGTACCCAAAACAAACATATCTATTGGGGTGAGGTTAAGTGTACACGGAAGATAAGCTGTGTTAGCATAATCCATATATTCATTAAATTTTCATCAAGATTTGCCCCACATTACAACGGTTAGCATCATTTTTAATGACGGCATGAACTAATGTTGGAATAAGCCTTTTCTATGAATGTACATTAGAGTGAGATTGATACACAATTTTGCTCGGTTTATCGATCAGGTCGAATGTCAAATAGATTTCCTCGGAGAGTGGTGGTATATTTTTGTGGATTTCATGGCCGTCCGTACTCTTCCGGAAGGATATTTGTGGGCTTGTTGAACAGAAACCTCTATGTGAAACTTATATCATAGGGAATAATGGTGAGTTGAATTGATGAAACTGTCTGAATCCCCTTTCTAAATTTGTAATTCTAACTACATTCGAACTGTTACGTTAATAGTTTGAAATAAAATTAACTTTTCTAAAAGTTTACTTTTTTTCACCCACTATTTTCACTTATTGGGCTGCTGCCACCCCCATATATATATATATATATATATATATATATATATATATATATATATATATATATATATATATATATATGAACAGGTTAACTGAAACCCCCATATATATATTTTAAGACATTTTTATGTTTATATATTCTTTTTTATAGATACAAATATTTAAGTAAATTTTCTCTTTATAATAAACAGTATTTACAGGCTTGAATGTTCGTTTCGGTTAGCAAGGTCAAGTTTACTCTTTCTAAACTACAATTCTCCATGATTTTCTTTCGTACATTCATATCTGCTCGATGCGTATCCAATGTAAACAAATGACGTCACACATTATGAAATGGACAAAGTTCGACAATTATTTTAAGACATTGTAGTTTAAAAACAGTAAACTCGACCTTGCTAATCGAAACGTTCCTCTGTGGCTAAATCGGTAAAGCACGTCAGGCTAGATGACGGTTCCGTATAGAAAACATGTTCGATTCCTGTCGGAGAACGAATATTTTCTATTCAAATGTTGTTAATACTGGTTATTATAAACAGATCATTTACTTAAATATTTGTATCTATAAAAAAGAATGTATAAACATAAAAATGTCTTAAAATAATTGTCGGACTTTGTCCATTTCATAATATATATATATATATATATATATATATATATATATATATATGTGTGTGAAATGGTTAACTGAGCATATATATATATATATATATATATATATATATAATTTATATATATAATTTAATTTACTTACTGATATATATATATATATCTATATATATATATATATATATATATCAGTAAGTATAAAAAAGTAGATCAACAGATTCCACTACCTTGGTATCTTCAGATGATTTCGGTTAATTGATTCACTAACGGTTTATTTCGAAAAAAAATAAGAACGCTGTTTTCTTTTAACGTAAAAATGAATAAATGAATGAACGCACGACGTCAGGTGTGGTAGAATGTGAGAAGGGTAAGGAGGACCAGAAAAGTAAGTGTATTGGAAGTGTATCGGTCTGGATTGGATAACTTATACATACTTTCTTTTCATTCCACTTCATTTGAACCCAAATGTAGCCTTTTAGTATGTATAATTTAGGATCTCTCATTCAAACGTTTTTTGGTCAAGTAATATTATTTTAGAAAACTTTTTTGTTGACAAAGGTTGCAGATATTACTATGATTTTGTAGGTTTTTGCATTTTTTGAAATTTTCCCGTTTGTAATCGGATCATTTTTTTTATTTTTTCCTTTAATTTCCACACACATTTGGTTAGAATTAATTAGAATTTCTAGCTTAAAAGATGACTTGTGATTATCCCACCTCTTCTTAAAGTTACCGACAGTACACACTGTGTATATTTTCCTGGGCATTTTTATCTATTACTTCTGATTTGTAAATTACTGCTTTAATTTTGAAAACTCCATCTAATGGACATCTATTTTCATTTCTACAAATGCATATTTCACTTTTAATGAAGTTTTGCTGCACGTTAGTTTTTAAAATTTCTGGCTTTTTGTCTTTTTATTGTGGTTTATAAATTACTAGTAGAGCTGTAGCTTAATTTAACTGTGTTTTTATTAAATATTTTATGTAATTCGTTTTTTTGAAAGAAGTGTTCATTAATAATTTGAAAAATATTTTCCTTATTTTACACTTGACCTCTAAGTTAAAAGCGGTGGTAGTGGGGTTAACCTAATAATATTTTCTTTTCCTCGAATTGTTCTTTATTTGTTTTATTTGAAGTTTAAATTCCAGTTTGAATTTATGCCTCTCATTCTTTTTTTTCTTAGAACATTATTTTACTAGGTGATTTGCTTTATTATTCTCGCAGGGTGGTTGGATCTAATATTCACGTATTTTAATTTTGGGTTTCATGTATGGGGAGACAATGACAGTTTGTAGATTTAATTATACAACCAAATATTTGACAATTTTCTTATATAGACTTCTATTTTAAAAAGGTGGCTTTTGAAGAGTTTGAAAAAGCTTTTCTGATATTGTCTTTTGTTATTCGGTTGCCTGGCACTATTATTGGTCCGTCATCCCTATAGATGTCGTGGTTGCTTATATATACAATTTTGTTGATTTCATATAAAATATCTAGGCTCATTAATTCTGAAACCCCAGCAACATAAAACGAACCTTGTGGGTCATCGAAGTCATCGTTTTTTATTTTTTAATACAAGCTTCTCTATTGTGGAATAAAAGTTAATTTACTGCAATGTAAAATTATGTTCATTTGTTCAGGTGTTATATTTACGAATGTCGTATTTTATATTATTTATCGCAAAGGTTAGGCAACTCGATGTGGTGTAATAGTTAGCAAGTTTGTCTCGCTAGAACAATTACCAGTGAGTTCGATCCTCACTGTGTACCCCTACTTTTGTGCTTGTGCGACATCTAAGCTACGCTTGGAAAATCATTATATAGTAATGGTAACAAATACGTTGTTATATAATCCAAATGGATCCTATTGATGTAAAATATTATAAGTGATCCACAAAAAGAGCTCAATGTATTTATTAATACAGAGCAATATAATTAATAAAAATAAAATACCAGATCACCTCATATAAGGAATAGCCTATTTCCGCAGACTAAGATACGTGTCGTCTCTCTTGTCAACCCCGGTGCAGACAGAGTTCGTGTCAGAAATAATCCATTCGATGTTTCAGTTAGAAGATATTTGTCTTAAAGGGAAGAAGTTTTATAAAATCAAATCCGAATATTAATCGTATGACATTAATTTGGGGTTATATGAAAAATGAAATATTAATTTAAAATTAAACGAGGAATAAAAAGGGGGTTTAAAAATAACTTTATAATATATAGATAAAAGGATGTAAGGGATTAATGGAAAGATAGTTGGGGAGAGAGTAGTCAAAAGTTTATAAATTATAATTAAGATGAAGAAATATAGTCTTAAAATGTGCCATATTTATGTGATAATGTGGTCAATATCAGAGATAGAGCGTGTGTACATATAAAATTGAACATAGAAGTCAACACTTAGAGGCGACAGTCTGTTTCATGCTAGATGCAATCGTCAGGCCACAAGTGCTGTTATTTTTCTCGACTATTTATATATAGGTGTCAGTGGTGCATTGTGAGTAGTCTCTTTTGGCGGTTATTTTACCGGAAGTCGTTTATTTGTTTATTTATTTGGGTTAAATTATTTTGATTGTTTTTATTTATTTTCATTTTTTATTTTTTATTTTTTTTTTTTTCTTAACTTATATATTTATTTACTTTTTTATTATTATTTTATTTTTATTTTGATCGGTATTTTTATTAACGTAGTAAAAATTTGTTTATGTAGCTTATATAATAGTTTTGTTTTTGTTTGGGAAGATAATTTAAATTATAATTAATATAGGTAAAGACGTTATAGAGGGAAGAATATAGAAATTAGAGTTAGTTATTGATTCGACATTTGAAGAGTTAGAGGGGAATGAATATTATGAAAATATAGCAGCTATTTAAGTTTAACCTATATTATGGAAATTTGAATTTGTTTTTATATCGACATTTTAACACTAATTAATTCCTCTGATTTAATAGTTGGCTTTGATTATTATATTTTATTATTCAACATTTTTCTTCTAAACATGAGTCACACCTATCTCTAAGACTGTTAGTAGAACGTGGGGAACCTATAAACTTCCAAACTATCTGTGGGCTTAAAATTCTCCTTCAATTTCCAATATTTTTTGAGATAGTTGTATGATATTTTAGTTTAGGGTTAGAAAATGAGTGCCTATCGGTATAAAATCTCTGCTTCCATTCGCCGCGGAATGGAAGCGAACTCAGTCCACACCTGGGTTGATAAGACAGACGACATATATCTTCGTCTGCCGAAATAGCTTATACGCAATAAAAGGTGATTTTGGATTTTATTGTCTCAAATGGGATTAATGACTTTAGGATAAGTATGAATCTGAGATGCAGTCGGTTTTCCATTGGGAAACATCTCTACAAAATAGTTTAGCACTACCAAAAGTCAACAGTTGAGAGAGAAAAGAGTGGCTGAATAAGCATTTTCATGTATATATATATATATATATCCTGAAAAAATATTTCAGTTGAGCTCTCGGTGAGGAAAAGTGAATTTGTAAACAGTGACTATTACTGCTGCTAATGCAAGACTCTTCGTTAAAAACGAATCGAGCTCTCTCCTCTCTCAGTCACTGGTGTGTTTATTTAAAAATAAATACTCTTAAATTCACCTTCATCTCTGCCGTGCACCAGTGACTTAGGGGTAGATTGTCCGACTGATACCAAATCAATCGGGTTTTAATCTCGGCCTGAGGCAATCGGATGTCTAGCCACAATGATGAGCTGTGAAACAGCGAAACTGCCTGTCTGTGGATGGCAATATATATACATTTGCTTGTAATAAAACAATATATATTATGAAAAAGGAATAAATATACCCATACTAGCAAAATCACACGCAATATATAAAAAATGGAGAAAAGTTTAAAAAGATACAGAGGACCTAAAAAGATAAGAACATAACATCATTTCTTCCCCTTTCCTTAACCAATTCTAATACTTTTCTTATCCCTCAAGCAAAAGAAGATTTTTCCGATAGTCCAAGAAGAATTTGGATTACTACAACATACAAAAGACAATGGCTAAACATATGAAAACTAAGAAACATTAATTCCCTTAAATAATATGTGTAAATAAAATTTTTCGCCTGATGAAGGTCACAGGACCCGAAACACGTGTTGAAAATGTATGAAAAATAAAGTATAAAATCGAAAAATACACAATATAACGAAGGACGTTTGCGGGTTCTCCTTTCTCTTTAAACTACAGACTTTTCTTTATAACAGACACATGATTACTACACGTTTTAATTGAAACATCTGGGAAATTTTGCGTTAAGAAACTTTTATTATTATGCATTGATCTTTTCGAAGTAGTATTTACATTTTGATGTTTATATTTCCATTTTGACTGCTTCACCTACTGAAATTTTTTCAGTACCTTCTGTAAATACTTCCTTTCTGAAATTTTCGAACAGAACAATCTAGTGTATAGTATAAAAGGTTCTACATTCTTACGTTACCGAAAACGACTAACACCTGAATTAGGAGGGGTTGTTACATTGGCGACATGTCAATTGGTGACTGTAACAAGCAAATATGTAGTCTGAATATGATCTGTAACGGATCCTTTTAAGAAAATATAGGAAATAGCCAATGAAGAGGTCACTTTCACAGCATTGCTGTAACTAGCGTGTAACGAGTCCTGGGATTAGTCAAGAGACGAGCCAATGACAGCCCTGTCTCGTTTCCACTTTAGCGGACAATTTAGAAACTCTCTTTACGTCTCCCTCTCTCTCTCTCTTGACGACGAATCCCGGAGCAGTAAAAATGTACCGAGCTGCTTTCTGACTAACAACAACGTGGAACCGTCGATTGAAACATGCATGTACAATTTGAATAAATATCTCTAATTATATATATATATATATATATATATATATATATATATATATATATATATATATATATATATATATAGTGCTGTTCGATAAAAGTGACTCACCTGATTTTTTTTACTAAATGTTCTCTTCTCCGATCAAACGAAATTTTGAGCTAAATTCAAAGGATAAGCGATCTAAAGTCCGAAGAAGAAGCTTTGAAAGCTCTTTGAATTTAGCAGTAAGTACTGTGAAGCATCCGGGAAATACGCTGACTGGATTGATTGAGAAAATAAAAGAAAGAAAGAGAATATTGAGGAGGTGATAACATTCTCATATGTTTAACGTTTTGTTCGGTGTAGTGGAAAACCTTAATTTAAAATCTTTTCAGTTGCACCCTGTTACTTCTTTAAATTATAACCTTCGCTCACACTTACGATTGTTATCACAATACCTGATTAAAGTAGTTAAATTAAATATTCAAGGGAATAATAGGAGTATTTCCAAGAGTATTTTTTAGTCGCGGAATTTGTAGCGAGCTTATATTTTCTTGAAATATTACGATACATCAGAAAAGTCAGATAGAAAAACCGTGTTATTATCAGTGGCACTACTAGGTATAAATAATGTTTGACTGGTTTTCATCTAATTTCCTTTTATTTATCATCGCAAATCCTAAATCTTCAGTCTACATCATTCGAAGTAAATCAATTAAATTCATTTACTTGAGGCAACAAAGAATAATTAACGATAAATAGATATTCTTTAAATAGCTTAATTCTCTTCTGAATACTGAAAAAGTTTACTTGTGATCTATCTACATTTGAACGTGATCTCGTTTAATGAGATAACAAATGTTCTATTTATTTATTGTGTTAAATACACAAGGGACGAAAGTTATCAACTTGAGTATAAAAGGGTTCTATCCGGCAGTGATGAAGAATCTAACTAATATATTTCTGGAAGTATAACGATATTAGTATTACTAATAGGGATGTACTAGTTGTAATGATAAATCATCAGTTACCTCCACTTTAGATCTAGGAAGTATAAAATGCACACTGTAGATCCGTCAGAAGACGAGTAGTTAAAGTGCAATAAAGCTTTGGTATAAGTTTATTCACTGATTATGGTTTTTACCACAATTTATTGCACTTACAATGGAACTTTATATGCGGCCAGACTGATTTTCCGTTGACTCTTAAAGCGAAGCAGTAGATAAACGCTGGATACACTGGCTCGAAACTTTTACGAACTTCGTTGAATCTCTACTCCTTGAGAACCCGAATCGGTTTCTTAGCAAGCGTACTCTTCTGACTATGTGTCTCATTCAATCAATGATATCATTGTAGACTGTAAAACTTATGAAGGAGCGATAGATAAAACCCCAAAATGAACTATTTGCCCGACATATACATGCTACCCGGCACTAGCAGCGTTAATATTATAAGACTGCCATCTGGATTCGGTGAGCTAAATTGTAGCCTAGTCTTATGCGTATATCACCGCACTGATATCACTGGAAAACGCACGAATCGATCTATTCTCCTTCCCAGCTATATGGGAAACAGCAGAAGAGACCATGTTCTCTAGACTTGGCTGGGATCCAGTTTAAAAAAAGAAATATTCCCAATACTAAACCGTGGAATACGCAACTAAATACAACTCCACTAAAATTGTCACGAAGTTATTGGGATTAATAGATAATAAGGAATCTGAATCTGTGGAGAGTTATGACTGTTTAAGTATTTTGCATTACTTAAGTATAGCGATGTTTATATCTATAGACGAAGCAGAATTTGTGATATGTCCCGGAAAGGGATATATTTGTTCGAAGTAGCTAAGTGGTTTTGGCTAGTGTTACCGAGTAGGACAATCTAGCAGGTAGCCGTAATCGACTGGTACTTGTCGTAGTCGAGGGCAATAGTGGTAGCCCAATGACGTCTTTCCCCCCTGTACCTCTACATCAGTCTGTATTTATGGCTGACACCAGCCAATCATATTACTGTGAGGGGAACCCAGGTGTATGCATATTCATTACATCAATTTGGTAATTGATAAATTAGAGAAAATAAATATATGGAGCAAGTAAAAACATATTCCGGCTTAAAGATGAAATGTTGATTTAAAGTGAAAACATAAAAAATATCCAGAAAATATTTAATGTGTCCATTCTAAGAAATTTGATAAATTTTAGACAGTAAAACAAATAACATTATACGAATCTAAAAATTTCTGCTTGATGTAGTATTTACTCTTTACTAACAACAGATTTTAAGAGGAGAAGCACACAAAACATAAATAAATGACAATAAGATTTTGAAGAGCCCCATCTAGACGTCAACCTACATTCTCCTTCCATTTGCTAAGGTTTGCATAGAAAATATATTAATTTAATATCTGATGTTCATAAATTTTCCTTTCTTTAAGCTCTTGCTGTAAAAGACAGTGTATATTGGATTAAGGGAATCAAAAATGTTGAGTGATTAGATTTATTCAAAAGCAGATTTACTGTAATTTGCAACAATGTTGTCTCTTTTATTTTCTGTTGAGAAAACAGCAAGTTTCTTAATGTCCCCGTTTGTCTCATCAGAGGCTTAATCCTTGTCAAGATCCAGGCTGCATATTCAAACGAATGAAGAAAGCGATAAAAAGCATCAGTGGGTAAGATAAGAGAAACGATCACCAATTAATAATAATTATGCTATAATTTGGACATTATCAAATTAATGAATTATATGACGAGTCAGGAATGCATTAGAAGACATCTAATGGTCTGAATTATAATGATCCGGTTAAAAAATCTCACTCTTGGAGAGATAATACCGAATATTTAACCAGCTTGTTTCGGAAGAAAACTCAACACAAAATACAACCATTTAAATGTATATGTGCGGGTTCGGAAAATTTAACGAGTCGAACAACTTCTCAAATTCTGATGAAATGACCAAACATATTTATTTAGAAAGTGAATTTTCTTCTATATGCCGTTTCCCTAGGCGATCGCGGGTCTCCACAATTTCCAGTCCTCTGTAGATTTTTTTTTAAGCTTATCACCCCAAGCAAAGCTGGAAGCCACTAGCACGCAAGGGGTTACAGAAGGTTTGGAGGAAGAGCAGATAGGAGTGGTAAAGAAGAGGATGTGGAGAAAGATAGTGGATCGATCAAGGCAAGGGGGGTTACAGAAGATTTGGAGCGAGAGCAGATAGGAATGAAAGGTGAAAAGACGTGGAGAAGGGAAGCGGATAGATCAAGGCAACTGGAGATGTCGATTGACATTACACTTAAATAGTTGGAGATTATATTTGTCAGGGAAACAGGAATAAGGAAGGGAGTTCCACAGGCGAGATCTTAATAAAATTTATATTTTTGCTATCGCTCCTAAACATTGCTCTGCCATCAATTCCGCTCACTAAGTATCGTTTTTTTCCCTGTCCCTCTCGCCTTCAGTATGTCCTACGAGTATCAAATTTTCCAAGCTCTCTTTCCTCATTATTGCTCGCTATAAATTTCAACTGTCTCTTTCTTATGCTAAGTATGTCTCAATTCTGTTTCCATTTTCTCTAAAACTTCCTCCTTGCTAACAGAGTCTGATCCGCATCATCCTGTCAGAAAATATTTCTGTTGCCTCAAGTCCGTCTTTATCTGTGAGGATGTTATACAGCATTCATTGCTATATACGAGGACGGATATTACATCATAGTTCAGTACGCTTTTCTTTGATTCTAATGAATTTATTCCGTCTCTGAATACTGAGCTTAGCGTTAGGAAGTCATCTTTCGCTATAAACAATGCGCCTTCGGATTCCAGTGTTGCACTTTACGTCCACTGTTAAAATATTTCCCATACGTCTAAATTGTTTTACTTGTCTGATCTTGGTATCTCCAATTTGTAAATTTCATGTTGAGATATTCCATGCATTACGTCTTCTTTCAGATTTCTTTCACTTCTTTCTGTAAGTATTCTTGTATTTTCCTTTCTGAGTCTGCTATCAACACTATGTAATCTGCATATCTTAATTTGTTACGATAGTGGCCACTAATAATGAATCATGGCAGGACTTCTAATTCTCTCAGAATCAATTCACTGTATAGGTTGAATAAGTGCGATGTGTTACACACATTTTTATTATTTTTATTGTTTACTGAATTCATTTTCTATCCATATTCATCCAGTTTGCTCTCAATATAGATTCTGCAATATTCATTCTCAGATATGTCAAGATGTATATTTACAAGAAAAATGGATGTCCACCTCAGTCTTGTAAATGCACACCCGTAAAACAATGCGAATGTGATAGACGGAATGCGACAACATTTTGATTCACAAGGAGTGTGTTCTTTTCCCGTTTATTATTCATAAATTTATACTTGTAATATTGTTGGCCCAACCCATAAATTCCCACCATAAAATCCGGTATTATTTAAAAATAAAAATAAAAACCCTGCATTAATTGTAAGCTTCTAAAATTCAGTATTAATAAGTTGTTTATTAAAAAATTGATATTCTTTCTTTTTATGTGCCGTGTCCTTTCAGGACGTAGGCGATCATGGCTCTCCACCTCCCTCTATCCCTTGCAGCACTCAACAAGTTCCTTCCCTCTGATTCCTCCTCCAGACCACTTTCTGTCATCCACTTGTTTAAGCCCGCCAGGTATGTCATGCGTTCTTTTCCCTTGTCTCCTTTTCCCTCTATTAGACCCGTGAGTATCAGATTCTCCAGATCCTCCTTCCTCATTATGTGTCCCAGGAACTTCAGCTGCCTCTTTCTGATGTTAAGTATAAACCTGCTCCTAGTTTGCAACCTCTTTCAAACCTCATCGTTGCTCACACGCTCAGTCCATGATATCCTTATCATGCTTCTGTAGAAACACATCTCGTCGCCTCGAGTCTCTTCTTCATCTTTGAGGAAATCGTCCAACATTCTCTACCGTAAAGAAGAACAGATGTCACGTAACAGCTCAGTATTCTTTTCTTCGTTACCAAAGAAATCCTCCTGTCTCGAAATACTCTTACTCTGCCCAGCTTTGTCCATCCTAATATGTCTTCGGATCTCAGTGTTGCATTTACTGTCCTCTGTCAGAATGCTTCCCAGATATTTAAACTTCTGAGTCTGCATGATTCTAGTGTTCTCGACCTTCAAATCCCATTTCGAGATCGTCCTTTTACTGGTGACCATGCATTGTTTTCTTGTAGTTTATGCTTAGACCCTCTCTGTCGCTACCTTCTGTAAGAGATTTTGTAATTTCTTTTCCGCGTTTGCTATCAGTACTGTGTCATCTGTGTATCTTATGTTGTTAAGATTGTGTCCGCCAATGCTAAATCCTGGAAGGGTTTCCAATTCTCTCAGAATTGCCTAGCTGTATAGGTTGAACAGGTTGGGTGAGAAGACGCTCTTGCCTTACCCCCGTTTCTATTTTTGTATATTCGCTGAACTCGTTCTCTGTGCATGTTGTTTGCTGCCAGTTTCTTGATTATTCTGATAAGAATTGATGTTAATTTTGTTTATAAAAAAATAATTAATTACAGGTTTCTACCAATTACACTTCACAGACAATTCTGTGACAGTGAGCATTAACAGATGTGCCTCTTCAAATTACTCACGTCCGAAATAGTTTTATAATAATGATCAGAGATCCGGCTCTCCGCTACCCCTTCTACATTGTTTTTAGAGAGTTCTGAGTGATGCCCTGATGTCTGCCGTAAATCCGTGAGTCCGATCTTGTATTGTTATCCATGGAAAGATGTAGAGAAAACAGAAATAAAAAGGACCTTTATACTTAACATCAGAAAAGGAGAGTTGTATTTTCTAGGACACATAATTAGTAAATAGGACTCGGTAAATGTGATAGTCTCAGGACAGATTGAACGCGCGGCGGATAGAGGAAATCAACTTGTAGCCTACCTAAAGAGTTTGAGTTAATGAAACGGGGAACAAGGTTTAGGACAGATAACAAAACGATGCAATTTATTAAAATCTAAAAAGAACAGGAAATTGTTGAGAGCCATAATCGCCAACGACCTGAAGGTACATAGCACAGAAAAAAGAATAAATGAATGATTACTGTTAGGTTAATTAATATCTATACATTCTATAAACGCACGCGAATTGCATTTAGAAACGTAACCTGAAGAATTATTAATACTCCAACAATTCAACTATATTCTTTCTTAAGATTTTACTGTCGACTTAGACGCGCATGTTACAAAATATTGATAGATGATTTAAAGCAAGTACGCGCATCTCTAACTCAACATGGGATGGTGATGCTGTTAAATTTACGCATTCAAAAAGGCAGATGAATTAGCCGATATATGCGCCTTGTAGGATCGGCATAAATACGAGTCACAATCAAAAAGCGACCAGTTACCAAAGATCTCATGAAGTGATAAGATATAGTTGAGTTTATGAAGCGAGTGTCGAGATTCAAAACCTCATGATGGGGATAATACATGTCAGCAGTAAATTCTGGTCAAAGATAGGGATAAAAGAGAGAAGAAAAAAATGGTAAGAACAAAATCGGCGGAAGGCGTGCATGTACGATTCAAATTCTTGTTCATGACTAATGCATATAGCTTTGACCTAAATTTCTATCCTGTCTTGAGTCCTCATCTGAATAACGTTAAAACACAGCCAATGAAAAACAGCATTGAATCGAAACGCTGTCTTTCTCTGCTTCTTTCAGCTTCTTTTATTTGTCTTCTGACTTGGCCGATTTTAAATTTTTTTTCTTCTTCTCATGGACAAATTTTTTGCATTGCTTTTTATTAACGTTGAATTATTCGTCTATTCTTATTAACTCCTTTTTTCTTTCTTTCTTTCTCGGCCATTTTAATTTCTTTCTTTTTCTTTCTTTCTTCCTTTTTGTCATTATTCAACCGTTTAGATTTCTATCTTTCTTTTAGTTTTTTTTTACTTCTTAACCATTTAATTTCCTTCTTTCTTTTCCTTGCTTTCTTTTTTTTGTTTCGGAAACGTTTAAATTTCTTTCTTTCTCTTTTTTTAGATTTCATTCTTTCTTTTTTTCTGAACCCTTTAATTTTCTTTCTTTTCTTTTCCTTGCTTTCTCTTTTATTTGATACTCAGCCGTATTAATTTATTTCCTCTTCATTGATCCTGAACGATTTAAATTCCTGTGTTTATTTCTTTCCTTCTTTCTCAACTGTCTTTATTTTTCTTTTTTTTTTCTTTCATGGACATAGCTTTGTTCAGCTTTCTTGTTGACATTTTGTTTTTAGTTTTTTTTTCTTATTTATTTTAGTATAATTTATATCCTTCCTTTTTTGTTTTCTCTTTCGTACTCAAAAATTTCATATTCATTTATCTATTCTCTTGTGTCATCATGTTTTCATTGTAAAATTTAATGTAATATTTTGTTTAATTTTTTTTCACAGTTCCTTAATCCACTCATTATCCATTCTCTCTTTATCCACCGTCCTGTAGATAATCTTTTCTCATCATTTTTCCTTTTTCTCTTTCGTTACCGACATTCACACATTTTTATGTCTTTCGAAACATCATATAATGGTCTTTTTATGCGTAACACTAATCTCTAGCTAATCTAATTTGTCATGAGAAGAAAATATTTATAGTCACTAATGACAGTCTTTGATGTTAAGATTAAATTTAACAAGCGATTCAGTCTTCATTTTATGGATTATTTGACTTTTATTATTGTTATTGTTTTTCAGATTCATTATCAAGCATTCGATCGTCATTATTTTTATTCTTACAAGGAGAACTGATTAGATATCACTTTAATGTAATTTTTTTATTAACATAAAAGACAGCAACATCAAGGGAAAAAAAGAAGCTTAGATGAAGGTCAAGATGAAGACAGAAATATAAACCATTACAACATCACTATGAGAACAGTTCTGCCTAATGAAGCAAAGGTACAAGAAAATATTAAGGATGATTTTGTCATTCCTGAGCAGCGTTTCTCAACCGGTGCATCCGCGTGCACTAATGCGCCCTGAAAGGTAACCAGGTGCGCCCCAAGTTAATAGAAGAGGAATTTAAATATTATTTTTATATTTAAAAAATCTTTATTTTAAAATATCAAGAGATAACAAGCTCATGGCTTCCATTTCTACGTCAAGTCTTTGTCATTTGAAATTTTAAACGGATGACAAATTCCTTAAGCTTTAAGGAGTGGATGATCATTTCCCCTTTACATTCCTCAAGGCATAACATAAGGTCTCACATTTAAAAAATTGCAAAAGCACCTCAGGCAGAGTTTTCACACAAGCATACTTACATATACAATGTAATGGCATGAAAATAAATGTTTTATTTCAGGAGACTTCTGTATTATTTTCTTGTTTTCAAATTTCATAAGGAATGTTTACTTATTAAAACTCAAAGAGTGTTCCAGAGTTTTAGTTATTCTATAAATGAGCGATGACGTAAAAAAGGTTGAGAAATATCTTTCAACAACACATTTATTTGAATATAAATTTCAGTCGAGGTAACGTAGTGTTAAGCGACATGCGCCAAATAATGAAATTCTTATTTCTTTTTCAAATATACTGACAGAATTAAAATGGCTGCGTCCAAATAAACACAGAGAATAAAAGTGAATTTAGAAACGCCAGGTTATTTGTGTTCAAGACGGGGAAACAGATATGGGCATCTGACAGGGACCGTTAATTAGTATACAAGAGAAATAATATTTTAAGGGGACAAAGAACTGAGTTCATCTAACCGGTTATGGGCATAATCAACTACCACACCGGTAAGTTGAGGATGAGCATCACCAAGCAACACAAAATGGCGTTCCCCTGACAGAAGATTGGTGTACGGGTACATCATGTACACGTCTCATATACTGAATAAAATGCCAGAGAGTTGTGATAGCACGAAATTCTGAGTCATCGTGACGGAGGGATTGTGCGTACTAGCCTGGTTCAACTTGTGAATGCACCAGATTATAAGAACTTTCGCGGAAACTGTAACTAAGTTATACTCAGCTTGTTTACAAGTATAAACCAGAGGTCTTGTCGGCGGGCCTCGGTGACGAAGAGGTGACAAATCAGACTCAATATAGCGCGGCTCGCTCACAAATTCCCAACTGAGATTCTCTCTAACCATAAGACTGTTGGTAGAGTGTTCGCTTGACGACCTAACTGCCAGGGTTTCAATTCTCGGTAGTGGATGCGCACTGCTGATGAGTCCCAAATATAGGACGAAACGGCCGTCCAGTGTTTTCTGCATTCTGTTGAGGTTTCAGACTCGATGAATCATTTAATTATATTTATCAAATCCTCCTAATATATCGTTTATATATATATATATATATATAGCGAGTGTCTAAAACAGTTATTGACTGGAGAGGGAGAAGGCTGGTTTTCTTGGAAACGAGTAGCTTGATAGCTATATATATATATATATATATATATATATGTGTGTGTGTGTGTCTGCATGCGTATCTATGTATGCTATCTGTTATTCATATATATGATCATATGTGTGTGTGTTTGAAACCAAATTTAACAAATGTGTTGTTAAATGATAAACGAAAGCATTTAATTTACGCAAGATATTAGTTATTTTCAAAAATCAATTCTCGTAACCAAACACTTCTTAATAGATCCATGCATAGACATTCTCCAGTGAATATTTCAATCAAATTTCGCCATATGATTCTTTAAGAATATAAACTTAATTATCGACCTTCGTACATGCACTCACTGTCTCTCCCCCTCGGTCTCTCCCTTTCTCTCTCTGACACATACACACACGCATACAAACGACCCCGCCAGTCACGATGAACGGAATTTCATCTCGAGAAGGCACCGGACCTTGATAGACTACTGGGACTCAAACTTACACCTGATCTCAAGTGGAACTCTTATACATGATCCATCGCTAAAGATGTAGGTAAAATGACGAGCGCCTTCTACAACTACAGGCCGAAAATGGAGTACTGAGGTCATATTTGGGCTGGAGTTGCCCGGTCCTTACTTCTCAGTTTCGATCGAGTTCAAAATCGTCTCCGAGTCCTAGTGGGAGAAGAAATATTTTCCAAACTCCAATCTCTCTATGACAAGCGGGATGTGGTGATCCTCTTACTGCTGTATCTCTAGTCCTCGGAAAAAAAACTATATTCTTCGATTCCACCAAGTGTAACCTTCACGGCTAGGACATGTGTTGCCACTTACCATGTAGAAAACTACAAACATACCCTCTATATTCCATCAGTGAGAAGTAATTTCTCGAACAATTTCTTCCCGTGGACCACTACTCCGTGGAACATACTACCAAGAGAATCTTAACTTGTTCAAGACTAGAGATAACCGTTATCTTTCCCTCCTATCCACATAAATTGCCTCTTGATGTAACCATGTACCTCGTATTGCTCCCGATCTTGCACATGGTGAACCTTCTGTAAATATATATACATTTGTAGTGAGGATCTGTTTTTATGTGTATATTGGAGATAGAAAATTGCATGGAAACACATGGAAGATCTATAGATAGATAGATAGATAGATAGATAGATATGTTTGTACTCTTTAGAATAGTACGTTACATTGCACTGATATAACATTTTATTGGTTAGCTCAGAAGCAAGATGTAACTTAAATGCAACAATTGTACGCGTCTGTTTCCTGTCAGATCTTACTTCACCCTATTTCCGCTGACATAGATTTAAAGAGACGATTTATTTCCCCAGTGTGTTCTCTTAGACAACACTGTCTTTTGTTCTACAGCGGTTTTATACGGCCGATGTGAATATGGAACGTCGTCCAGCTGAGAGTAGCAGCTATACTGAATGCTTCAAGGCATTTTAGATTTCCTTTCGGAGACGATAGCCATTCGAGTGCAAACTGCCATTATTATTATTATTATTATTATTATTATTATTATTATTATTATTACTACTACTACTACTACTGCTACTACTACTACACAGGGAATTTAACTCTTTGTTCAATACACTCTCTTAAGGGATCGATAATCTACTCTGTAGGTTATCGATTTTACTCGGGTAACATAAAACAAAATCTTTGTTGGTGGAGCCGAAGTTCTCGATCGGAGTGTCGTCTCATTTTTCTTTTGTAAAAATGTTTATATAAAATTGCATATATTGAATGCTCCGTTTGAAATAATAATTTGGAAAACAAAAGAAGGAAGATAAGTTTATTTATTTATTATTATTGCCAAAGCATTAATATTGTTCGAAAGAATGAATTTCATGCTGATTTCATAAAACATATAACATCGTATATCGCGAACTATTCAATATCTGAGTAAAATCATCGAATTCATGAAGTGTGCGAATTCTTTTTTACCGCGGTCTTTTATGATGTTTGTAATTAAGTTTTCATCTTTTCATCACAGACTAAAAAATATCATGTCATGTCAGAACGTAGTCGATCATGGCTCTACACGTATTCCTTTTTCTTATAATCTATGAATTGTCAAGGCTCCTATAAACGGTCTACCTTCAATATTTACTGCCTAAAATATACCAAATGTTATACCGTTCAAATGTTATTTTTTAAATTCAAATCAACCGATAAGATATGTTCGTATTATATTTTAAAACTTTCCATCGAAGTTTTCAAACACATGGATCAAATTTGTGGAAAAAACTGTCCAAATATTCTAGTGTTTTTGTTCCTGCAATTTTTCTTACCAGTCTAGTTATTATCATAAACTGTGAGTTCGAGGAATTTTTATTATTGGATTCAGCCTGGCTTATTTAGGAACGTGATGACCCCAAGCTAAAAGTGCATGTATTTCATTAATGCGTACAGTGGATTTTGTTAATTAGTCCTTTAGGAATCAGAAAGCTGGGCAGAATCGTTAGGACAATAGATGAGATGTGTGATGTAGGTTGCTGCTAAGTATGTTGATGCAAGTATTTCGAATCACTTTTTATAAAAGAAATTCTATAAAGTACTTTAGTATTTTCTACTCAGTTTCGCCTTATATTATTAGTTACATTTCAGTTGGCCGTGGTGTGTTGACAAACTAGCATCAATAAGTGACATGTTATCCTATGCAAATGGCTACTGGTTGTTTGACGAACGCAAAACATACTGATTTTAACTATTGTTCTTACGGACGCAGTCACCCAAAAGACAGAAGAAGGTATAAAGAACATTTTCTATATAAAAGGCATTTTAAAGTCATTTGCTATCGGTAATGTGCAGATTAGATGCAAGACATATCTTGAAATAAATTTTATAATTTAACGTTTTAAAGTCAGCAATCATTTTAGAGAAAGTCATAAATTTACTGGACTCATTATATTAATTATAATATATATTTATTAGTAAAACATTATATGCATATATATATATATATATATATATATATATATATATATATATATATATATATATATATATATATATATAGATATATATATATTCGAGGATACCCGTCTACTAGGGCAGCTAGTAATCCCTTTTGTAGACACTCGCTCATGCGCATTTGAATTTGCTCAATACCCACAAAGCCCATCTGTAGTGAATAGTACAATTATGCTGAGCAGACCTTAGTTACAGTTTCTGGGAGAGAGCGTGTTATCTAGCGTGGTCAACAATTTGAACAAGGCCAGCACGCTCAAACCCTCGGAGTCGATGACTTGTGTCTTCGTGCTAGCACAGCTATCGACGGCCCACAAGAGTTCCGTTTACCAAATTTCACTCACAATGCTTGGGTTAACCCGTGGGATAGTTTTCAGGCACTTTTCAAAGATGCCGCACTCTGG
>OZ038475.1:53593619-53633619 GCA_964036315.1 Acanthosepion esculentum
AGCAAGACACGTGACAACTCCAGAATTGTCCGCAAACAGTTTAAGAGTGTCCTGGAAAATGCAGTTTATGTCAATGTTGAAAACAAAGAACTTGAATCCAGCGATATTTTGAAAATAGCAAAGGCAGTTCTCAATAGAGGCAAACATTCAGTACCTTTCGTTATAAATTCGTTATTGGATATAATTGGATATAATTAGTAAACAAGATAAATCCCGATATTAAGTAATAAATATTTATATTTATTTTTCAATAACAAATTTAAGTTGGCCCCCAAAAGATTTATTTTGTCAACTAATTTTTAGATGGATGGATATTATTCAAAATAGTCACGTCTTTTCTAATGAGCAAGGATTTGTGATAGGGTTTTTCCTTAATTTTCCAATTGCTCTAAAGATTTTCTTAAAGAACGAAACGTTAGCAACTGAATATATTAAATTGGTTATATTAAGTATTAATTGGTTTGAATATCTACCATCATATATATATATATATATATATATATATATATATATATATATATATATATATATATATATATATATATACATTGCGTGTTTCTGAGAGTTGGACAGAGAAGAAAGTCGGTAATTATCTACCGTATGATAGCATGTCTAAAACTATCCATGCTAATCGTCTTGGGAATATTCACGGTATTTTTGAGATTTTACTGTTTAAGTCAGCGACACAAAATAGACGCTGCACCTTAAAAGGAAGTCGAAGGAGGAGAATAATAGAGGTAAACACAAAGAGACACTACTTTTATAATAGAAGCAAAAAGAAAAATATAATAAATAGGAAAGCGGAAGTGAAGCAAGGAAAAAAGTTTAAAATCAGAAGAGCATGAATTTAAATAAAGAGACTTAGGAAAAAAGTGCAAGAAAAGAAATCTGCACAACTCTTTAGAAAGAAAAGCAAATAAATAGCGAAACAAGATAACAAACAAAACCATGAGAAATGTCAAGAAAAATAAAAGCAGAAATTACAAAATCGAAGAAAGATTACTGAAAAGAGAACAAAATAACGAACAAAATGAAGGCTAGTTAAAAATAAAAAAAAAATTTAATGTAAGAAACAAAATGAAGTTGGGTGAAACATAAGAACGAAGAAGTAAATAGGATAAGTAAAAGAAATAAATAAAAAAGAATTTAAGAAGGAAAAATTAACGAAATTACAAAAAAGAAAGGAAGAAATGCTACAGAAACAGTAGAGAGTGTAACTATTGAATGGCCGTGTTTTAAGAAGCGAAAAGACAGAAAATAACAAAAGCTTCTGATACGAAAGTAAGGAAGAAGAAGTATAGTGATAGTGAAAGTGAAAGTAAGCTGATTACTGAAAAAATAAATGGAGAGAAACGCCTGAAGGGTTATACTATATTGAAACGTAAGGGAATCCAATGAAGAAAAAGGAAACAGGCGAAGGGAATGTAGTGAAAAGGACATAATGCAAAGAAACAAGATCGATAGAAAGAGATGTAACTGGAAAGGGGACGGATTATAATGTTTAAGAAAATTTTTAAGAGAATTATAGGGAGTGATAGACAGAGAGACAAAGAGAAATACGAGAAACGGAAAAAAGAGAAACAATGATAGAATTGGACGCAGGACGGAGACTTGTGTGGAAATGAAAAAAAAAATTCAAAACGTAACTGAATTAGAAAAGACAGGCAAAAATAATTATAGGAGTGATATGAAGAGGAAAAGCTACAAGAAAAGAAACAGTGATAAATGAGAGACAAAAACTGTATAAAACAAAAAAGAATACAAATAAGTTCTTTTAGAAAACAGGAAAAAAACAACAACAAAGGAATACAAACATTGGATAAGAATGGGATAATGAATAAAAGTATTACGAAAACCTAAGTGAAAAAGATAACATTAAAAGAGAGAATATCGAGCAAGAAGTAAATGGCACGAAGACAGAAAAACGGGTAGAGAATAAGCT
Organism: Acanthosepion esculentum; assembly: GCA_964036315.1. Taxonomy (NCBI): domain Eukaryota; kingdom Metazoa; phylum Mollusca; class Cephalopoda; order Sepiida; family Sepiidae; genus Acanthosepion; species Acanthosepion esculentum. Next base: position 53,595,562 of record OZ038475.1, read on the forward strand.
CGGAAAAAATATTTTAATGCTCAAAAAAAGAAGGAAAAGAGAAAGAGAATTAAAAAAAGACGAAGAGAGGAAGAAAAACAAACAAATGCTATAAGTCAAAAAGAAAATGTCTGTAGAGTGATATAAAATCATCGAACTCTTCGTAGCACTACTGGCTGTTCTGCGAGTCGGGAAAGCTCACAAAACAAAAAAGGAACAATGTCTTATGCAAGGAGAGCAATTTTATGCTTGTTAGAAGTAATTTGGAACATTTTTGCCATATTCTGCCGGAGCAGTAATATTCCGTGGGAAGTATAGCTTGGAGCGCAAGAAAGATGTACTTCGCAATAAATATGACAGAGTGTAACAAACATATATATATATATATATATATATATATATATATATATATATATGTATGTATGCTCATAATTGCATTCATGCGCATATAGATGTTTCAGTCACAAAAAAGTCATTTTATGGCTATTTTGAGATTTGTTTTTGTGTGGATACGCATCACTGAGATTATGGCGACATGATTTCGAACATGCAGTCGTTTCCATATATATATATATATATATATATATATATATATATATATATATATATATATATCGAGAGAGAGAGAGAGAAATATATATATATATACACACACAGACACACACACATATATATATATATATACAAAGACACAGACAAATATATATATATATATATATATATATATTAAAGCATTTACCTATCTATTTATCTATGTATCTGTCTCTATTTATATATAGACAGAGGGAGACACAGAGAGAGAATGAGAGAAAGAGAGAGGTAAAGCATGAGAATGTTGTCGAATAAAAATTTGGATATATATGCATTTCTAATTAGCTTGCAAGCTTTCCTTCTCTTTTCTATTTTTACTCAAGAATTTGTTCATATTAATCGTTATCTCTTAACATCTATCTATCTATCTATCTATCTATCTATCTATCTATCTATCTATCTATCTATCTATGTATGTATCTAACATAACTCGATATCTAACTATTTATATCAATTATATTTACATTCATATTTATGATTGCAAATATAATTCATTAGTCTCTATCTATCTATCTATCTATCTATCTATCTATCTATCTATCTATCTATCTATCTATCTATCTATCTATCTGTCTGTCTGTCTGTCCCAGTCTTTTCATATATATCTCTTCATCCTATTCCTGCATGCTCGCATATTTCAATATATTTATATATGTATCTTTGTACAAATGTTATGTTGCAATAGTTGCTTTGGAGGCATCAAGTTGCACATCCGATCCGGTGATAACCTTTGCATTCCTCTATCGTTACAGGCTTTCTCTTTCTCTCTCGTATACATAAAATATTATACACAAAATTATTGCCAGTACTTTGTTTCCTGTGTGCTTATCCATATATCGATGCATTGGACCCAAACTTATATCTCTGTAGATATCAGATGGCGGCACTGCGTATTTTCTCGTGGCTCATAATTTACATCACGCAAATTTTCTTTTTGTCTTCTTTTCATGTATGTACGTAATTACGAAAATAGTTAGCTTACAGCTATAAGAACTCGGGGTTAATATACGAAATACTCTTAATATAAACGCACCCCTTTGGTTATGTGCACAGGTATACGTGTATTTTGTTTAAATTATTATTTGGGTGTTTTTTCAGTAAGCAAGAATTTTCTTTTCATTTTTACTTTTGACGTATGTCTTATATACATATACTATTATCTATATGAGCAAATCTATCTGTCTTTTTTTACCATAGGAAATGTTTCATTCTTATCGTATGAAACTGTTTATAGGTTGTCTTCTTTACCACGTTGCCTTTATAAAATCCCGAGTTAAAAAATGATCCTAAAGACAAAGAGGAAAATATCCTTCATTTACTAAATCACTGTCGACATACCAACCAAGCCTCTAAAATACATTGGATTTGATTCTTCGAAAAAATATAGCATTAGCAGAGAAGTACTAACGCTGGAAAAATTTCTTGAGAATTAAGTAAAAGCAAAATATACAAAACAAAGAGGTATGTATTTCATCCATTTGGCTATTTGCTATCTCATTTAAAGTATTGCTTACGGCTACATACCGAACAATTAGCGATGTTAAGTAACATCGAGTCTGTTCAGTACCTAGATGGGTGACTGCTTAGAAATACTACATGCTGTAAGCTTGGATGGTCGGGTGGTGTTATGGATAATGGCTCGGAAAGCCGAGGTTTAAATTCTGTTTTGTTCGTTTTATCACTAACGCGCAAATACACTCGGAAAAAAGTATGAATCCACATATTCTCCCCTAGCTATGGGTTAATTAGTAAGACTTGTATCACTAAACTAATATTACCCCCCCGTGAAAAAAATTCTTAAAATCTAAAAATATTTTCTGGCTTTAAATAATCTGCAATTGGTCGATATGCCGTAAATAACGAATCATCAAATCAAAAGCATATTGAAGTTTTGTTTGAACTATTGGTTATTTCTATTATGCTCATGCACAGATATCGAATCAATGACATTCCCCTTTTGAAAATAATGCGATAGATAAATTGTCACTAGAAAGAAAGAAAAGAGAGCTGAACTGCTAAATAATACCTAATTTCCTATATGGGTGTGAATGTTACGTATTATGCTGACGAAGGTCGATGACTTGAAACGACAGAGAGTTGGTTCTACCGACAAATTCTAAGAATACCATGAACAGAACATTTGACCAATGAGGTAGTTTAATGGAAAACAGGAACTAAAAGAATAATTCTGCTTAAAATCAAATAGCGACAGATGAAATTATAAGGATACATCATGGATATAGAGGTCAAGATAATTTAGGAATAACAGGACATAATTAAAGCAAAAGGAACGGGGAAACTGAGAGTGATTGATTGATTGATCAATCGATTACGGCACATCAACCCAAATGGATCGATTTTTTTTTAAAGCTTATCACCCCAATCAAGGCTGGAAGCCACTAGCACGCAAGGGGTTACAGAAGGTTTGGAGGAAGAGCAGATAGGAGTGGTAAAGGAAAGGATGTGGAGAAAGATAGTGGATCGATCAAGGCAAGGGGGTTACAGAAGATTTGGAGCGAGAGCAGATAGTAATGAAAGGTGAAAGGATGTGGAGAAGGGAAGTGGATAGATCAAGGCAGCTGGAGATGTCGATTGGCGTTACACTTAAATAGTTGGAGATTATATTTGTCAGGGACACAGGAATAAGTAAGGGAGTTCCACAGTCGAGATGTGCGAGACATGAAGCTATTGGAGTAGAAGAGACGTCTACATCTAACAGTTTCAACGGTGAAGGGGTGGGAACGGGATGCCAGGCTTTTTCTTGGGAATTTTTCGTTGTATAATATTGGTTGCAAAACAATGTAGGTAAACAGGTTTGGTAAAATATACGTATATATATATATATATATATATATATATATATATATATATATTCCTTCAGAGCCTAATTTCTTTAATGAAATGTATGATACTTGGATGAGTATTTTCAAATAGGTCTTTTAAGTTATTCGATTTGTACTATTTGTTTCGGGTTTGCTGAATGTTATGGCAATTTAGTAGTATCTGTTTAACAATGTATGATTCCGAGCATAGCACTCATACTAGCGGTCCCTCATTTTTTAATAGACGTTGGTGGGTTATGTATCGTTGTCCACTTCGGAGTCTAGCTAGTACAACCTCCTTCTCCTTATCTTCCCGCAAAATGGCTGTCTTTCACTAATGATTGGTTGGTTGTAGCGTAATTTGTTCTTTTGACAGTTGTTCCATAATTTCTGACATTTTCATTAATCGCCCTGTTTAAAGCGGATCGGTGTGTGAGAGGACCATGTTCAGCTATTCCATTGCCATTTTTGTCAGCTTTTCAATTTCCTCGTATGCCAATATAGCTCGATATGCAGCATAAGATTATTAAGGCATCTTTTCTGCTATAAATAATGGCGATCCTATTTAGAAATTCAATTAAGGAGTTTCCCATGTTTTTATTATACAGTTACATGAATATAGATAGGGAACCTGAGAAGATGATATAAATCTATCTGACTTACTAGATTCTAAGATATCTAAAGCCAAGTGCATGGCTGAGGATTCTGTGCTGAAAACTGAGACTTTGTCAGGTAATCGTTTCTGCATTGTCATATTGTTAGCGTACCCAAATCTGTCATAGATTTTAGACATCGGTGTATATGTGTTTATAATTTGGGTGTGCTTGTCGAATATTCTGTATTTCTTCAATGTAATCGGAAGAATTGGTATTAGTTTTAGAGTATTTAGTAAGGATCAGCAGTATCTAAAAGTGTGCATTATCAGAAAACTGAGAAAAACCTACACCAGGAATTCGTTTCATTTTCTGCCAAAGAATAGAGAAATGATGGATAAACAAAGGTCAACATTAGAGAAACAAGATGGAGAAAGCTCTTGAGAAAAAAACAATAGAAAATTGACTGCATCAAACAACTTAATTAGTATATTTATTTTCGCTTGCCGGTTTGAATATTAGGTGAGCGCGGGTTCGGATAGTACCGGAGAATGCATATTTTTGTCTAATAAGTTTTCTCGAATAGTCAAGCCGGTAGACGAAAATAAATAAATATACCCTTTAATAACTAAACGGAATATCTACTACGAGTGTCCACTGGGAGTAAAGTTTAAGTAATAACAAACTGTCGGTTTAATAGATAAAAGATCAATTCTCTTTCTTTTTACACACACACACACACACACACACACACACACACACACACACACACACACACACACACACATATATATATATATATATATATATATATTATATGCATGCAGTATTATGATTAATATAAATATTTATGACATTGATCAAGGACACAGGTCTTTAAGGGACATTTGAACTCGTAAATAATTTTTTTTCTTTGTAGTTTTGATTATACAGGTTTGTTGTTATTTTTGGTGATGAGGTTAGGTATTTAAATTTTTTGCAATATATAATTAATTTGATTTTCTTTTTCAGGGTGATGTGTATGTGTGTTTGTATATTTGTCTTATAGCTTAAGCATGGCTACATTCATACATAGAAAAGAAAGAAATTGTACCAAATGCAGCCACTTCATTATTAAATACTATACGTATTTCTGACAGTATATATATATATATATATATATATATCTTTTACGTGTGATTTACCCAGCAAGCAGAAGAACTTTCTCACTGCCAGTTCAAGAAAAACATTTGTGTCGCTACCACACACAAAAAAGAGAATGTTCAATTTCGAGAATGTTTAACATCAAATAACGCAAGGAAAAATAATTTATTTTAATAATAGGTGGCAATATCAAATCTTTGACTAAAGAAGGACGCGAAACCAGAAACACATGTTGCAAAATTATGGAAAAAAATACATCATATATATTTTTAAAGAAATTCACGTTACAACCAAAAACGTTTGCAGGTTTTATCTACATTATAATATATACACTTTTCTCTCGTTGGAACAACTATAAACTCTTCCATTTATATATATATATATATATATATATATATATATATATATATATATATATATATATATATATATATATGTATTTAAAAACTTCGAGATCAGTCGATTCCTCTACCTTTCGGTATCGTCAGGCGGTTTGTATCAATAGATTTCCCAACGCTGATCTTTAAGATTTTCAGTATTACACACACACACACACACACACACACACACACACTAGAATTTTATCACAGCTGACGTATATATATATATATATATATATATATATATATATATATATATATATATAAAGACAAAAACTCCATCGCGTTTCGACCTCTGACAGAATTTGTCATTGTAAATTGGAGAATTTTATTTTGCAACAATATTTATATCCAAAAGTAAGTTGTTTACTTTTTCAAAATTTTAAAATTCAATAGAAGCTCATAATTATCCATCAAATTATCTGAAATGTCCATATATATATATATATATATATATATATATATATATGTGTATGTGTGTGTGTGTGTGTGTGTGTGTGTGTATATATATATGTGCGGGTGTGTGCGTGTATATAAATATGTATATATGTATGTATATGTACTTGTTTATAAAAAGTGATGAGAAATACATTGTTTTATATCATATATATATATTTGAATATTATTTTTTCATTTAGTATTATTGCTTACTAAAATATTTCGGAAAATAAACGTGTGAGAATAAAAGATGAATAATAATAATAATAATAATAATAATAATAATAATAATAATAATAATAATAATAATAATAATAACCACGAATAACAATTCAGCGCTTCCTCATGAAGCTTTTAATGTGAATGCAATTTTATGAAACATTAATACTTAAGTTTCTGAATCCATATTGCGCAAGATGAGCTTGGTTTTGAAGATACAAAAAATAGTTTATATTCTGAATATCTATAAAAAAAGTTCATAAATTTTGCACTAACAAAATTATAGGTTTTAACAATAGGCAAGCAATGTATTGAGGAGCGATGTGTGCCTTTACAAAATTTTAAATCCATCATTTATTATGAATCTCTTTGCCAAACACGACAGGGAAGAAACTTCCAGGTTCTTTATTTCCGAGGAAAAAACAAAAAAACAAAAAACAAACCCAGGACCAGGAAGAGTTACATTCCGCGGATACTGATAATACTTTTTAGTTTTCTGCCAATACTGGTAGGGCATCAGCATCTCTTCCCATTCTCCTCCTTCTCTTCCCTTTCTTCGATTCTACGTCTCTGCTTTGCACTTCTTCTTTTCTTCTCCTTTCTTAATCTTCTGTCGCAGTCTTTTCCTCTGTAGTTCCATTTTTTTCCAAGATAACTGACGAGAAAGCGGAATTCTATTGTGACATAAACGCTGTCACGAATTTCATCTTTGTTTTGTTACGAATTTGCGAAGAGCTATAGATATGGGCATGAGTTTGGAAAATTATTCACCAACTGAATTACAACTTGCAAAAGTGACATTATTTTCTGAATTGAGAGAGAACTGAACAGAAGATTGAAAGCCATGTAAATGTTTTATAATTTGAAATTGAATGATCTTATTAAAAGTTCACAATATATATATATATATATATATATATATATATATATATATATATATATATATATATGAAGAAATATACTCTTAAGATGTACTATATTTATGGGATAAAGTGCTCAATAAAAGAGATAGAGCGATATGGCCTGACTATTGCGTCTAGCATGAAACAGCCTGCCGCCTCTAGGTGTTGACTTCAATGTTCACTTTTATATATATATATATATATATATATATATATATATATATATTGTGAATTTGTAATAAAATCATTCAGTTTCACATATATATATATATATATATATATATATATATATATATATATATATATATATCAGTTGACATCTCCAGTAATCTTTCTCTTACTCTCCATCAATGTATAAGTGCGTGCGTAGGACGGGTGAATATCCACATAAACTCTTTGCCATAACAATATTTAAGTATATGCGGATGCGTGTGATTGAGTGTGTGTGTGTATGTGTGTGTCTTTAGAAAGGTAAAATAGAGATGTCATTAAACTAAGACTGTGAATGTCATTTGATATTATACATGTGTTTCTTTAATCGTATGTATTTGTAAACGTATAAGCGCGCACAGTACAGACCGCAAATCGCAAAAACAAGCGCACGCATCGCAAGAAATCGATCCCTTTGATCTTCGATGATTGGAAGGAGTTTTTAGCAAAATTGCTCAATTTACCCGGCGTATACTTAAGATATTGTTTTAGGATCTCTTTCTGACTTTCCTACGCCGAGCATCGCCTTCGTCATTTTGTGTGATTAGTTGAGTCGGCCAAATAGCCACAGATGGAGAACGCATTCTGATTGCATTAGTGAGTCGCGTCGATAATCCCCGGCTATTTATACCTACTTAGGCGAACAGGGGAAAAAGTTAGCTAGTGGCACCAAGAGAAAAAATAAGTATTACGAAGATAAAAGAAGAAAATAGGAAATGAATATACAAATCTAATAATAAGAAAGTTGATTTAATTATATATATATATATATATATATATATATATATATATATATATATATATATATGTATGTATGTATGTATGTATCTGTGTATGTATGTGTGTGTGTATGTATGATTGTGTATTTATTCAACTCTTCGGGGGGTTGGCAGGGATAGATGTATAAACAAATGTATAGATTCTTGCATACACACTTAAAACTATTAGGGGAATGAGCTGGCAATAGGTTTCTAGATATGAGTTACCTAGTTAGGTAGTTTTATGGGAGTTTGCGAACACGGGCGCGCACACACAAGCATACATAAACACTCAAAGACACATACATAAATACACAGGCACATATATATACGTAAGGAGGAACGATTATATATAGAAAGAAAATAAATCCAAACAGAAAATACAACTAGATCTATGACGTTGTTTATATATATATATATATATATATATATATATATATATATATAATAAAAAAATAATAATAAAAACATAAGGAAACAACTCTTAATAATATTAATTATGAATACTGTCATAATGTACTGACTCTGTTCGGGAATTAAATATTTCTATACCTAAAATACATCTACATATTAAGTCAAGCCTATACAGAAGTGTGCATAGTTAATAGATTAGCCGAAAGCTCCCTGATCGACGGATTATTTGGACAAGTATTACACACTGTATGTCTCCAAAACTGCACTCTTTTGTGCATTCAAGAAAATAATAAAAATCTCAAACCCAATGTCTTTTCAGTCATCTTCAATGAATATATATATATATATATATATATATATATATATATATATATATATATATATATATATATATATATATATATGCATATTTTTAAAAGTATATATTCATAGGTGAAGTGTGCTCAATATCAGAGAAAGGCAAAAGCAGGAGACAATCTGGTGTCATACAAACACACACATACATACATACATACATACATACATACCTATATATATATATATATATATATATATATATATATATATATATATATATATATATATATATATATATATATATTCTTGACTTGACTTGTATCGGTTTTCATCCTGGTCAGGTTGAACCGGCTTCCTCCCGAGAAAGTACATCATCTCAGACCATCGCTTCCCATGCCCGCCGAACAGGTCATACGAAATGGCGAGCCACTGGCGATTCCATCGTCGAAGACCAACTACTTGCGGACCCGATAGTACTGCTAGGTCATCCTTGATCCTGCTAGCCCACGTCTTCAGCTGCCCACCGACACGTCTTCGCCCGCCAGGAAGAGAAGGAGGGAGAAGTACATCACGGATGAGCTCTCCCTCCCTACTTCGAGCAGCGTGCTCGAACCATCGGAGACAAAGCGGGAGCAGGACTGGTGCAAGAGGACGGAGACTCAAGCGAAGACGCAAAGTGGTTGTGGCACACGATCGACCCGGCGGCATCGTAGAATGCAGCGAAGGCAATCGTTGTCGAACAGTTCAAGTGGCCCCGTTTCGCAGCCATGGAGAAGGATAGTCCGAACAATAGCCTGATTGATGCGCTCGTCGCCCCCATAGTGACCGCTTGAGACGCACGAATGCGGACCTTGCAGCTCCTATACGGCGTTCGACCTCAGCAGCAGCCTGGCCGGATGGTACAATGGTTGAACCGAGATAAACGAAAGACTGCACGTCCAGCGTCAGTGGCTGCCGGTTGATCGGATTAACCAGGGACGACATAAGTGTGGTCTTCGAGGCATTGATGGTCATACTCACATCCAGTGCTGCAGCTTGCACACGGTTGAGCGCTCCTTGCACATCGTCACAGTTCGATCCGACCAAGACAATATATATATATATAGCAATGTATATATATATATATATATATATATATATATGCAAAATTAATTTATTTTTAGATGAATGTTACTCATTATTTTAGTGAGGTCAGTTATAATAAAAGCAAGTCTAGATGTAGGTGACTGTAATTTCATGCTTGTATACGATCAACAAACCCAGTCTGAATGATTTAATTCCTATATCAATAATCTATCTATCTATCTATCTATCTATCTATCTATCTATCTATCTATCTATCTTTTAGATCAATTATGACTGAGTAGAGAGTTTTCCGATCTTCTATGCTTAGAAAGTCTCTATGTATGTCTTTATGTACGTGTGTGCAGTTGGGCTAAAATAGTTTTCAATCTTCAAACATTTATGTGTGTTGATAATGAAAATGATCTATTAAAAATGAAGTAAGATTTGATACATTCTGCGTAGATATTCGTAAATGATTACACATAAAAATTTGAAAAGGAAAGATTACCTAAGATATGACACACAATTCTCTTCAAATTGTTTATTGCGTCTCTATACTCTGATTGTACAATTTTCGGGGAAAAGTATGTTCAATATTAACTACATTGCCGGTATTCGCACATATCTTAATGATATATTACGATTATGTGTTATATATACATATACATGTACGTATGTATATGCTGGCCACTCGTATTCGAGGATACCTGTCTACTAGTGCGGCTAGCCAATCCCTATTGCAGACGCTTGCTCAGGCGCATTTGTCTTTATTCAACACATACACAGCTCACCTGTGGTTTATACTGCAACTATGCTGAGAAGACCTTAGTTACTGTCTCTGGGAAAGGGCGTATTATCTAGCGTGATCAGCAAGTTGCACAACGCAAACACACTTAAGCCCTCGGCCTCGATGACTTGTGACTTTGTGCTAGCACGTCTGTTGACGGCCCCCAAGGGTTACGTCTACCCAACTGAACTCAAAATGATTGGGTCAACCCGTGGTATGGTTTTTCAGGCACTTTCCAAAGGTGCCGCACGCTGGGATCGACCCCTCCAGTCCGATAACATCAGGAAGTCTTCTTACTGACAAATCGACCATGGTGAAATTCGAACCTGGCTCTCATGGTCAGAAAGCGAAAGTTCTAACTACTCAGCCATGTGCCCACTATACCTGTTTATCTGTGGGATATATATATATATATATCAAGTATGTGGTGCAGTTCAGTTTATATTAAATGAATCGTTCATACAAAAAGTAGATAGTGAAGTTAATTATGTAAATGGCGAGAATACATAAACTGGAATTTATTAAAAACATGTATCATAACATTCATCTAGAGGTTCGTGGGTTAATGTATCTTAATAAATTCGTTTGCGAAGATGCATTCCCGCCATTTATATCATTAAGTTCCCTATCTGCTTTTTGTATGAATGATTCATGTAATATATATATATATATATATATATATATATATATATATATATATATATATATATATACAGTGAGAAAGAGACTGAAATCGATATTCCTGGTCAAGATCGATTACATGACATCTCCTTCTTTGGATTTTGTCAAGAATCCCGAGATGAATAGCAGGAACACAAGACTAGATATGGCAGCAGTATTCAATGCAGAGACTAATGGGAGATTTGTAAAGGTACAAGATGGACTCAGACGAGAGAAATTTTCTGGCACGACAACGTGACCCAACTTTCCTTGTCGTAGATGCAGCTATTGAATCAATGGAATCGCTCTACTTAAAGACAGTTTGTTGCTCTCCGGGTATTGCGAAGTAGGGATATACAAATAAGAAAAGAAGTGAAGCCCGCACGTGATAGAGAGAGTGAGTGAGTGACAAATAAAGAAAGAAAGAGAGAGAGAAATTAATCTAGATTACGTTATAGATACATAATATTTTTTATTATATTTAAAAGCTTGATTTTTATAGATGAAAAATCGAAGCAATTCATTACCAGAAATGAAAACATAGATTAAAATAATTTCAACACATACATACATGCATATATATATATATATATATATATATATATATATATATATATATATATATATGTTCATAAATACTATATTACAAATTAATATATTGTAGATATTTTTTTTCTTTCATCTTTACAAATTTTTCAGACTGTCAGTCTACGGCTCTGCGTAAAATACGCAGATAAGAAAAAATAACCAGTCTTATCTCAACAGTTAGGGCCAACACTAAAACAAATGGCGTTCTACGAGAAAATGGCGAGTTTTCGAGTTTCGCCTGGATCATGCTCTCTACGTTTAACTCTATTTAGTCCCAATTGTATATTGATGGGTAGTATAAGTAGCAAGGAAAAACATAAGATTGAATATATGTATATTTAATATTTCATATAGACATATTGACAACTAACCGTTTTAATGTTGACAGATAAATTCCATAGCCTTTTTCGTAGTCTTAAAATCATGGTTTCCCCAGATAGACAACCTTCCTGGGCTGATAAACTTGATCTAGCCGAATATAGATATACTGCAATATAGGCGATTATATATTACATACAATGTCAGAATTTGCTTACATCACGAGGCAATTTTGCTATTCTAATGCGCTGTGACACATTTTCCATGATCCGTTAATAAACTACACGGGCTACTCAATTTTTGGAGAGGATTCATTTTGCTATTTCAGATACGTAGCCCGTAAGTAACGTTGTATCTTTTGCTGACAAACCTTCAGTATATCTTTATACAATTAATGTTTAATCCTTATCTTTTGCTTTCTTTGCGGACTCAGAGCCCTTGCAGTTTTCTTTCTGTGTTTGCCGTCAATACAGTGTCATCTGCCTGGGTCCTGTTTTAAGATTATATCGCCCAGTAAGAGAGCTGGGTAAGTTACTAGAGTTAACGACATTTTCCTTTTCCTGGGCACACGCATACACACACATGTTTACACACACACACACGCGCACGCACGCACACACATACACACGCGCACGCACACACATATATATATATATTATATATATATATATATATATATATATATATATATATATATATATATATATATATACTTGACGTTCCCATCGTTTTTGACGTATGATGGTCAAGTAGCTCAGTTCTTAGTACCAACAGTCAAACAACCCGCACATATAATTTGATTATAGTGGTGTAGGCGAGTGCAGAACCAATCACACTTTCGTGAGTGATACATGTATAGATGTATTAAAGTCGTTTGTAATATGTTTAACGTTCTTTTTATAGATACAAGTATTTTTAAGTAAATGCTCTGTTCATAATAAATGTTATTTAATACTGTTTATTATGAACAGAGAATTTACTTAAAAATACTTGTATCTATAAAAAGAACGTTAAACATATTAAAAATGTTTTTAATAAATTGTCGGACTATGTCCAATTCAAAAATATATATAGATGTATATTCTGTAAATTTTATGACAAGTGGAAAAAAGTTTAATTGTGACGTGTTTCGTTCTTCACGATTTCATTGAAGGACAAAACGCCTCACAAGTAAACTTTATCCACTTTATCATAAAATGTCACCAATACTGTTCTTGATATATATATAAAAAAAATACATATCCTTATAGAAATTTGGAGATTTGTAGAAAAAGCAATTTATTTTTCTGTAAATTTATTCACAAGAAGAATAGTTTCTGATAACATAATTACTATCAAATTCTTAAAATCTTTGGTAAAGTAATGCACAGTAGAATTTCCTGCCTCGTATTGCCCCTTGGGAAAAGCGTGTTACCGTCACTTTCTTCCGATGGCCGTAGTATAGTTTAAAAGAAGGAAAACCCTGAATTATAAATCGCAGAGAGGGCTAGAGGTAAACACTCTTCTCCCAAGGATGCATGCTCTTTCACATATATTAACGAAAACGAATCTAGGAAAGTATTTATCGCCTCAGTCCTAGCGGGACGTGAAACATTTTAAATGATAATTTTCAAAGAGAAAAAAAATCTCAATCTAAACACAATATACTGGAGATATACATTACTCTATTTCGGATGAAAATCATCTCGACTTCAGTCACTTTCACCCCGGCGGAAAGTTGCATCCCTTTTGTATAGATACCTTCATGAAAATTGTTCGGATGAACTCTTCGTTATGGCATATAGATTTATGAACTTGAGCGCAACGAGGTCTCATCAATTTACCGTTGAGTTGTCTAGATGCAACCGTAAGTTCTATGCTAACAGTTTCTTTTCTCATACTTCTCGCTTGTAGAACTCTCTTCCGGCTGCATTCTTTCGAGTCAATTTTAATCTTTAAAAATTTAAATGCAATATTAATAGCTATCTACTGTCTTCCTGATTACTCTTATATTGTTCTCCTTCCTTAGCAATGTTTCTGTTTTATAATTCTTCCCCACCCAGTAACCCCTTGCGCATTAGTGGTTTTACTGGCTTGCTTGGCGTAAATTCGTTTAAAAAAAAAGGACGAAAAAAAAATGAGAACGTTATTATACAGGATTACTGGGCCATTTTAATGTCGCGTTGTTATGAGAAAAAATTCTAAGCCCTGGGAATGACCAGATGTTTCGTAGCATAAAAAAATGGGCATTTTTTCAAATGAGGCGCTGCTAGGTTGCAAAATAATTACCCATGGGACCTAATTAGAAGGTCTATTACCGTTTGACTGAAACTTCTTTCAATCTATACGGCATTCCTTATCCATTCGATGGTTCCGATATTTGAAGATATCAAAAAATTAATCACGGGATTCATCAACTCGAAATTGAAATCGATCTTCTGTGATGAAATACAATTTACATGGAATGTGGCGTAAGGTTATTGAAAATAGATAATTACTTCTGCTTGTAAAGCACGTCTTGTGGCTCGATGGTAAGTAGATTAATCTCACAATATACGGCTAATGAGTTCGTATGTCTTCGACGCCATTAAATTGTGGCTTTGTGTCGGTCAAATAGGAACTTATAAATAACAGAATGACGGGTGCGGGTACTGATTTCATAAGTTCATATTTATACTGGGTATGTTAATAAAAACACAAAAAACAAATATATATATATATATATATATATATATATATATATATATATATATATATATATATATATATATATACATATATATATATATCTGCGGGATGCAGAACTTATCACCAATCAGCTAAGTGTCATACTTTGTATTTGTATTAATTTTCTCCCCAAGCTCTCTCTCTCTCTTTCTCTCTCTCTCTCTCTCTCTCTCTCTCTCTATATATATATATATATATATATATATATAATTCCGCCACAAAATGACATTAAATAAGTGATTCAGGCATAACGAGATTAATACAAGTTAGCTTTGGACTCTGCAACCACAAGACATACTCAAAATGGCGACCATCATCATTCAGACATGTAATAGTACGGCGAACTACTGCTTGGACAATTTGTCCAAAGTGTCTAATGGGGTCGCTGTCCATGCATTTTCAATTTTTTACCAATGTAATGATATCTGCCGAGAAAATATCGTACCACAGGAACATTGTTATCGCAGTTTGATAAAACTATGAAATACAAGTTTTTGCTTTCACGAAGTGGGTATACATTTTTTGAGGATTCTGTATATATAAACACGATGAAGTGCTGAATATCTATTCGCTCCGATAGCAATTTATTCTCTTTAAAATATAAGTTTCTTTAGACACTTCGCAGACTTTAGGAAGCGGTATGTATCTAGCTCTCTTTCTCTCTCACACTTTTCTATATTATTTAATGAAATATGCATCAATGAACACACACACACACACACACACACACACACACACATATATATATATATATATATATATATATAACATTTTATGGTCAACATTATCTACCAAGTGGTTCAAGAAATACAGCTCAAGGTAAACCCTTTTAGAATAAGAAACTGCTCTGTAATCAATACAGTCGTGACACCTTGTCTAAATCCATCAGAAAATTTCAGTATTTGGAATTAATAAATACTATATACTCCAATTGCCAATTAGTGTATGGATTCGTTATAAAAAAAACAGGATAGAAAATAATAAAACTGAACTGCACTATTGATAATCTTGCACAATGCAGCCACTTGTTAAAAAATCAAATCATTAACCAAAAACTTCATGTCTTGTTTTTAAAATAGCCTCGTTAGATTGAAACTTCCATATAGATGTCTTGCGTGCCTCCAAACTCGTTCAGATGTATCAATACTGTTAGCTATTTAAAATAATATTCTCAGAACAATAAAGCCTGTAGGTCTTAGCGAAGACCAACCTTCTTCCAAATTTGTGACTGGAGTTATAGAATGACAATGAAGGAAATGGGCCAAATAAAAGAAACTTTCAACGAGATCAACATCGAAAGTGTATAGCGCCTATAACTTGATCAGAGACTAATGATATAATGAAGATGCTGATGTTCTAGAGTTCTTCAAACAAAAGGTTAGAAAGAAAGCACCTATCGGTAATATAAAGAACGATACAAGTTACTTGGTTTGAGAAACCTAGTTTCCAGAGAATTTGTTTTCTTATAGAGAATTTATATATATATATATATATATATATATATATATATATATATATATATATATGTGTGTGTGTGTGTGTGTGTGTGTGTGTGTGTGTGTGTGTGTGTGTGTGTGTGTGTGTGTGTGTCTAGAAAAATAAGAACACGTTAGGTAAATAATTTTTCTTAAAAATATAATTTCCTTCGCTACATAAGAGATCTCATGTTTAAAAAACGAGAGCCGAAAACCTCAATATAATTATTAAAATTAAATTGAATTAAGGTATCAAAGCATGTTTCATCCTCAAGCTAAAATTTAGGAATAACCAAACTTGGAAGTTTACGCTTCTTTATAAGTGTGTTTTTTTTTCGCAAAATAATTACTATGGGCGGCCATTTTGGTTAAGTGGTATAATAGTTTATTCTTATCCACATATCAGTCACCTTTTGAAAAGAGGTCGAGCCGAGGTAGGGTGGGGTATCTATTTCAAAGCGGATGATGGCATTCCTGTACGCTCTCAGTTTGGTCAGTTCCGGCGAAAGATAATTTTTGGCTCCATGATATGTCTTGAAGTGTCTAGGGAATTTTTGTTTTATTTTATTTTATCTATTGATTTATTAATTTGTTTTTTTTTGTTGTTTTTTTTTTCCAAATGGCTGTTTCATATATAAACAGGTCGCACTGAACTACATATTGTTTTTTTTGACGACTTCATAAAGGATTTTTCTATTTAATGATTGGGTTAAGCTTTTAATCCTTTTATTAAGCTATGAAATTAAAATTTTTTTTTTTAGCTAATTATTTAATGCGAAAATTTGTTGATGTCGGCAAAAGACCGTTAGCTCATGTCTGTGGTTTAATAAATTTTCATTATTTAGAAACTTAATAATGTGTAGTTTTTCATGTAGGCATAAAGAGCATGGATCATCCCAGATTCTACACGTTCTTGTCCTATTTATTATTTTCCATTTTACTTTTGGTGTTTTATGCATTTCTTTCAAATGCGAAAATATTTGGAAATAGATGTCTGATTTCTATTTCTAATATTATTGAAGGATCTTTTGTTTTGTCTCCATCTAATTTTAAATTCATTCTTCGTTGACCCAATGTATATCATATCAGTATTACGGCTCTCAATGGATGAGATAGTGCATTGATATACCACAGATTTTATGAGGCATTTATTTTCCAAGGGGCAGTCTTCGGGGTTTCTACAATCACATAACTTTTCATTATTTTTGTCT
Source organism: Acanthosepion esculentum (assembly GCA_964036315.1). Classification (NCBI taxonomy): domain Eukaryota; kingdom Metazoa; phylum Mollusca; class Cephalopoda; order Sepiida; family Sepiidae; genus Acanthosepion; species Acanthosepion esculentum. Next base: position 53,613,118 of record OZ038475.1, read on the forward strand.
AATTTTAGTTTAGGATTTTTATTAATACTGTTTTGGCATGCATGTTTCTCCAGGATTTTATTATTATGTTTTTTATGATTCTTTCTAGATTTTCAGTGCAACTGTAGCTTAATTTTAAGGTGTTTTTAGTGACGATCTCGCTAAGTCTGCTATTAGTAGGAAAGTGTTTTTCAATTAAATCCAGGAACTTATGTCCTAGCTTAGTACTAAACATTTGGTTGAACGGAGAGGTATACCAGATATTTCTCTTCCTGTTTTACTTCCTGTTAGTACTATTGTTTCTATAACTTATGTCAGCGTTTTTGTATCCGCTATTTTTTAGGGCTATGTTATAAAAATTACTCTGTTGTTGGAATATTTCCTTATTAGCGGAGTTTATGCTGATCCTTTTCTATATTGAGGGATTCGGCTCTCGTTTTTTAAACATGAGAACTATGTAGCGAAGGAATCATATTAAAAAAAAATCATTATAATATATATATATATATATATATATATATATATATATATATATATATATATATATATATATATATATAGAGAGAGAGAGAGAGAGAGATTATAATATAAAGAATATGCAATTTCAGAGTGATTCATTTGGCACTTAATTATTGCGCACTCTAAAGCCAGAGAGTTTATGAATCGATTGCTTTAACGTAATTGCTAGTACATAATATAATATTTCGAAACATAGAATCTTCTGTATATTTAATTTGTCTTAAGTAGACATGGAATGTTTCAGGTGTTATTTCACAATTTGGTAAATATAATTATTTAATAAACAATATTTATTTATTTGTGGAGAGCCTGAAAGGACATGTCATCCTAAACAGTGTTACCTGATACGATTAACAGATATATTATTAACACTAAAATTCTCTTTCTTTTTATCGTTTAGAAAAAGCTGGACTTAAAAAAATAATAAAAACGCCACATTTTCCTAATAAATTCTCATAGAACAAATTATCAGTAATTTTGATTTACCCGTTTCAATAACATGTTTAATAAATAAGGCATATTTTAAAATATGGTTGTCTATATGATTCCTTCTGTTTTTTAAACAATGGTTATTTACTAATCTTTCTTTTGAGTTCAAAACAGACAAGCAAATTTTGCAGAGAAAAAGCCACCCAACACATACTTATTCAAACCATCCCTTCCATTAAATATTCAAATTTCATCCCAATCATTAATTTTATCCCCGAGTATTCTAGGATTATGCGTTTCTTTGGTTGTCCTGGTAGATTTTTTTCTGTGAAAAAGAATAATCGTTCCGTCCCGTCTATTTGAAATTGGAAATTCTTGTGCTAGTTTACAGTTTTTATGGAATCGGTCTCCCTACACTGCAAGACAAGATTGTTATTCATAGTATTTTTTTATGAAAGGCGTTTCCAAATTTTTTATTTGTCACACACCGAGATTTTCTTTTTGCAATAATTTACGCTTTCACACACTCTGCGATTTGTGCAATTATGTTGTCAAAAGAAATGCATGCTGACAATGCTTTAAATGAATGGAGCACTGACTACCCAGAACAAACGTAGTTTATATGACGCTAATTAGGGTGAATTATCAAACTTAACGACATTGTGGAATAAGTAAAACTGAATATCTAGTTGTTCAGAATACGGTCATTTTTCGGACACTGTCTGGTTATTTACCTCTTGGCAGATTCTTCTGAAAACAGAGAGGTTGTAAGAATTCTTTGAAGTTCTTTTTCAATTCAGGGAGTGTCATCACCTAAAGCATGGAGAAAACTCACACAGATAAACTCACCTTCCCAACCCAAACATATAAAGTCGCCTCCAGGTCTGGCTAAAGATAAAGTCAACAGAAATTATCAGTATTTACTATTATCTTAGCATATAGTGCATCTTATCATAAATTGTTTATAAAACAGTTAAAAGATACTTAAGTTATAAGTTGCGTGGAAGAAATTTGCTGGACAATTTTAATAAATATTAGTCTAAGGTAATCGTTCATTAACAATACTTTTGTACCATTATTGTTTAACATTTCTTCGAGATACATAATTCCTCAGGCCCTTATTAGCTAATGTCCAAGCATAATGAAGGCTACAAATCAATTTCGTTTTATGTCTTTCGAATTATCCGGAAATATGTGTAGCTTTGTCGTGGCTTTTAAGTCCTGTTGCAGACATATATTTAGTTGTGCAGATGTGGCAACATCAGGGGCCTCGACTTGTAGGTCCTACAGTAATATTTTCGTGAAATTTCATATGACAATTTGTACAAGATCTTAGGCACATTTTTTGCCCCACTAGCTGTAAGTAGAAATGAGTTATAACGCCTAGTTAATGTTTCCTCACTGAATGTGGTATCTTTTATGTTTTTTATGACCTTTCGTATTTAGACAGACGCGACCGCATTCGTTACACGTTAGATCAATCTCCGTGACAATATTCTCAGGTAGATTAACATTAGGGAACTTACGAAAATATCTCTTGATTTTTCATGACCGTCACGATTTTGTTCAAACATACATATATACTACATGCATATTACATACATGAATATATATATATATATATATATATATATATATATGTGTGTGCGTGTGTGCGTGTGTGTGTGTGTGTGTGTGTGTATCCAAGTATTGGATTGGTGTATACGGAATAAATTCCAATAACCAAAAAATACTATTCTTAAAAGAGTGCCCAATACAGAGCAAATATAATTATTTATTTAAATATTATAACATAAATATGTTATAAAATCACTACAAAAATAGCCATTTTGTTTCAACACTTCTGGTGTCTTATCAAATGATGGTATTGAATGTAGAATAAAGGGTTATAATTTTCGAATAAATAATTATACATACATTCATATATATATATATATATATATATATATATATAGGCGGTCATTGAAATCAACACTCAGAGGCGACACCCAGTTTCATGCTAAACACAGTCGTCAGGCCAAGAGCGTTTTGTTTTTGCTCGTCAATTTATTGTTATACATTGTGGGTATTCTATTGTATTAACTGTTGTATTTTGAATTATTCTAAGGGTTACTGAACGGTAATAATTGCGAATCCGATTGCAGTTTTGGGTTTATTTATAGTGTTGATAGTTAACATTTTTAATATTTATTATTGAATATTTTATTATTGGCGGTTATCACTGTGTTTTCTTGTGTCTGTCTGTGCGTATGTGGTTTGTTAATTTCTTTATTATTTACATATTTGTTACGCTAATATAGATAGTGATAAACTTACAAAATTCTCTCCATTATATGAGGAAAATTTTAATAACTTATTTTGTTGGTCTAAGAATATATGATGGTCACGGGCCAATCGCGTCGAACTATGCATATCTACTCTAGAAACTAGCCAAGTTCTGTTGCAGGCACCTGCTCAGTCACACTTGTGTTTACTCAAAACCCACAGAGCCGCCCACCTGTCGTTTATATTGCAACAATGCTGAGTGAACTTTACTTACAGTTTCTCGTGGAGAGTGCATTATCGGATTTGATCAACATTTTGAACAAGGCCATTAAGCTTAAACGCTCGATCGCGATGACTTGCGATTTTGCGAAAGCTCAGCCATCGAAGGCTTCCAAATATTTCCGTTTGCCTAATTTAAATCACAAAGTTTGGTCAAAACGTTATATCGTTTCCAGGCACGCTTGGATCGCCCCCAAGGCCGACAATACCAAGAGCATATATATATATAATGAAAACATCTAGTTCTTGCTAGAGATCGAAGCAATCAAAGTTACTCGCACACAAAAAAAAAATGAATTTTTGTCATTTTATGACAATTTCGATCTGGATGTGTAAACAACTTATTCAAAATTGGAATGTAAAAAATTATAGAGTGAGACCTTTATTGAATTCAACAAAACTTGTTTAAATGAGTTTATGCTGTCTATATATAAATTATATATAATTCGATATATACATATCTCTCTCTCCATATATATATATGTGTGTGTGTGTGTGTGTGTGTGTGTGTGTGAGTAAATTATTTTCAGATAGAATGTATCTGTAAAAGAAATAAAAAGAATAAAAACAGACACTCTTCAAAATAGAAAAGTAATTTATTCAAAAGGTAAATTTTCGAGACTGTCGCTATCCAATCTTATCAAAATATAAATCTACACCCCGTTTTTTCCCAATCTCACCTTTCCTGAAAGTATTATTACTTTCCCAAGCGAAAATACACGAACATAGATATATTGAAAAATCAAAAGGATACGCTTAAATCCATCAACTCATTATTGATTATTGCTCGATTACATTTTGCCACACATTGTGTCTTCTACATGCTTTGGCTGACCTTTCAGTCATGTGATGAACATTATAAACGTTCTCAAATTTAAAAGCCTTGATAAACCAATGACGTCCTCGCTTTTGTATATAAAAACTTGCAACAAAATAAACCCTACATTACTTCGCGTCGGCTAATTATAGTTTTTTCCTATCTGCTCTTTTTTCTTATATATATATATATATATATATATATATATATATGGAGTGAGAGAGAGAGAGAGAGAGAGAGAGTACTATTTCGCTATATCACAGCTCCTCAGTTTGACTAGACATCCGAATGTTTCAAGCCAGGAGCGAAACCCATCTGATTTGATAACAGTCAGAGTTTCTACCACTGTGCTATCTTCATACAGCTAATTCTAGCGTATGGTTTTTGTGAATGTAAACAAACGCCAATCAGTCAGAGGGCTCCAATTCATTTTACTGAATAGCTTTGCGTTAAAGCAGGTGGCTGTTTTTTTATAGAATCAGCCTCTCTCTCAACAATGCTCAATTGAAATATATATTCAAGTGCTTAATTTATATATATATATATATATATATATATGTGTGTGTGTGTGTGTGTGTGTGTGTGTGTGTGTGTGTGTGTGTGTGTGTAAAATGTGGCCTACACATCTCGCTTGTGGTCTTTAGTGAGTTTGTGTGTTCGTATATATTAAATCTAAATCTAATTGAGTAGTTCTCAAGTTTTAAGAGATGTGGAAATATGTATACCTACTATACATATTTCTAAATGAAGAAAAAGTATTCTAACAGTGTAAATAACAAATGAGGAAGTTTGTCAATACGCATCGTTAACATAACGTTGTGACAATTTTAGGGTGATGAGCGCTCAGTTTGGTGACAAGGAAATAGTTGATTGCAATGTAACACTAACGACACCACATCGTCACATATCCCCCAATCAACGGACAACGAATCTGCAAGATTTAAAAAAAGTTCCATGTCAGTCGGGTAAGGCATCATTTATTGACTTCTTTCTTGGTTTTATTTCTGACACGATTTTACTATCTATCACTCCCAAAACAGACGGTCAATTATTACTGTTGAGAACAAGTATACTGACAGATGGCCCTGATGTCCAAACTTAACTGACACTAGTAAATGATATTGATCTCTAGTAATTGTAAATATAAGAGTAATATCTGACTTTGCTATTTGTATTCCCTACAGTTTGGAAGTCATGTTTACTCAGTTCCTTAAAGTTTCTTTGTGAAGTAATATATTTAGCCTCGTTTTATCAACAAATTGATTATCTTCCGATTTCGATGCGAAAAATCCCCCGATTCGATTTCCTTACGAACCATCGCGTTTTGACACCAGCGACTAAAATAAAAAAAAAATTAAGCTCTTGGCATAGTCAGAGATGTTTTTGGCCTGCTGCATTCCCCGGCGGCCAACATTCGCGTGACAAACTCGTATCTATGTAGGGCCTTTTTCAAACGCACTCGCAAACTACAATGGAATTCGTTTCACAGCTTTTAAAGTTGTTTCATCGCCAAAAATGATCCTTCTTAATATATTTACGTAAGTATAAAGCCGGAAAGTTAAGTTGTTTGGCTTCCACTTTAGCAAATACAATAAAGTAAATGGGATGAACACTTCATCAGGTGAGAGAAATTTAATAAAATCAAACTTTATATATATATATATATATGTATATGAATCTTTTATACATATACACATACACACACATACATACATACATATATATATATATATATATATATATATATATATATATATATATATATACATTAGTGTTAGAAAGGTCTGTACAAAACCTTTCTGTATAAAGAAAATAATAACAAGATTTGGAAAAATACCCAATGTTTATATATATATTTATATATAATATTTATTATACATGAATTTTACAGAGAATTATAAAAAATGTTTTACTTACATGTGTGTGTGTTTTCAGAAAAAAATTGTTTTTTAACCGGTGTCGTTTTTAACTTTTCCAAAAGTTTGTAAATATTCATTAATTACCATGTGCTGCCACTTAACTCAGGAATAATTGAAAAAAAAACTCAATGGGCGTAACTGTTATTATGTGTCACTTATGGCAAGGGAAATTTGACAGACGTACGTCTCATGTAATGAAATGAGTTTTGTTTTAATTTGCTAGAAAAATGTTTCTTTGTTAATGCACTTTTGTTCGGTTGTTTTTTTAGTTGCATTGGAAGAATGGGAATATATTAAAGTTTGACAGATTTCGTTCTCCGTATTCCTCCATATGTTGTCTCATGGATATTTTCTAGTGTGGTGATCCCTAATTTGTCACCAATGTAGAGTTCGTGGCAATCTTAGATTAATCTATATTGTGTACTGGAGAAATTATTTTTAATGTTCAATTTAGAACGGTCTTTGAAGTGGAATTTACGGCCTTCTAATATGTATTCGCAGAGGGGGCGGTTGCAGCTTTTCATCTGAGGTTCTTTAATTGCGGTCTGCAATTTTGCTAGTTTCAGTATCTTTTGAATAAATTTGATTGTGTTTACTTTTTATGCTTTAGTAATTTTTTAATAGGTTGTCATTGTTTGTCCTTTAGTAAGATTGGTAGATGTATGTATGTATAAATTTCTGTATTCTTTGGGTTGAAAGATGAGATATATTGGATAACCGTAATTGTGTTTTCTTTTTGTTTCTCGGAATCTGTTGATGTTTGTTTTGCTTTTTGTAATGCTATTGTTGATTAAATTCTGATAGTATTTCCTCTTGATGAGTATTTTTTTTCAGTCTCTTCTCATCTGCGATATCTTGTTATTGGATTTCAGACTATGGTACTGATTCGCTTGGCTAGGTCGAGTGAAATGTTGGTACGAGTGTGTTTTGGGTGAGAAGATGTAAAAGGTAGATACTGTCGGGAGTCAGTAGGTTTAAAATATACACCGGTTTCTATTTTTGTGTTTATTTTTGTTAATAATATGCCTAAAATTAATACTTCTGTTGCTTTAATCCATAGCAAATTGTTATTAAGGAATGCATATATATATATATATATATATATATATATATATATATATATATATATATATATATATATATATATATCAAATTGAAAAATATGGACAAAATAATAACAGTAATGACAATGATGGCGGATATGCGAACTCTTAGTGACATACGTAATGAAGGAATTAACAAATATTATTTTTAAAGTTTATACAGGGATGACGGTCTATTAAACTTAAGAAATTGCAACGGCAGCACTAAACAAAAAATAAAACAAGAAATAATAAAAAACCTTCAAATAGAAAACTCAAATAAAAAATAGTAAATTTCTCGAATAAAAACTAAAATAATTCAAACAAAAACAACAGAAAAACAATTATTATTTGGTTCAACCTCCACCTACAACAATACAATAAAAACAAAAACAGAGAATATATTCTTCAAAGTATTTGACAAACACTTTCCTAAATCTGAAAATTATCAAAGCAAATACAATCAAAATTAGTTACAGCTTCATGGATAATAAAGAGAAAACAATAACTAAGCACAATAAAAAATACTAAACAAAAATAATTACGACAAAAATAAAAATAACATACAGCAAAATAACACCATTAATTGTAACTGCCGAAACAAAGGAAATTGCCTACTTAACCACAAATGCTTACCCAATAGCATACTATATAAAGCCATCGTAAATAATGACACTGACACGGACAATTTACATACGGGCTACAGAAAAAAAAAACTTTTAAAGAAAGATACTATAACCTTAACATATAACTTATGACATTCGAAAGAAGAAATGCACAAAGAATATGGAGCCAAACAAAAAAAAACAATATCCGATTCAAAATAAAATGTAAATTATACAAAGAGCAGCACCATACAGAATTAACAACAAAATCTGTAAATTATGCTTAGAGGAAAAATAGCAATAATTAGTTTTAAAAATAGAATAAACTCTTAAACAAGAAAAATGAAATAATGGGTAAATGTGGGCATATAAATGAATATTTACATTGTCATCTAAGCACTAAGTAAAAATAAACAAATAAATATAAATAAAATAGATCTAAACTTGAAAACTATATATAATACAAACTATAAATAAATAAAATAAACAAATATACTAAATTCAGGCAACTCTTTCTACGTTGCAGATATACCTGAAGCTCTATTAGGCAAAAGTTCACGAAATAAGAGACTGCAGGGCTGATTTTGCATCTACAATGATTTCACTGGTGAGTTTATTCGACCATCTTGTGGGCAGCTCTTCGAGCCGGCGAGAAGCCATCAGAATGTTGTTAAATAAGTTCTGTCATTTTGGGCGAAGAACCAAGATTGCCTGAAGGTTTTCGATGCAAAATTCCAACTAATAATAAGCGGCAGGCAATATGTGAAAACATGTATCTGTTCTTCTTCAGCAGGAAAAACTACCGGGAAACAGATAGCCCTAATCAACAATTATAAAGCTTTTCTTTGTTTCCACATTACATACTGAGATAGTCAGTTCGCTTTATACACAGTAAACGTGCGTGTAAGCGTGTGTGTGCCCATGTGATTATATGTCCGACTATATGTATGTGTGCGTTATGTCTGTGTGAATATATGATGAATATATATATATATATATATATATATACGACAAACCTTAATATTTACATCGGCTTTTCTGCAGGAGAATTTAAAAAGAGAATCAGTACACATACACATTCATTCACCAATCCAAAATTAAAACACCAAAAAGTCATTTAGAAAAAAAAGAGAATTGAAGGAAAAGGGCCCGAATCCTCAAATAAATTGGAAAATTCTAGGTTTCGCGAACACACCCCAATAATTTTAGGGATAGGTGCAAACTACGTTTAGAAGAAAAAATCAGATTAATGAAATATAAAGATCAATGCAAACAATTAAATCAATGGAGAGAACTAATCACGAAATGTAGACATAGAAATAGATTCAAAATTACATAAGAATACATGTGTATATATATGGGGGTGTATGTGTGTGTGTATAGTGGCATATATGTATGGACATGTAATTGTACATATATGTATGTATCAAGATATGTACGCATATAAGTGTGTTGGACGACATGATTTATTCCACTGGCTGATCTCAATCCACAATCTATAAATCTATAATTCAACTAATTTACATTAATTTAACAGGTTTATATATGCATACTGTGTATCAAAATAATTTTACACATTTTGGGGGTAGGTCTCTGACACCAGAACAAGGTTTTGCAGTCCCCCATGGCATTTAAATGAAGTGTCTCTGCATTATTAATGTCTGCTGCATTAGCCAATTGTTTTAGATGGCCCTACAGATAGAAAGTCAAAGGTTTGAGGTCAGCGAAATGTGAAAGCCATAGAACCGGTTCTCACCAACCTAAAATATTTGTTGTCTAAATTTGTTATTCTATCTTTCCCAAATGTTGCCACATCTGTAAACAAGACGGAAGAGACAAATAACGGATCGGTCGTTTGTCCAATAAACCACCGGAAAAATTTCTCAAGTGTTGAGTGATCAGAGGGCGAAAGGCTCCTCACACGTTGCAAATGATACGGATACAGGAGCTGCTCTTGAATAACCTCCGCGCGTACTATGAGATGCAAGATATGCTAGGGCCACGTGTCGTGTGGTGATACCTGGATCGTCTTGATAGCTTGTAGAATATGATCTTTTTGTCAGGGTGTATGAGCGGATATCGCTCTTCTTCAATCCATAGTCTGTGGTGCTTCGGATCCTGTCTGGAAACGCAATCTGATACAGCCTTGCAGCCACATGTCCTTTACCATTCGCGCAACCGTATGCAAAAATCATATCTGCCTTACAATATGAAAATCCTGCCATTTTCAAACGGAACACTTCTCAATTAACTCACTACTTCACACATTAAACGTTGAAGATGGAGCAGCCTGAATGTACACGAATGACAAATGTGACCTAGTCTAAATGACAACACAGCGGCATCTACCGTAACATTTCTTGATGCATAATAACTGAAAAATGAAAGATTTATGAACACATCTTTATATGGTATTTTGTTCGCGTTTTGTTGTGGAACCCGCCTCCAAATTTTGTAAGATTATTTTGATACAGCTCATATATACATATATATATATATATATATATATATATATATATATGGGCAGCAACCTTTCTTTTAAACATTCTTCATTAAATACAGCAGACAGGGAAGATTTACTTAATCTTTTATTTACTTTTTCTCGCATCCTTACGTTTTTCTTTTTGTAGGAAAAAAACATGAGGAAAAACTAACGACACCAAAACCTCTTGAAAATGGCTAAAGACGTAGCCGAAAGCGCTTGCGACAATGAAAATTATGGAAAATTTCTTTACTCCTTTATTCCTACAAAAGGAAAAAAACGATTTGTCATGTCTGGAAAAATTGCAGGTAAATTTCTCTCGGGAATAAAAATCAAATAGAATTGAAACTTAAATGTGTGGAAGAGAGTCTTCTCAGTGGCATGTACTTTAAGCTCTTTCCTCATATTTTTTATTTGACTGTGGTTTAGCGAGTTGCCTCGAGCTTTATGTCCAGAAAAGAAAACACTTATACGAACACAAGAAAAATGAAAGAAAGCTTTATCGCAGTACCTTGTCAGTCATCTTTATTCAAATTTGTATAAAAAGGGAGTGTTGGCCAAATGCACTATATATATATATATATATATATATATATATATATATATATATATATATATGTGTGTGTGTGTGTATATATCTGTGTGTGTGTGTGTGTGTGTGTGTTCAGACAGAAAATTAAAAAGATGATTATTCAGTGTTTACTAAAATCTATGTAATTTCTGAAAATAAATCAATTTGGAAAAAATGATATTTCTTACGTAGAAGTTCATACAGGACCAAGAAGAAACAAATCAATTTGAAAATAAATGCAATTTTTTAAATGCTTATTTGCACAGAACTGCTTTTCTTATTCCTTTCATACTTCAATAAATTTATTCAATGAACGCAAATTGTTCAGAGTCATTTTTATTGGAGCACCATATTGTTAATTTCAGCCAATCAGGAAGAGAAACGCTTAAGATCTATTTATTTTCTGTTTCCTTTTATCTAAAATGTCTTTTCCAATAATAATATTATTGAAGACGATTTCTTTGATTTTAGGATTGTAAAAATGTACTCGTCTTTGTCTCCGTATCAAGGCATTTTTTGTTTTCCACTAAATCCAAAGAATATATTACTTTCTACTTTAATTCTAGCTAGAAATAGATTTACAATTAAAAAGACATAGATCCTCTCTTGTATCACGTTGAGTATACTCAATAGTTCATTTAAAATGTAAGTGACTTTCATTCAACGTCTGCCTCCCATCTTTATTTTTCACTTACTATTGACAGGTTCGATAACAAGAAGAAATCTGTCGATGCCAGATGTTCGAGAAGTCAGCTTCAAATAAATGACATACTTTTAATCGACGCAAATATTCAATAGGAATCAAATGACTGAAAACAGTGGATTTGACACACAGGAATTTCAGCAGTTAACATTCAGAGAAAATGGTTACAGAACTAAATGCAACATCAATCGTCATTTTCCTTGCCTTTGAATTCTGCTTTTTTATTGTCCACTCTCTTGTCAAGAATTTCGCAGTTTCTTTCACTCTCAGTAACCCTTTGGATCTTGGTGGATTTATCGCATTGTTTGGGGTGAAATGACTTTTAAAGAAAAATTGTTGGGATCGAAATCATGATATGATCACATTGCACAGTAAAATAAACCCCCGGCTTCTCCGGTAGAGGCCTGAATTTGCTGAATATAAATATTTTCTAATATTAACTAAAAACGTTAACTACTATTTGAGACGTTACAAAACTGAAACTAGATATTATATATATATATATATATATATATATATATATATATATATATATATATATATATATATATGTTTTACGGCTACTTTCATATATATATATATATATATATATATATATATATATGTTTCACGGCTACTTTCATATATATATATATATATATATATGTATATATATATATATATATATATATGTGTGTGTGTATGTATGTATATATTAATAAAGAAACATATACCTACGTACGGAGTGCAAGTTTCGTTGTTTTACCAACTCATCAGGCAGGAATTAATAATTTTGATTTAAAAAATACAAGATGGGAAGAACACTAAATTAAAAGCAGGTTCAAAGCTCAAAGTTAATATAAACTTAATACTTGGGTGTAAATACAGAATGTAGAGTGTAGGCAGGGGTCAACTGAAAATGAATAAAAAATGGCAAGCATAAGTTTAAAAAAGGAAAAGAGATTAACTCGTTAAGTAATAATAGATGTTAAAATGGTTAAAGGCGTGTAATCAATATCTAACCTAAAATATGTGAAGGGCATGTGTTATTTGGATAATATATTTATCCAGATTTTCAATATTTTAAGTGAGATTTCTTTACAAGCTAACACGAGTTCATCGCCTTAATTAAGTAGATTTCGGTCATTAAAATTTTTGAGAATGGGTCTTTTTTCCAGCAAACACAGGTTGCATCCGTCGAAGTGGACGGAAAAGGATGTAGTTTTGACGACGAAATTCCAATTTAATACCAGTTATAGTCATCTGTTTTAATATCCCAGTAAAATTTAGAGAGTGCCGTGGGAGATATATATATATACACCGGATGTAACTGCAAAATTGTCCAAAACGTGTAAAAGCAAAATTTTATGTCTGTTAGATGAAGCTCCAAACCGTTGTAACTTAGAAAAATTTAAAGATATCTTACTGGAATTTTCCGAGGTTTTTATAACACTGTTAGACCCAACTATAGGCAATAAAATGTATAATTACTCTTCAAGCTTAACAGAAAAATCGTGATGAAATTGATCATAAATGGAAATGATATGTTCATTAATTAATCCTAGCTAAGTATCGGAAGCTTATGGATTGTTCAAATAAAGTTTAAATATATATATATTATTCCAGGATCATTTTCTAACTTATTCAAGATGAACCTCTGTTCTGGAGTAACAAGGTGTCTCATATGTTTCAGGTACGATTTCATTTTCAAGTCTATTTCACTGCTCTTTGCACCGTCATAACGTGCCAAACATCTTATGGATTGAGTTGGATCTTTTCTAATTGAATTCTTTAGCTCTAATTTGAAATGATGATCCCTCTTCCTGTTTTGATCTGATCCAGTTTTCCCCTCTGCTGTTCCCTCTTAAAAACTTATACACCGTTCGCTTGATGGTTCTTAAATGGACTCTGAAGGTTGAAGCCAGAGTATGAATTTGTGGTACTACTACTGAAGGCCTGAATGATCGTTTTCCTCTCACCTTTGCTCATTTGGGAAAACAGTGGGTCTGATACAAAACGATTTTAACCTATTCTCTTTCTAGCTGAATAACTCGAAGGGATTTCCTGTAATTCTTACGACAAATAGTGTCAAGATGGCTAAACATTTTATGTGAAAACCTGAAAAAAATGAAACTCAGTGTCGTAGATATTTTTCAAATATTACACATTTTGTGGGATGACAATTATGCCGTTAAACACGATGTATATATATATATATATATATATATATATATATATATATATATATATAAGACCATTGGTAGTATATTTCTATTTTTAGTAATGTAAGTAGAGTTGTTGGTACAAATTATCACTTCTGCTGTTTTCACCCCCATACATCATGGTACACCAATTAGGAAATATAATGTCTAGAGATGTGGCGAAAACAGAGAACTGAAGCACGATTTGAATCAAGGCTGTCTACATATAATTCGTCTCTTTTAAGTGCTGATAAACATAATCATGTATATCTAATGTCCAGATCTTTGTTGTTGTATTTTAACAACGGCTCGGCCATTGTGCTTTCATTCTTCATTTAACCTCACGGAATTTGGAAATTAACATTTAATTTATTCCTCTTGGGTAGAGAGTTCTCCTTCCGCTGTCTACGTCTAATCCTATGTAGTTCTGTTCTTTCTATTTTGTATCGCTCTCTTATGGATCGATATGTTCACTACTACCAGACAGATAGATCGAACCCACATTAGGTCTGTCTGTTTGCCGAAGGATTTGCAAGTTTCGTAATATTTCAGATTAGTCCTGAAATGACGATAAACTATATTCGAGAGCAAGGACTCTGATTGGAAGATTAGAGGTTTTAAGTAGCGTGGAACCACCTCTAACCTTATACAAAAAGCCCATTTATAGTACAATTACCAAAAATACATATTTATAGTAAAGTTACCATATAACTATATATTTTAAAGCAAAATGACCAACAATACATTTAGTCCGTAGTTGAAGGCATACATTGCGTTCAAATTATATTTAGTCGAAGGCATAGAATTGTGTTCAAAATATTTAGATTTCGGTATTAAATAACCCATGAAGATTGATATGCTGTTAACAAAATCAACCAACCAACCAGGCAGATAATGTGTTTTTAAAGCTGCCTTAAAAGTATAGATTAAAATGCAGCTTTTCAAATGTAGATTGGTAAAATTCAAAATTGCATTCAATCAGTTATGGTTCCATGCCATATTATACGAAATTGAAGAAATATAGAATATATAAAATTTTATAAAAAGTTAAATCTATGTCTGCTTTGTGTGTTATGTAATTTTTATTTTCACGAGAGATACTGCCCGATAGATACTCACGCTCAGATTCCGGACAGAGAACCATATCGAAATCACGATAGTCTCAATGTAACTTTAAAGAAAGAAAGAAATAAGGCAAAGAAACGAAATATTCAAAAGCGAATATTTATAATCGGATCAATAACCATATAATCATGACTAATAAAAGGTATACATTATTAATGCATGAATAATGGATAGAATTCAAAGAATGACAAAAAGACTGATCGTTTTGAATAAGCAAAAAATGGTGGCTATAATGTGGTGATTAAAATATGGACAACACACAAATCAAAACACTAATGTTGTATTTGACTCTGTTACAGCACAAAATCAATGATCCAAAGGGTATAAATTTCATCTTTAATGAAAACAAATTTAAGATTCATAACTTATCTGCCTTGAATTAAAGGGTAAGGGACGATAACACAAATGCACACCAAAGCTAAAAGGTACGCTTACAAAGAATTTGATTCATCCTATGTAATACCACATTAAAGCATAGATTTCGGTCTGAAATCTTTAGAGGACTAGTTATTATTTCTATTCGGATAATGAAGTGATATTTGTTTTTATTATGAAAGCGTTTCGGTCGTTATACCTTCTGACCTTTTTCATGTAACGCTCACGGAATTTCAAAAGGAAGCCTTTATTTTATCTAACAGGATAGATTGTTCTCGTTATGATCTCCTTGTCTATGGCTGTTTATTTACTACCGGTCATTTATTCTTCGCCGTTTCCGCCGAGACTGAATTAGAATTATATGGTCTAGGCATTGAACCAACAATTATTATGACACCAAATTCACAGTTCAACAATATACCGACCCCAAAACTTGGAGTCTAGAAAACATTTTCTTGTTCTTTGTTATCTGTCCCTACTGCTGTCAATGCTGCTCGGTCTGTAACGTTTGATTCCTTCAACACCTTTTCGATGCCTTTCGAGTAAAATTCAGCAGCTTTCTTGAAAAGATTTTCAACAATTTTGGAAACTGTTTTTAGAGAATGTTTTCCCTGTCAAATCCTTTTGATGGGATATAAAAAGTAATAATCGGTTATTGCCAAGTTAGTCAAATATGGAAAGTGGATCAAAGTAATATAATATGAACCGAGTTCTATTTCTTCAAGCGTTAGTCTCGTTGTATTCTATTTTGCGTTGTCATGGAGAAGAACCGATTTCTTTAAAAAATACTGAATATCCTGCTGCTACCAAGCAAAAAACTAAATTATGTTTTTTTCTTCGATGTCGTGAAGGTCCAGTCTACTCTTGAAGAGACCTGAGCAAGAGTCACAGAGGAGTGTGGGTAGTAGATGCTGCTGGATGAGTCGGGCCCTCCTAACAGAAGGCAGCAGATCCTCTTCATGTTGACAGTTGGACCCGAAATTCCGGTCGCTCCTCGGATGATCCGACGCCAGGAAGGCCGATTTGCAGCAACGGTTTCCCAGGTTTAAAGGTCGACGTTGGTCTGTGTCAGGGATGTTCTCAACTGATCCTTGGAGCTTATATATAGAAGCATGATCCTTGAAACATCGTTTTGGGCCTCCGCGTAGCGTCTTGCTGCAGGCGAATTATCCAAACAGGATGACACGTGGACATGTGACCCGCTCAACAGAGGCGTTGTTGAAGGATGGTGACCTTGATTTTGAGGAGAGCTGTCCGAGAGAGGACATAGTTGTTGACTGCGAAGCAAAAACTACTAAATTATGTTCTTTTTCTTCTATGGGTCATGTCCCTCAATGACGTTAGCGATCATGACTCTACTATACTTTGTAGACATTAGCGAGTTTTGTCTTTACGTTATCTCTCCAAATACTTGTTCAGCTATCCATGTATACAATCACGTTAAGTCAGTCAATGGCGGCTTTCCTCCGCCCCTTCTGTTTTCACTATGTCCTGTGAATGTCAGATTGCGCAGTTCAGTGCCCTAGGAATTTAAACAGTCTCATTCTTATATATAATCCCCCCTCTTGTCTCCATTTTACCTTAAGACTTTAGAATTACTCACCTGTTCTGTCTATAAGATTCTCAGTATCCTTCTGTTGAACCGCATTTATGTTACCTCAAATCTCTTCTCATTCTTAACTATCATGGTTAGTAGACAGTATGGTATTCACTATTATAATTAGTTCGCCAAAATAGAAATTGCTTCTGACCCCATTAAATATTAAATGATGTTTCTATTTTAAATAGCAAATATATTCATATTTTAATTGAGGAGAGATTAAAAAAAAAACAACAACAAAATAATATTAATATTTAAATTAAGAATATTTCAATGCTATTTTTTTTACAGAAATATAAGCCCTGGACGAGAATCATTATTCTTTTTAATAGAAATTGCCCATTTCCTTTTATAATGTTATGCGTTTATTGCCTAACAGATAAAACTGTAAAAGACTGCACTTTCTTGTAAACACAACAGGTACTGTATGATAACGGAATAGATATTGCAAAAAACTAACACTAAACGTTTGGCGCACCAGGTATCAGTCCCAACCACACATACATCCATGAAAATGAGTGTTATATATCCTTAACGGCCCTACAAACTACCCTACCTAGACATGAACTCTTTTCGAAAATAAGTCAAATTTGATAGAATAGTTGTTAATAAAATGAACACGTTACGGCCCCTGTCTAAATGATTGGATTTCTCTGCATTCTTGTAAACAAATTGTAAGTGCTTTTAAAATTCAGTAAATTTCAAAATAAGTTATTCCAAAATTCGCTTGAAAATGAAACAGAACTAGTGCTTTTAATTTAATTAAATAATTGAATTTGTAGTTGTTAGTTTCTGTTTTTGAAACATGCTAATTCCTGTATAGCGAAGGAACCATATTTTTAAATCAGTTAATTTATTATATATATATATATATATATATATATATATATATATATATATATATATATACAGATTGTGCATGATATATATGAAAACTATATCAAAGGCTGTATTTAATAAAATGACTATGGTAGTAAAAACTTAGACTGTTTATCTAAAAACTGCTATTCGTTATTTACCATACATCCGTCACCTTGTAAAATTTGAAACAAAGGGCATGAAATATATCTGTGTTATAGGTTTCCATTGTATTTAAACAATACCAGACTTTAAAAATAGGTAGCCTTTTTTTACTGTTTCAAAAACGTTATTGTCATTTTGAATGTCTATTTTAATGGTTTCTCGAAATTGAAATTTTAATCAAAACAACAACATATCTAAAGAAAAAGTAAGAAACAAGTTAACGCTATTTCGTCTCAAAAAAAATAAAATAAATAAACGAAACTAGTAAATATAAATTAAGACCACAGCCAATGAATTATTCATCAGTTGGTCGATTTATGGGATATTTTTTTTCTAAAATAAGTTTAGTAGAGATCGATTTTCCAACAAAGTTATGTCAGATCATTTTGTCTGAAGATTGAACTTACTGATGTCACCATTCTTTGAGTTTTTTTAAATATTTTTCTACACAATAAAAATCCATCTTAAAAATAATGAAAATATTTATACATTCTAAAGTGGAAAAGTCTGTTTATATTCAAGTTTAAGCAAGGGAAAATCATTATGTAAAAATAAATCTGATGAAAAGGCGTATGGTCACCCAAATCAAAATATAATAGAACTTATTTACTTTTGTGTGTAATAGATATTCACTATTCCGATTTTATATCAGAATTTCGCAAAGTTTTCAAAACTTGTTTATATTCAAATAGCGTTTATTGTCCGAGAATGTTATTTCGTTTAAAATTTATAACCTACCTATAGAGAAAATTTTGAATAAAAATGAATTGTTTAAAAGAAAGCAAATGTAAAAATAAAATTATAAAACTATCCCATGTTTTAATTCAAGTTATCTTAAGAAATGATTTTAAATAACTCATACAGGTGACTCAAGCACAAATGTAACGAATTAGACCTTGATCATTAACATTCCCTATTAAATGCCAAATGAACTTATTAAAAGAAACGGGTAATTCAATTTTCATTCCAGAGACCAGTATTATTGATGATGAGAGGGTGCTATACTGACAATATAGGTATTTATAAATAGTATAAGAGTTATCTTGAAGAAACTGGCAACATTTTTATCAAGCGTTCCAAAAAGTAGGATTTACGATAAACCTTTCCAAATCAGAAACTATGATCTGGAATTTAGTATGAACGAAGTGATATTAAATAAACTGAATCCATCAAAAATTCAGTATGTGGAATTTATAAATACTAAATATTTCAAATAGCTCGTTTTATGAATTAGTTACAACAAATCTAGTATAGATAATATTGAACTTGAACATAGAATAGGCTGAACTAGAGGTAGTTTCTTCAAATGTCAGGAGATTCTACAAAAGGAAAATATTCACAAGAAATCGAGTCATACTTTTAATTAGCCATGTCAGATCTCGACTCGCATATGTAGTATATCTCGGGCAGAAATAACTAAACTATCAGCTATATACTTTTTATATTTATATATTTTCGAATCTATATTTTAAATATCTTAACTATCAGCTATATACTTTTTATATTTATATATTTTCAAATCTATATTTTAAATATCTTAACTATCAGCTACATACTTTTTATATTTATATATTTTCAAATCTATATTTTAAATATCTTAACTATCAGCTATATACTTTTTATATTTATATATTTTCAAATCTATATTTTAAATATCTTAACTATCAGCTATATACTTTTTATATTTATATATTTTCAAATCTATATTTTAAATATCTTAACTATCAGCTATAAACTTTTTATATTTATATATTTTCAAATCTATATTTTAAATATCTTAACTATCAGCTATAAACTTTTTATATTTATATATTTTCAAATCTATATTTTAAATATCTTAACTATCAGCTATAAACTTTTTATATTTATATATTTTCAAATCTATATTTTAAATATCTTAACTATCAGCTATATACTTTTTATATTTATATATTTTCAAATCTATATTTTAAATATCTTAACTATCAGCTATATACTTTTTATATTTATATATTTTCAAATCTATATTTTAAATATCTTAACTATCAGCTATATACTTTTTATATTTATATATTTTCAAATCTATATTTTAAATATCTTAACTATCAGCTATATACTTTTTATATTTATATATTTTCAAATCTATATTTTAAATATCTTAACTATCAGCTATATACTTTTTATATTTATATATTTTCAAATCTATATTTTAAATATCTTAACTATCAGCTATATACTTTTTATATTTATATATTTTCAAATCTATATTTTACATAACTAAACTATCAGCTACATACTTTTTATATTTACATATTTTCTCAGATCAAATATTAAAATGGCTTAATGCGAATGAAAACTTTATGTATTAAAAAAGGCATAACCAAAATGAATCACATCACTTAAAGATTTCCTACAACAACTAAAATGGCTAGCACATATAAGTAGAATGAATAAAATGATATAATTAAGACGTTGACGTCCCCTAATACTTTATGAAAAAGTTTAGGAAAGAAAATCATCTCGTTACTAGAAAGAGCGATAACAGTTTGTTGGAATTGTAAAATTATTTT
>OZ038475.1:53638619-53678619 GCA_964036315.1 Acanthosepion esculentum
CTTTGAAAATTTCTTTTAATATTAATTGGTCGTATTCAATTCCCCATACAACGTTAAATTCGGTGTCTAATTTTTGTGATTCCCCTTCATGTTGTCGTTAACTAATATCCACTAGAAAATTCTTACTTGAGGCAACAGAAGTGTGGTTCTACAGAAAGATGAAAATAATATTGAGTGATCATCTGAGAAACGCCCAGGTTTTAATGACAACGTAAAGAAAAAATGAACAGTTATACTTATAACCATAAAAATAATTTTACTTTACGAGGGCACGTAATGAGGAAGGAGGGCTTACAAAATTTAACACAAAACATATTGAAAGCAAGAAGGACAGGGGAAAGGAGCGAAAAGCTTGCATAAGGGATATGTGTAAACAGGGATTAGGAGAGATAGCAAAACAGGGATTAGGAGAGATATCAAAATGACAAATATTGCTCATAGCTACAAAAAGCAGGAAGTTGTGGAGAACCATGATCGCCAACACCCTTAATGGATACGGGCCATATATAAAGAAGAATAATTGCAACTAGAATCGAATTAAGATTTGCTAAGTCTAGCACACGTCCACAGTAGGAGGTTACACTATGAGAATTCAGCTCACAGCATACTCTGTGACTTGCTGGTTAAGATTGGAAAGATTAGATTAATTAAACAAAGAATAACAATCGTTTGGTATAGTTAGTATACTGCTAAAACCCTTTAAGATAACAGATTATGAAACTGATCATAAGTGCTAGAGGAAGATACTGTTAGGATCTTTGAAAAATCGAAAATTGAAAGGATTCTTCCTTGACCTGGCCACGCCCTCTTTTATGTGCGGTTTCACTTCAGGATTAAGGCGGACAGGGTTCTCCACGGATTACTTTGCTTTGTAGATTAGACCTACAAATGGAAGAAAACAGTCTTAGTCTTCTCTATGACAACCAATCATTCGTATTCGTTAGGTATATTACTCGCTATTTCCAACTGCCGCTAATTTCCTTTCCTGTCTATATTAAATTCTGCAAGTATTCTTTCTTCATAATAATTCTGATGCGCTTTCCTCTTGGTACCTAGGCCGTATAAATTTATGCGCAGGCGTAGATTGTTCGCAAGGTCTCGTCAGTTTACATTTGAAATAGCTAGATATAACCGTAAGTTTAACAGTTTTTTCTTCCGTACTTCTCGCTTTTGGAACTTCCCAACTTCTTGATTTTCAGTCAAATTTGATCTTTAAAAACTTTAATGCAGTATCAATCGTTATATTAAGTCTTCTCAATTCTTATTCGTTTAGTGTTCTCTCCCCTTGATAAAGGTTTCTTTTCTTCATATTCACACACACTCAGTAACCCCTTGCATTTTAGTGGCTTTATTGCCTTGCTTGTTTTTAAAATTATAAAAAATATATCCCAGATATTAAACTACCTCTTTCTAATTGTAAATATAAGTGTCCTAGTCGTTCCAATTTTACACAAAACTTCCTTGTTACTCAGATGTTAAGTCCACGATATTCTCAACATTCATCTATAGAACTATATCTCCATCGCTTCGAATCTATTAATCTGTATGCAAATTGTCGTGCAGTCACTGTTGTACAAAAAGATAAGCATGCCGTCGCAGTTCAGCCGTCTTTTCATTATTATTAATGAAATTTTCCTATATCGTAAGAGTTAATTTATCATCTGAGGAGCATTTATCGTTAATCCAATAAGCATTTGGATTTCTGTATCACACATTCCGTCGTCTGTTATTTGACAACCCACAGAGTTAAACCTCTGTATATTCTTGGCTCTGATGTCTCCATGTCGAAGCTCATATATTTGCTTATTTCTTTTTTTTCTTCTGATTTCCTATACTTAACGGTTGCTTCTTTTCGCTTTTCTTCACTGCAATGTCTAAAAGTTTGTGCAGTTTTCCTTCTGACTCCACAATGGTCTCTCCATTAATAATTATCAAAGACAGAGTCTTTTCCAGTTAATAAGACGCATGTTAACATCGTTTGTTTTGTTTTAGTTGGTTTAAGCGCATATCAACTTCTTATCAACTCCAGTTTTTTTACTATAAAAATATATTGCTGGTATTCTTACTACAAAAATGTATTTTATACTTTCATAACCTTCTGACCTCAATTTGGAGCTTCACCATTTGCCCATAGCTGGGAACCTAACATGTGCTACCACCCCGTGTCAGGGTGGACCCGGGAACAACAGGTATTAAGAGCTGTTTTCGCGCTCCTCAAGGTCTCCCAATCTAAAAGACTTGCTACCGGACGAAGTTTATCGTTATAGCAGAGCAGAATTGTATATAAAGTAGGATTGTTGTGTCTTACCATACTTTCAAAGAGAACGAGGTTTTAAATCCAAAATTATTAGAAAGGTGTGAATGACGCAATTACCATTGGAAAATATATTTACCTTTTATGAGGCAGGTCATTAGTTATCTCAGACATTTGTTTGTCAAACTCGAACGAACAGTCAGTCTTTTGGTGATAAATAGCAATATAATATTGGTCATATATTATTGTTTTTCTCATGGAAAATCCGTGCTTTAAATAACGTGTTTATTTCAGAATATGCCATACTGTTATTGCGTCTTTGTCTATGACTAAGTTCTTCAAATAAAATTTTATTGACAGACTATATCAACGACTGTATATTCAGTAGAGTTTCTAATAAAACAATAAATAAAACGAAAAATAGAAGAGAAATAGTTGGAAAAATAAAGAAAAAAACAGACGAGAATTACAAATAAAAAAATGTACATAAACAATAAGACAATTTCCAATCATATGTTGGAAGTGAACATTTTTATTACCGGAAAGAAATTGCAGAAAAAAATTGAAAATGTAATCAATATATAACAGTGTTTTTCAGATTGTCTTTTTATAAGTCATATTTTTATTTAATATTTTTCCTGTACTTTTCCATTTTTATTTAATATTTTTCCTGTACTTTTCCATTTTTCTATCTATCTTTCATTCTCCTTTTGATCTATCTATCTATCTATCTATCTATCTATCTATCTATCTATCTATCTATCTATCTATCTATTCCAATTTCTTCATATATACCAGAAAATGTATTTAACAGTTTTAATCAGTTATTTTTCTCTAAGTACCAATGATTAAATTCATTTATTTTTCTTGGTCTGTACCTATGTATTATATGCCTGTAATGTCTCCTTTTATGATAATACCAGACAACAAAAGTGATCTCAGCAAGAATGTATATTAAGGAATACACGGGGTTGACTCAAGCCTTATGAATGATATTGGATAGACGAAAGAGTAGAGGTGTCGAGGCTTTTAGCGTATTGGTCTTCAACTACTGATTGCATCAGATTGTTCGCTATCTCCAGAAACTGTGATTAACGTCGGAACAGCATTATTATCTTTCTAATTTATCGAAGTATTATTAACACTTCATAAGAGGCTAACTGTTCCTTATGAAGTGAAAGTTATAGAACGATTATTGATATTCATCTGTTAGTGATATTTTATCTATTCAAGAATTTACGTCTAGCGATCTATTTAGCTATTTTCTTATTTACCAAGACGTAAAATTTATAGTTTATGAAGCAGGTAATTAGTCAAGTAAGACGTATGTTAATCACATTTGGACGAACATTCAGTATTTTGTTTATCAATACTAATATAATATCGTTCATGTATTTATTTTCAAGCGGAAAATCCATCCTTTAAATAATGTCAGTTACAATCAAATAACTCGGTGCTTGCATATATACAGTGAATTGGTAAAAATGGCGGATCTGCTATATAATATAAGTATACCTATATGGCAGTGAATGCTGTGAACATTTCCTCAAATCAAAAAGGACACTTGAAGCAAACGAGATGCGGTTCTACAGAAGGATGCTGATGACAGAGTCATTAATCAACGAGGAATGTTTCAGGAAAATTAAAGAAAGAGGCAATTATGCATAAAACCAGAAAGAGGCAGTTGGCATTTCTGCCACATATAAGAAAAAGGCGGTCTGGAAAATTAGACACTCTGATGGACATATTAAACGCAAGATGAACATAGTGAAACGTGGCTAAAGAGCTTGTGTAAATGGATGCGAAAACGGGGATTCGAAGGGTTAGTAAAAAAAAACATTGCTAAGAGCTACGAAGTATAGGAGATATGACATATAGAAGAAGAAGAGGAGGAGGAGGAAGAAGAAGAAGAAGAAGAAGAAGAAGAAGAAGAAGAAGAAGAAGAAGAAGAAGAAGAAGAAGAAGAAGAAGAAGAAGAAGAAGAAGAAGAAGAAGAAGAAGAAGAAGAAGAAGAAGAAGAAGAAGAAGAAGAAGAAGAAGAAGAAGAAGAAGAAGAAGAAGAAGAAGAAGAAGAAGAAGAAGAAGAAGAAGAAGAAGAAGAAGAAGAAGAAGAAGAAGAAGAAGAAGAAGAAGAAGAAGAAGAAGAAGAAGAAGAAGAAGAAGAAGAAGAAGAAGAAGAAGAAGAAGAAGAAGAAGAAGAAGAAGAAGAAGAAGAAGCAAGAACAAGGTGTATGTATTTTTTATGACAGCAGCTATCAAGACATACGCAGAAAGATGACACTTATATTCTGGGACATTCTTTTACTATATGCCGTATACTTTCAAAAGGTGGGGAATCATAGCTCTCCACATATCCTATGCCTTGGAGCCCTCAGCAACGTTTGTCATTTTGTCAGAATTCCCGTCACAACGTTCCACCATCTATTCACACAAGCTCGCCAGGTATGGGACCCGCTGCATTACCCTGTCCTTCTTGCGATTGACCGATTATCCAAAACATCTTTCCTCCTTATATGCCTATGGAATTTCAGTTGTCTTTATTTCCTTATGATTCTGAGTATAAGTGTCGTTTTTGTTTCCATTTTCCCTGAGATATGTTCGGTGCTTACGAGATCCACCTATGGAATTCGCAACATCACTCTGTAGAACCAAATATCTGTTGTCCCAATTTTGTTTTCATTTTTGAAGAGATGGTCCAGCATTCACTACCATATAAGAAGCTGACATTACTAAAAAATAATGAGTTCGGTCGTTTCACTGTGCGTCCCATAATTGTAACCTTGTACCAAAATTAATCTAATAAGAAAAATGAAATCCGTTTCAATTAGAATCTAATAATGATAACGGTTGTAGAATGAAATTCGATTGTTCTGCTAAAGGGATGTCTCATAATAAGAACCTCCGTGCAAAAATATGGATTGTAAAATCGCCCATTTATTATCTCCTTGCATAGCAATCAATATTACATCTAAACTTACTCGGGGATAATTTTTGTAATAACAAATTCTTTTTAAAAATAGTAAATTTACAAATATTACCGGTGTCATTTATTTACTATCTTCCAGTTATACCCATTTTTTCAAGCAATTTGTTTCATCATTTAAGCTAAGAAGAATATGAATCTAGTATATTTACATTAACTTCAACAGTACTTAGCTGTTCCAGTAAGTCAATCATTCTATTGGAAATGTATTTTTTGTGTTGAAATGGGTAAGTTAAATGTTTCTCCCGAACATCATTTTTAATTTCATCAACAGGAAAGAATTTTCATTGCGTAGCAGAAGTGATATGTAAAACCCAGAAAAATAAACGAAATTTATGTATTGATACGTTATTTTTAGACTAAAAAATAATAAATGACATATAAGACAGTGGTGACATGTAAGAAGACTTTTATAGATTCATTTTACTGGCGCTGCCTAATAAACCATGTCCAATTCAAAGTAAGTTTCATTGGACAATCAGTCTATATTTGTGTTATAATTTCACTCAAAGAAGGGCGATAATGCCACTAGGATGCAACGGTCTACAGGTAGCGAAAAAGAATAAGAAGACTTTAGTAATGAGAATGGACAATAAACTTACAAGCTCAGGAAGAGAGAAAATGATGATAGACGTTGCAGTTAAAATTTTGAAAACTGTAGATAACATAGGAGCAAGAAATCTGGAGTTCCACAGATGAGAATTGCAAGAAAAGAAACTGTTAGAATATGACCAACGGTTGCATTTAGCTATTTGAACAGTAAAGGAGAGACCTAGTTACCAATTTAGTAGTACGCTTAAATCCATGGCGTCGAGGCACCAAGGTGGAACTGCTCATCATAACAATTGCCGTGAAAATAGTTGTAGAAAAGAACACGTATTCGTAGAGAAACCATGTCACGGCGGTGAGAAATTGACTGAAGTCAAGATGCCAGGTCAGGACCGATTATATAACAGATCCTACTGTTAACTGTATCAAGAATCATGAGATATATAGCAAGAACACTAGATCAAATATAACAGCAATTTCCAATCCATAGACGAATGGTAGATTTATAAATGTGCATGAAGTATTTTGATGAGAAAGAAAATTCTGGCACAACACAGTCAACCAACTTTTCTCACTGTAGACCTAGAAATTGATTCAATATAATCCACTTCCAGTCAGTGTAAATCGTGAGCCTGAGGATGCGCGAAGAGTTAACGTATTTTCCGGCTCACAAAACGCTGCGGCTTGAAAGACACACGACGAAATTCCTAAGAAAAAAAATCTCATCCTCATACACCATGCGTCTCTCACATACTGGCGCCAAGTATTGCTTACATTAATCACTCGTCCGATTTCGTTTGTATGGCAATGATATACTAGTCAAGAGCAGAGCATGTTTAATCTTCTGGCTCGGCTCCAGGAAGGATTATAGTTTTGGAAATACTTGTAACAGTTAAGTACTGAGGTTACATCATATAAACGGCTGAATTAGATAGCTACCATTATAGTGTAATGACTTAACATATAAATCCACGTCCCTATCAGTCAGGCAAATCAGGTGACCGTACAAACTTACTTGAGCTTGGGTGTTGCCTTACATGCATCTTGGAAGACGCACACGTAATTTTCAGGGTATTTTTTTAGGAAAGAAGTGCGTCTTGTAATCCGGAATATACGGTTCTCTCCTGGACGTTAGCATCAGCCATGCTGATGACAGCAATGTTTCCTTATGATGATTAAATGAATGTTTGTTTTTCTTTTTGTTTTAGATGCGTTAACATTTACAAGCCATTCCTTGTCCCGCTGATTGGATGTCGTTTTCGATGGTAGTTGTCAGTTTGACTTTGTTGCAACTGTCGGACGTGCTACTAAGATAGGAGTAAATAATGTATCATCAGCATAAGCCGGGAAGTGATGGCATCGAAAATGTCGTTGATGAAGATAAAAAAAAAACGTAGGGTCAAGGATAGAGCATTGTTATTGTTAACATTAATGAGAAATGAACGAGAAGTTTTTCCGTGCAACACGAACTTCATCACAAGATACATGAAGAACAAATATTTGTTCCTTTACACCATAGCTCTTCAGTTTGTGTAGGACGCCTTCAGTGTATCTAAAACCAAACTCGAGTTTTGCAGTATTTAACTAAAGACTAATAGACAGATAATAACAGCCTTTAACACAAAAGTACACATGGAGAAGCGGAAGTCATACTGTTTATCCGATGATGCAGATAGCGAATTTATAGTTCAAAGTCTGACAGAGAACGTGGCAGAATTATATTCTGCACCATGCCACATAATAAGGAGAACCCAGTCATGGCTGTCAGACAATTTTCTGCGACGACATCTTTCCTTACATCTGGCCATGTAATTTCCCAGACAGCAACCCCTTTATTATTATGTGTGGGTCGAAGTTGAGCGAGAGACCAAAATAACTACTTGTAACGCCAAAGATGAATTAAAGGCAAACATTACGCAGCATTCACCAAATTAAAAACGAAGACCGCCCAGAAGAATTGCAGGAGATTCTGCAGTCGTCTGGAGGCTGTGGTTGAAGCTAATGACGATTTTATTAGATAAATTGACTCTTTATTATTTCAAGATATGTTTATGTAATTTTAGTAAATATATCTGTTAAAATGAGATGTCAGTGTTATTTTAAATTTTGCTTAATTTAGATGATAATTTATCCATCACACCCTGTAGAAAGAGGTGTAGGACATGTTTTTAACTGGACTAATTCAAAATTTACAGCGAGGTGAGCTTAAAAGAAATAGAAGCCCTACGAAGATTTATTATTGTTAGACATAATATTTAATTATATATATATATATATATATATATATATATATATATATATATATATATATATAATTAACATAGTGCTGATAACAAGCACGGAAATAAATCTACAAAGAGGAAAGCGTCAGGAAAGTACAAAAAACCACTTGTAAGAAAACATGCTTGTCAGTAAGATGATCATCTAAAGATGTGAAAAATTATTGGAGATATAAAAATCAAGTAAGTTCGAATATTTAACTATCTTGAAAGTACTTTAGCCTAACGCCGTTGTCAATACTGGAAAGAGCGATAGCAGTTACTGAACTTGAGGCACCTATTTTCCTGATTTTGTTTTTCGAGAAATGCTTTATAAATTACAAGCGATACACTTGCTTCTCGGTCTATCAAAGCCGAACGTCTCCATACCAGTAGGAAATAGAACATATTATCGTTTTTTACTCGCTGAGTTATTTTCTTGGCAAAATCTTTGTTGTTGTTCATTTTCTACGTAATTTGTCTCATTACACAGAGCATGGGGTTCTCGATACTGTCAAAAAGAAATAAGAAAATCGCGTTCATTTGAAAACTTTTCCATATTTGCGCAGCATTCACTACCACGCATTGTGTTTGTGATGACAGAATAAGTATTTTGAACGAAAATATTACGTAAAACCGTAGTAAGTCAACGGAAATAATTTGATGTTTCAATAAAAATGCTATAGATATATATGAATAAAGCACAACAGGCACCTGCAAAGGTAGATATAAATTAAGTTCGCCAGATCTCAACGCTATGGACTTCTTCTTCTGTGTAAAGAATTTTCCAATATTTCGCATTTCATTATAATTTTTGCAATTCCTCATATATATATATATATGTGTATATATATATATATATATATATATATATATATGTGTGTGTGTGTGTGTGTGTGTGTGTGTGTGTGATAGAAATTATTAGGAGGATTTGAGATAATTATAATTAAGTAATTCATCGAGACTAGAAGAAATCTCAACAGAACGCAGAAAGCAATGGACGACCGTTTCGTCCTATATTTGGTACTCATCAGCAGCGCGCATTCACTAGCGAGAATTGAAACTCAGACAGTTACGTTATCAGGAAAACGTCATACCAACTATACCAACGGGTGTCGGTGACGAAGATGTAACGAATTAGACTCGATATAGCCCCGCTCGATCACATATTCCGTGGTGAAACTCATTCGAGTTTCACTTACACATAGGAAGATGCCCCGACGAGCCACGACTACTATCCCCAAGCCGCTCCATCCAGAGCATTAGAAGCAGTTTCAAGCAACTATATGCAAGTGATACAAATTAGTAGGAGGATTTGAGATAATTATAATTAATTCATGGAGTCTAGAAGATATATATATATATATATATATATATATATATATATATATATATATATATAGCTAGCGTAAAATTTTAAGCTAGCTGCAGTTTTGGATACAAAAGGATAAGAAGACTTACTTCATTTGAACAATGAAAGCAAAGATAATTATCTAGTATAATATATTAATATATATTTTTAACTTCACAAAATCTGGCAACCCTGAATCTGAGCGCAACGAAAATTGTTCCCTGCACCTAACTTTTCTTGGGCTTTTGAGTGAGCTATGAATCGTTGAAATTGGACCAGTAGGAGCGGAAAAGTTGCTTCGATACACACACGCACAAACACACATATACACTATACTTGATATATAAGATATGAATATAATAATTATATTGTTCAAAAGTTGCATTATTCATTGGGGATATAGCGTTTGTAGATATAAGCAGCATAGACAGAGAAATAAACATTGTTTTATGATAGATCTTTTCAGTTGTTAAGTGGTCATCAGCTCGCTGGATATTTGCTTAAGGCCTGAAAGAAGATGGGCTACTTCACTGCAGCCTCTCATTATTAAATGTGACGTTGCTCAGACAATAAAGTAAATTTTAAAATTGCCCAGTGTAGGGTAACCGTCAGTAGAGATTCGAATCTCTAATAAGGAGGTGAAAATACCATGGACGAAATGTGAGCAATGAAGATGTTTTAAGATTGATAGTTTTTGCTTTTCAGGGATTATCAATCATTTCTTCGTTTTAAATTTTTCTCACCCTTCCATACGCAGTCTTTCCCCTTACATTCTCTGTAGCCCCTTGCTACTAGCGACTCTCCCGTCTTGCTTAGGTCTAATTGCTTAAAAATATAGATAGATTGAATTATAGATTTAACTTACAGTTGATTATACCATATCGAACATGGCGAAGCATGCCGCCAGAAAAAAGAGAGGAAATTTAGCTTACATATATATTACATGTCAATATATGGCGATACATGTGGGAGAAAAAAGTTGACAATTAGTTCACAAATATAATATAGGTTCGAATATGTCGAGGCCTGTTGCCGAAAAAGTTGACATTTAGTTAACAGGTGTAATACACGTCAAAATATAGCGACGCCTTTTGCGGAAATTAGTTAAAACTTCAGCTACATAACGCACGTTTCAGTATGCAGACGTTTGTTGCCGAAAAAAAGTTCACGTATGTAATACACATCCGAATATGGCAACGACGATAGCAGAAGGAAGTTGACATTTAGTTGACAAGTATGATACATATGCGAATACATGGCCCCCAAAACGTTGACATTCAGTTGACATGTATACTACACGAGCGAATATGGCGGTGCATGTGGAAGACCAACGTTTGTTCACATATCTAATACACGTCCAGATAAAGCGATACCTTTACGGCCGGAAAAACGTTGACATTAGTTCACATGTACAATACATATCCGTAAAGTGCATATTGTACATGAATTATTACGGTGTATATTGCAATATGATAGCTCTTTGTTTATCTAGCTATATATCTTGCTATTAATACATGAGTCCAGACACACAAACTGACAAAGTGGAAATAATTCTATATTGTCCTTGTAGATTACGAATAGCGTTACACATAATTTTTCCACTTTGTCATTTCTGTCTAATAGATAAGTAGGCATTGATGTATATATATATATATATATATATATTTATTTATATATATATATATATATATATATATATATATATATATATATATATATTGACACATCAGTAAGACTTATTCAATTAAATAATCAGCTATTTTAAAAATATACTGTTAACCATTTTCTTACACCAGACACTAGAGTTCACATAACGACAAATATATTCACATATATCGTTATATTCATCTACGTATTCTTCTTACCTATCGTTATAAAACTTTACGTTCATATATATATATATATATATATCCAAGATTACATTTTGCTCCCATCTACGCACTTCTCTTGTGCCGTTTTAAAATAAAGAAAAGTTTTCTGTTTTTTCTTAGATAGGTTATTCAATATATGACCCAAATATACCAGCGGGTAGTTTGAAAAAAAAGGAAGAAATTGATTTTGTAGAAATAGCAATATGTCTGTTGGCCACGTGTGGTTTTTCAAAGAAAGAAAATAAAATTTCAATAGAAAAAAAAAACACAGAAAAAATGACTTTCCCGAAAATATTTAATTTTTTCGGTTTCGAAATATGAGGTTAGCCAATTTAAAATATTTTTTATTTTACATTTTTCTTTTAGATTTTTATTGGGGAAATGTTGTTAGAAATAACTTGCAGGAAAATTAACCGTTAAAACAATTTGATTTTATCTTTTATTACCATTTTTAAAAATATATTTCTGTATCTTTCTTGGCATATATGAGCCACACTGATTTTTCTTGTTTTCATTTTACTCACCATATCCAATCTTACGACATCGCATATTTTACCAGATAATAAATGAGGACATCTCGAGGGGTAAAAGATATTATGTCCTCTCAAAGATTTCATTGTTAAAATTAACAGTGTTTTAATGCTCGTCGACTCACGATTTTATAAAGCTTGTCAAATGATTGTTGGTAATTTCATGTTACCAAATGCTCAAAGACGTCTTGATGGGAAGACCGTATCTAGTTTTCTAAGATTCCTTTAATTTTAGTTTGTATTCTGATGGAAAATCTAATCTTCTCTTCTATATATTTCTTTTCTTGAGAGAAAGTACTTTTTCCGCCTAGAGACACGATATCTTAAAACTGAAAAAGCTGCTAAAAATTTTATTTTCCAAGTTCGGCCTCTAACTACATGCTCACTGGATTTATCTATCCTGCTCTGGCGTGAGGCATGTTTTTAGGTATCTATATGTCTATTCACCATACGAATCTCAATCTTCCCGAATGTGCTGCAATAGATTCACATAAAAAAGAATGAAATAGATTCTAGACTCTGATCATAGCCATAAAAATAGAGCGCGAACATTTGAGACTAGTAAAGTAGATATATATATATATATATATATATATATATATATATATATATATATATATATATATATATATATATATACAGGATTTTAGCAGCCATGTAAAAACAAAAGGACCTTATACTGTAACCACATTAGACACACCAATTCATTTACTAGTTCAGTCACTAAATTTACTTTTAAAATCTGCCACGACTCTAACTGTAGAAGTCATAACATAATTTATCTCCTAAAATGCACACTATGACAGAATCAATATGTTGGAATATCTGAATGCCCCTTTCACTACAAATGTAATAATTATCGCAATCGAATTAAGTCGGCTACACATGAAAGATTATTACCTGTAGAACAACATATCCGCCTAAAAAAACACGATTTTAAAACCCATGCCAAATTCACTATAATTGAGAAAAAGTTCAGAGCAGATAACAGAAAGATTTTAGAAGACCAGGAAGATAAGTGGATTATGCACCTACAAACGCCCCATCCATACAGGCTTAATCACAAATTTAACAACATACAGAGAATTAATATATAGCCCCACAAATCAGGCCCTACCTACATTTCTCGCCTACACAAGACAGACATGCTTGCGGAGGTGTTGAGACACAAAAATACTAATATACACACTTACACACATCATACTCACTCACTCCCTAAGAACCAAATAACACACACACTTAACTTATCTATCTATCTATCTATCTATCTATCTATCTATCTATATATATATATATACATATATATATATATATATATATATATATATATATATATTATAATCCTCGGCAAATGTGCGGCTCCATATGTAATAAATTCGAAATAATTTTGGATTATATTTTGAGAAATTTAATGTTTTTCATTCAAGAGATACAGAGGTAGGTATACACACACACGCGCACACACACACACACACACACACAAACACACACACAGACATACACACACATATGTGCGTGTGTGTGTCTGTGTGTGCGATCGACAGACACACTATTTCGTTCTATGACAGCTCATCAATGTGGACAGACATTCGATTCCCCCCAGCCAGGATGAAAACCCAGCTGATTTGGCATCCGTCGGAGATTTTCCCCCTGAGCTATCATCTCCCGGCAGAAAGGAAGGTGAATTTTTACGTATTTATTTTTAGAATAAACATGCTAGTGACTCAAAGTGCTCAATTCGTAGAAGATCTTTTGCATCAGCAGTAGCAGTTACTGTTTACATATTCGCCACTAACATTAGACTAACAGGGCAATAGTTAGATGGATCACAATGTTTTCCAGAGTTCTTATAAACAGGGACTACAGAGGATGACATCCAAGAAGCTGGAAATCAGGAAGCATGGAGGCGATAGTTTGGAGAGAACTGGAGCCAGCTCGGGAGAACATTTCTTTAGGACTACGGCTGGTATCCCGTCATGTCTACTTGCTTTGTGGGAGTCTAATGTAGAAATGATGTCTAATACCATCGACGGGGTTATGCACATCGCACTCAGTATAGCTTCTAGGGGGAAAATCAGGTGTGGGTACCCCGGCTGAGTCGTGTGTTGAGTTTGATGAGAATTTCCGAGCAAAGCATACGACCTTATCTGTTGTAAATGTCAGGACTTTGAATTGTTTGAATAGGGGAGGGATTGAGGATTTACTGTGATTCAGCATACTCTTGGAAAACCGCCAATAATTTCTAGAATCAAACATGCGAGATGCTTTACTTAACAATATATTCGCTTCATTGAGGACACGCTTGCACTCGTTACGGGCAGAGATAAATCGACGTCGGATGCAATCAGACTTTTCGCTCTGGTACAGTCAGAACTAAGGATTCCCGTGGGCCATGGCGGCAGGAGATGAATGCGGTTTAACTTGATATTTCCTTGCTGGAATGAATGCAACGATGCTGGATTTCACCCAGGAGGAGACCTCAGACGCGCATTTTGAACAGGATGGTTCAAAACTTCTTTTCATGGGATATCACGAAGTAAATCACGGAACGAATCTCAATCTACTCGTCGGTAACAGAAGGATATTCTGTTGATATTCTTCTTGGTTTTTGAAGGAGCGGGAGGAGATGTCATCAGAGTTGCCAAGAGGGTGGAGCTGCTTAAAAAGATCGAGAAGAGAAGCGTGTCTGTCAGGTTTACTTGGGAAACGGGTGGTGAAGTCAACCACTTGCGTGAGAGATTGAGTGATTGGGAAGTTAAAGCTTTGTATGCAAGGGAGGTTAGTGACATAGTGTTTAATCAACTTAGTATGGTGGGCATAAAATCACCGAACACGAATATATTTGCAAACGCGTGTAGCGAGATGGCCTTGTCTATTTTATCGGAAATACTATCCAGCATGCAACAATTATGAAAGGAAGTGGAACGGTAGAGAAAGAAGAGATAGCGGACTGGGTTTAGTAGTGATAGACAGAGATATATGTACGGATGTTCTGGAGATTTAAGAGAAATTTCTCTAGCCAGCAGGAGATGCTCGCGGACATAAACAACGAGGCCATGCATGTGAACTTCAGAGTCCTTTCTAGGTGGAGGAAGGTAGCCAGGAATCGAAAAATCAGAGGAGGAGATTGAAGAGTTAGGGTTAGTTAGGCAGAAAGCGCGGATGTCCGGAGACTTCTTGAAGAGGAAAGATTCCGCACTGCAGAATTTGGTACAAATACCACGAATGCTGGACAAAGAAATGTTAAGAGATTTAGGTGTTTTTGTTGAACTGATTTCGGTTTATATCTTTGGTTGTTTATAGTCATAATGTGTTATATTGGTAAGGGAAAGACCTAGATTAGTAGTAGCGGTCGGTCATCTAATGCAAAATGTACAGGAAGGCAACTGTCTTAAACTTCAATATAGTGTGGACTTGGGATTGCCCACCTTCCATGCACGAAATAAATGGTACTACAAGAACCCTGATATTACGCAACTGTTGATCAGAACAGCTTCTCAAGACGATACACAAGAGTTTGGGTTTCTAAATACCAGTCGGGGACAGCAGCCAGAAAACTGCAAACCCGATACCCTCAGTATGAAAAGACGATGCCACTATTCATGCATATCACAAAAGATCATATTAACACCACTATTAAGGACTGAGAAAAGGAAAGCAACCGTGACCCATTCCTAGACTAGAAACAAGGGATGAGCCTCTACTCCTGTTCAAGAGAAGTGGAGGGGAAGAGTATGGACCGAGCGATAGAAGAGCCTATTTACTCCTATTAAGAAATGCGAAAAATATCCCGGGTTTGGCTTTCAGGCAAATTATTTCAAAGAACGAGCTTTCTTTCAGATAACCGCTTTCGAGAATCATGCACCGAAGCATAGATGGCCCGGCACAAACATGTACACATATCTGTCCGCCGGTGGAGTTGGTGGTAAAAAATAGAATATAAAATACAATAATTAAGTTTTACCTTAGTATAAGTCCGAATACCAATTCTTTCAAACTGCGTTGGCAAATCCACAGTCAGTAACTACCAAAACGATAGAGCTTCAATTAAATGCGGCGAATCAAATTAATATGACATTAACACGATTTAATACGAAACGTATATATATATATATATATATATATATATATATATATATATATATATATATATATATAAACAGAAATAACCTTTAAGCAGAGTTTGAAAGACATTCCAGCGAATCAAGAGAAAATTAATATTTCATTCAGACAAAAACATACATTACATTCAAGTGTGATTAAAATTTGCCCATTTTAAGACTGAGGCTTTTCACCAAAGTGAGAATTCTGGGAGATAGATAGATAGATAGATAGGATACGTCTGTTAATCTAATACGTTTCACGTTTATTAAATTTCATCAAAGAATATATGGAAAAATATTCTGGTACATTTATTTTGGGGTTTTTATTGGTTAAGATGGCAACACACGCATTTGATATGTTATCTTGATGGCAAAATAGAAAAATAAATCCTGTAACGCGTTTCCTCCTTTAGAACTTCATCTGACTGAAGAGACGTTTATGTTAATGGGACCAAACATCAAGGCGAGGGTGCGATGAAATCTTAAACTTATAAATGTAACTGTTTTTTGTTTATATCTGCTTGGGTATATAGACTTGTCATTTTCATTGAATTTCTTTTTCTTTTTGTTTAAATGTTTATTGGCTTTGTTATAAAGCGTCACAAATTTTGATTATAGAAAATCTGCCAAGGAAGGTGAAATGTTGTAAGAAAAAAATACACTTTGCCATTAATTTTCCTAACTTTGTTCTAGTATTTACTAAATTATACATTATTTTCCC
Organism: Acanthosepion esculentum; assembly: GCA_964036315.1. Lineage (NCBI taxonomy): Eukaryota > Metazoa > Mollusca > Cephalopoda > Sepiida > Sepiidae > Acanthosepion > Acanthosepion esculentum. The sequence continues at coordinate 53,655,240 of OZ038475.1, forward strand.
GCAGAGTTTGATACGAAACGGAATTAAGGATTTTCAAATTTTAGATTAAAGACGCAGCAAACTATAATATTGTTCCAAATTTTGTAGATTCTATACGATTTTTTATGAGCAACTCATTAGCTCTCCTGTCTTCTTTGTTACTTCTGTTTGTGTTTTGGATATGAAGAATTATTATTGCCCATTAGTTTGTTTTCTATATTTTTTCTAAACATGACTTCATTAATTCATTCAGACTCTTCGTTGTTCTCATCTTGACATTTGGCTAGGTTACACTGACTGAGACGTGGATATAAAATAGCCAAGAATAGGATAATAGTCGGAATGAATTAATGTAAAATATGCTTAATTCAGTCAGTCAGTCAATTAACTGCCATACCTGATACACGCTTCAGCGATCATGTCTTTTTCGATTCATGATTAACTAGCCAGAATATTCTCTCGTAGTAATTTGCCATTTTTATCTGCGATAGACTAAAGGCTATAGAACTCAGTCTTTCCTGTTATTCAATTTATAATTGGGGAGAGTAAAGATGGCTTCATACCTTCCCCAATCGTACTTCCGCGTAAGTCATTATAATGGAACTGACTGAAATTCGAAATCGGCTCTCCAATATTTCATTTCGTTATCCATTAAACCAAACCACACATACCTTAATTGCTTAATGTACACATTGAAAGAGACCCGATATTATCACTATTCTTACAAATAAAATGATGTTGCTATCTGGATAATAAGTTTCTCTACAGTAACATTCTGGTGTTTACAGAAACACACAAAAATATAATTATAGTATAACTGGATGAGTTTTAAGAATTATCAAGTCCGTCTTATCTGGTAAGTCCATGAAGGTCGTTTTTAATAGACACGATTCCGAAGTCCATGGTGTAACTCAAGGCTAAATTCTCACCCCTATTTCTGCTTTTTTTTAACATTCTCAGATCTCGATGATCACAGCGTGACAGCTGATCTTTCTTGAATTTGAACTCTACCAGCTCAACAGCGGGAAGAAAAAACTAACTTTTATCATTCAGTAATAGGAACAAATGTCACTTCCAGACAAAATACAATTCTAAACATTATTATTATTATTAATAATATTATTATATATCGATTTCTGCTATGGTCACACTACCTACCAAGTCTGTGGGCAGACCTAAAGAAGGTAGTGGTGTGTTGTTATGGCTACAATTCTTCATTTGTTTTTCTAACTCCCATAACATCACTAGCGTTGAATGGAAAAAGTTCTTACTGTGTTGGCTGTACTTATCAAGACATTCTTTGTATTTCTCTCTGAAATTTCCGAGCATTTTCTCAATGTATTGTTGTGTTCCTTTTTATCATTTCAAGCGCACCTATGACTGGTACTATTCTTCTTTTCAATTTTCACATGTTTTCATTTTCGATTTCGAGGTCTTTATACTTCGATAGTTTTTCAAATTCCTTGATTGCTATGTTACAGTCCGCTCGGCAAGCCAAATCAATTAGTAGGCAAGTTTTTCTTTTCGATTTTAGACAATTATATCCAGCCTATTTGTTACAAACTTCCTCTCTGTAAAGATAGTGTCATTCCATTAATAATAATAATAATAATAATAATTGAAAGTAACTTCTTACCTTAACTTTCTCGAGTTGATAGTGAAAGATGAATTCACTATTCAATTTTCAACCCACGCAAAATTCTTTCAAAGCTGATAATCAGAACGATAAATTTAAATATAAAAAAATTATATGTTTACTTAACTCCTCTTATGTATCGGTGGGCGGAATATCGATGCATGTAGTAAAAAAAGCATGTCGTTACAAGTCACTTTCAAACAAAATGCAATTCTTAAAAAAAAAAAAAAAAAAAAAATAATAATATTCTTCTTCTTCTTCTTCTTCTTCTTCTTCTTCTTCTTCTTCTTCTTCTTCTTCTTCTTCTTCTTCTTCTTCTTCTTCTTCTTCTTCTTCTTCTTCTTCTTCTTCTTCTTCTTCTTCTTCTTCTTCTTCTTCTTCTTCTTCTTCTTCTTCTTCTTCTTCTTCTTCTTCTTCTTCTTCTTCTTCTTCTTCTTCTTCTTCTTCTTCTTCTTCTTCTTCTTCTTCTTCTTCTTCTTCTTCTTCTTCTTCTTCTTCTTCTTCTTCTTCTTCTTCTTCTTCTTCTTCTTCTTCTTCTTCTTCTTCTTCAATGTAACTTCTTCATCACCAAGCAGAACTTGAGATTTTCTCTCGTCATGATGAAGGTGTGTACTCTCATTGTGGTTCCTAGCTTGAGAGTCTATTGGGGCTGAAGTACACCCCGAACCTCAAGGGAAACCTATATATGGGATCTATCGCTAAAGGTGCTGGAAAAAAGCGGGCAGCTGTTTCACCTCCCCCAGAAATTTCTGCCATATCTTGGCTGGAGCTCTCCCGTTCTAACTTTCTAGCCTTGACAGGATTCAAATTCGTTTACGCGGCGTTTTCGAAAATTCCTTATTTTTCACTTTGCGGCAACTTTCTCGCAGTTCTCTTTTCTACTTTACTTCTGATCTTTAGAACTAGGACTCGCCATGCAATCACATGAATACCCAAATATAAGAAGTGCCACAAAAGAACATTTTCGCGCCCAAGAACTGCCACTCTGTTGAACAAACCCCGTGATGATTCTCCCATGGACACTACAATATTAACCTCATAAAGTTTAGTGTCAATAGTTGTCTATCTTCAATATCCTTATAATCTTCACTTGCTACATTTACGTTGATATCACACGCATTATTCAGCAACAATTTATTTTGAGTGGCTCTTGGGACTTATACCGGGTGAACGTTAGTAGGAGACACAATCAACCATACATGAGGATAGTGAAAACATCTGAACATATTCTCTTAATATTTCACCAAATACCCAAAATGCATTTGCACCCCCCCCAAAAAAACCCCAAAACAAATGCTGAATTCTTAGGTTGTATATAGTTTTTTCTATATAACAGTTAATTTTGGCCACTCTCCTCAAAGATGAAGATAAGACTTGACCACTGGGAATATCATAGATTGAGCCTAAGAGCAAACGAGGCAATTTTTACTGGAAATAGGAAATTACAATCAGGAGAATAAGTTGAAATTTCTCGGACGCATAATGAGGAGAGAGCCTGGAGGAGTTAAATCTCGCAAAACATATTCTAGACAAGAGACAACGGAGTAATAGTGATTAACCTACTTAACGGGTTTCTGTAAATGGCTTTCAGAAATGTGACGAGGTGGGAGTGTAAATAGTAAAAATTACTTAGCGCAACAAAAGAGAGGAGTACCATGATTGCCTATATCCTTAAGAGACAGCATATAAAAACTGAACTTTGGTTATAATGGTTTAACAGGAAAGCCTTTATACAATTTAGTTATGCGAGACATTACAGATTAGACGACAAGGTGAACTATTAACATATTTTCTGATAGATTTAAATGACTTAGTTCTGAATGGGAACATCTTATAAGTTTCTATTAGGGTGAAATGAACTGATTGAATATATTCAGTATGCGTCTGTTATAAAAAGGATATTGTCTGCATATATAATATTAGTACTGTAGTGATTGAATTTTTATAAATGTAATAGATTATTTAACAAAGAAAACAACTGATGTTAAAGTTTACTCTAAATTTACACTAATTGTTTAAAACAAAACATGTGTTACACATTTGATTTTCTTAAAGCATTTTAATTTTTTTCACGTCTACTCTCTTTCAACGTCACAGAGTAGGCATGCTTCAGTGCATGGATACTTAGAGTCTACGGGAACTGATTTGGTAGATAATCCCATTCGCTGAAATCTTTTCAGGTATACTTGGCTTTTATCCTAACTATCCGGACGTTATTTATAGATTTTTGCAGAGAGCGCATAGGCTGCTGTTGTTAACATTTGAACAAAGCTCAATCTCGCAGTCACAATGCTTTGTGACTTCGAGCTAACACAAAGTTCGGTGGTTTTTGAATAGTTTTGTCAACAAAATTCCACTCAAAAGGCAATTGTTTAAAGGCATTTCCAAACGCTGTCACCTCCTTGACAAATAGGCCATGGTGAGGTTTGAACCACGGTCTCATGTTTGGGACCTTCTAACCACTCTGCCAGTAGGTATACTTCAGTATACGGAGTCTGATCAAAAAGTTTCAGGAGTGGTGCTATGAAATGAAAACTACAATATATCTAAATGGCGCAGCCACTCGTATCCGAGGATGCCCGTCTACTAGGGTGGCGAGCTAGTCCTTGTTGCAGACGCCTGCTCAGACTCGTGCTCACCCACAGAGCCCACCTGCTGTGGTTTATACTGCAACAATGCTGAGCATAACTTAGTTACTTCTTGCTACCGTTTCAGGGCGAGTGCGCCTTATCTAGCTTGTTCAGTTGTCTGAAGAAGACCAACACGCTCAAATCCTCGGTCACAATGACTTGTGACTTAGTCCTAGGACAACCATCGACGGCTGCCAAGGATGCCTTCTATCCAATGTCACTCACAAGGCTGGGATCAACTCGCGGTATGGTTTTCAGTCACTTTCCAAAGGTTCGCCTCTTTCTGACCGATAACATCAAGAAGTCACTTTCTTGATAAATCGACCATGGTGAGATTCGAACCCAGGTCCTATTCGTCTACGTGCCCATTTATAATCCATATCAAATAGGCATTTAATCTCATTTGAAGTAGCCCCACCCCCGAGGCTGCATTCTTTTATCCACCATTGTTTTCATTGATGGAAGCATTCCTGAGACTATTTTTGGGGATGACGATCGTATTCTCTTGGATTTCCTCGCTACCTTAAAATCTTGCTCCTTTCAAGGGGAGGGGGTATGTTTTCTTTTCTTTTTGAACGCGGCTCCAAACTGCGTGCTTTTTTTTATATCAACAGACCGGATACTTTTTGATCAGACCTCGTATTATTGATGCTTTATATCGAAATGACTAATTTTTGTATTTACAGTCTCTTATTAATTAAATATTGAACCTGTAAAACAATAGTATTTTTAGCAACCCATTTGAGATGGCCAACACATTTAATGACATTTCTACGATGATCAACTATCTATTAATATAGCTGCATTCTGACTACTCTACTCTATATTCTCTTTACTAACTCGTAGTAGTTGTAGATTTATTAAATCTATTCATTATAGAGTTGTAATTCTGATATAAACAATTCTTAATATTCTGTGTTTAATAGTTCATGTTCCTTCTTATTTTTTGTTTCTAATCCTCGATCATATTTCCTAGTTTAACAGCCTTAAAAGAAAACTCAAGATCGCAATAACAAAATTTTGCTAACATAAAATAACTCTATAAACATATTTATTTTATAGAAAGCATACAGAAATGCAATAATATTAACCTCTTAAGTAGCAAACATTTATCGGTTAACTAAAATGCTACAACCAAATTATTACGTTAGATAATTGCATTCTTATTACCGATGCCAATGTTCTAAGACAGGTAAGAATTTTAATTTTGAATGGTGATCTTACGGGTAGGTCAGTCTAGTTGAAATAAAAAAAATAAACGGCATAAAGACATTTTTCTATCCAATATTTTTTTGATTTATCCATACGCCAGACGAATTCATTTTTTGCTTTATGTGTTTAGATGAATTATGAAATGCTTTTCGAGAGTGGCATTTTTTTTATAATGTCAATAATGTCCGCATTTAAATAGTTCTGGAAGGACATCTGTCACTTAGAGAATACAAATCATTTTTGCTAAACATCTTTTTCTTTTTGAAGATAACACTTTCTTGACTTTGCTAACCTTAATACATGATGGATTGTAAGAAAGACAAACAAAGAGAGATATGTAAAAGTCATATATCAACATAGTCCAAAAGACTTTACAAGCGGGGAATAGCGTAAGATTAAGCCGAGAGTTAAAATGTCGCGACAAATATCTCGTAGAAAGTTCAAAGCAGCAAAGAAATTTATTTGACTTTTAAAGTAGCCACTCGTCATTTTCTTAGACTCCTTTCCTCAGTTTCCTTCTTTCGATTTATTTATTTGCGGAGAAATAATATTTATATGCGTGAATGTTTAACTTGAGCAAAGTTCGTCGGATAAACTATGAAATTCTCTGAGTCGATAACTGCGACTGCAACAAAACGTGGAGTTCTAAATTCCAGGGATACAATGAAAGAAAATTAAAATCACGTTACCCATATCTATTCATTGGGATTGCAAAGAGTTGACGTTCGATGTAGAGACTAAACACATTTCTGGAGGGTATATAAACAAATTTGGTCGAAACGAAGGAAAATGCCCATGTTTTTTCTTACTGTTAAAAATCCATTGCATATAAAAGCGAATTGGAGTTTTCTTTTGCAACGTTGACAGACTTTCATACCGTACTTAAAATTCGAGATTTTGTCGCATATTCTGTAAATGGAGGCTTATGATATTATCCAAAATGTACATTATTTATCAAAAATGTACATTATTCGGACTATTGTCCCCATCCTTGTTGCCATATTTATCACAAAGTTTCGGCCGTTGTACGCTCCGGACTTCTTCAGATGGTTGGAATGTAGAACTGAACCATTTATTTCGCTCGCTGGGGTAGACTGTTCTAGTTCCACGTCTAATTCATGTCAGTTATCAGTTATCTCCTGTTAATTTACCTCTCCAAGTTCTCCACTGCTTTAACCAGGTTTGGAATTCAAAACTCTTTAGGTCCTATCACTGGATCTAACCAACGCCTTTATCCACTGTGCAATGGTAAAAATGTTTGCTGAAGACATTAAGTTTATAATCCCAGAAATTCATAGACAGATGTTGCACAGTGGATAAAGAAAGTTTAAAATTACTAATTCGTATCAGTTTTGCATCCTTATGAAAATGGAATATTATCAGGTGCATTTTAGACACTTGATGTTTTTTTTTTCCTTAAAGTCAAAAATGCCTCGAAAGCAACAAAAAATATATGCATTGCGTACGGTGAAGGTGCTTTAACTAACAGAAATGTAGAAAAGTGATTCGATAAATTTAGAGTTGGTGATTATGGCCTTATTGATGAAGAACGCTCAGGTAGACCCACCCAGTACAGATGACGACCAAATAAAGACGCTGACTGAGAATAAACCACATTACACAACGCGGGAATTAGCAGAAACATTAAATGTATCAAAACCCATCATCGATGAGCACTTGTTGTAGCTTTGACACTCAAATCGCTACGATGTCAGGGTATGACATGAACTGAGTAAAAAGAAGCTTTTGAATTGCATTTTATCTGTGATTTGCTGTATAAACTCAATGAAAATGCATCTTTTTTTAAGCAAATTGTGAGGCGTAATGAGAAATTTGATCGTTTGTAACAATGCTAAGCGAAAATGATTCTAGGGTAAGCGACATGTGCCACCTGAAAATAAAATCTTCATCCTAAGAAAGTCATGCATCTGGCGGGTTTGGAAAGGAATCCTGTACTATGAGCTTCTAACAAGTAACCAGGCAATTGATTCTGAAAAGTACTGCTCGCAATTGGACGAATTAAAGGTAGCAATTAAAGAAAAACGCTCAAAATTGGCAAACAGGAAAGGTCTTGTATTTCATCACCCTAGTGCTAGACACCACGTTTCTTTAGACATCCTGCAAAAATTGTTGCAGCTTTGCTTGGATGTCTAACTCAACCCGCCATATTCACCAGATATTGCTCCTTCGTATTTTCATTTATTCAGGTCTTTGCAAAATAATCTCATTGGTAAAGATTTGAAATTTTAGATGACATAAAAAACATCTTAATGAGTTCTTTGGCGAGAAGCCAGCAAAATTCTGGGAAAATGGAATCTTTAAGTTGAAGGAAAAATGGAGAAAGATAATGCAACTGAATGGTTCATATTTAGTTGAATAAATATTTAATGGCATAATTTTGTTTTGTGTTTTAATTTTTTTTAAATCGGCAGGAATTTTCCGGACAACACAGTAATAAAATAGCAAACATTCCTGGAATTCCTTTTTTTGCGATATCGAGCAGTTGCCTCATTGCATTCTCTTCGATTTCCTTGGTGTCTTGAAATCTTCTTCCTCTCAAATGGGATCTGATTTTTGGAAAGATGAATAAGTTGCAGGGACAAGATCTGGGAAACAAATATGTCGGCTTTCGGATCTGGGGAAGGTTGTACTTGGCGAAAACCTACAGCATAGTCACTGATGGAATCTCTGTAATCTGGTGAGACGACAACACTCTACACACTTTCATTCGAAGCACTGCTCTAAACTTGCGCGATCGAGTTCAACGTCAGTCTGTGTCAAGCTACTTCACACCGTTAGCTCCGTTACCATAGAACAGTCGTTGTACATTTTGATCAAACCTCATATATATATATATATATATATATATATATATATATATATATATATATAGAGAGAGAGAGAGAGAGAGAGAGAGAGATGGAGAGAGAGAGACGTCTTTCGACCTTGTGTCTCGGATACTAATCTCACCATGGCTATAGTCGATTTGTCAGAAAGCTGCTTGACGTTATCGATCTGGGAAGGTTATCTCAATGTGCCACAGCTTTGGAAAATACGCGAAAAACATGCGATGGATTGACCCAGGACTTTTGATTGAAATTGGGTACACTGAACAGTTCGAAGGTCGTCGATGTTTCTGCTAGCACTAAGTCACAAACTTCGTTAACGAGGGTCTCAGCGCATTGGCGTTGTTCAAATTTCTTATAATGGCAGATGACGAGCGGTCTCTCTCTCTCTCTTTACAACGTAGTTTCAGTTTTAATTTTCTCGTGGTGAATGCTGGACATTATCTCCACGGATGAGGAAATAACTCAAGGTAGCAGGAGGAAGGAGGGCTTGAAGGAATTAATCCTCACGGGACATAATGAGAGAAAGAGAAACAGGGGCAAGCAGTGAGCCACTTACCTAACGAGCTTGTATAAAAGGATGGCGGAACGGGAGTGAAAGCCTTAGCAAAGGAGAAAACCTGCTAAGAGCCACATGAGACTGGAAGTTATGGAGAGCTATTGTCGCCTATGCCATGAGGGGGCGCGTAAATAATATTATTATTATTATTATTATTATTATTATTATTATTAACAATAATAATAATAATAATAATAATAATAATAATAATAATAATAATAAGAAGAAGAAGAAGAAGAAGAAGAAGAAGAAGAAGAAGAAGAAGAAGAAGAAGAAAGAGAACAGGCATTACTTTTTCACATCAAATAATTTTAACTTGTTTTTTCTTTAAGACGTTAGCATATAACATAATCTAATTTGAAATTGTCCTTAAGTAATAGATATTTTTTTTTATATTATTGAATAAAGGGTTTAAATTATTTACAGTTAATTGGATATTTGATAAGTATAATTCATCTAAATATTTGTAAAAGAGATTTATGATATTATCGTAATATTTTATTATAAAATTCGTTATCGTATTATTAAAATCAAGGTTGATTTGAAGTTAGTAGAAGGTTATTTTTTATTGGGTAAAATGTTTTTCATATTTAATTTCTTTTTGAATTCATATTTTAATCATTTTTATTTATTTATCTTTATATCTATTTACATTTATTCATTTATCATTATTGACAGAAAGATCTGTAAATAAAAATTAAATAGATTCTAAACAAATTTTTGTTTGGTGAAGTATATATATATATATATATATATATATATATATATATATATATATATATATATACATATATATATATATATATATATATATATATATGTATATATATATATATGTATATATATATATATATATATATATGTATATATATATGTATATATATATATATATATATATATATATATATATATATATATATATTAAGCTTTTCACCCCAGGCAAGGCTGGGAGCCACTAGCACGCAAGGGGTTACAGACGATTTTCTGCGAGAGCAGATAGGAGTGTTAGGGGAAAGGATGTGGAGAAGGATAGAGGATAGATCAAGGCAACTGGAGATGTCGATTGACGTTACACTTGAATAGTTGGAGATCATAGTCATCAGGGAAACAGGAATGAGGAAGGGAATTCCATAGGCGTGAGGTGCGAGATATGAAGCTATTGGAGTAGAAGATATATATATATATATATATATATATATATATATATATATATATATATATATATTGTCATCCAGAGAGAAACTGTTTTTTTCTGGTGGAGTGGAAGGTGAATTTTTGCGTATTTATTATTTGAATAAACACGCCAGTGACTGAAAAGGCTCAATTCATAGATTAGCTTTGCATTATCAGCAGCAGCAGTAGTATATATATATATATATATATATATATATATATATATATATATATATATATCTATATATATATATATATATATATATATATATATATATATATATATTCATAAACAAAAGAAAAACTTTGATTATGATAAAGTTCCTAAGAGAACGAAACGGTTAAGAAAGTCATTACATTTGTCTTTATTCATATTGTCCTTTCACATGTATACTGTCTCTGAAATTTTTATCCACACACACACACACACACACACACGCATATATATATATATATATATATATATATATATATATATATATATATATATATATATATATATATATATATATATATATATATTCGCAGGATAAAAAGTCAAAATGTCGTCTTCCTATCTACATTAATATAATGCGATTCGCAGACAAAGTCTTGCAGTTATATTTCTCATATAACGAGTGACCGCTTTGACCGAATATAGCTGAACGTAGCAGTAGAGTTAAGACGGATAAGTTTTTAGGTCAGGAAAATAGTCTTTATAGCTAGTGACATATCTATTCTAAGTACCTCCTAACCATGTCCTGAATATCCCGAGTTCAGTTGTCAAAGCAATGCAACATTTTCTGATATTCTATAGAAAGTAGTTATTTCTTTATTTTTCGACAAGTACATTCCGACAAGAATAGATCGTTGCTACATGTCCTTCAGGAAATTTCAAATTAATATCTTTAAAAAATAATTTAATGCTTTTGAATAATTGTGTGCGAATGGGCGTGATGTATTTGGGTGCAAGGGTTACTTTATTTCCATATATATGTTTTCATTATTCGATTAATAATTCTAAACAAACATTATCGAAACTTTTGAATCATAGACGAAAATATATTATCCGAAATAATCAAATGGTTTTTAGATTATTTACTGGTAAAATATTCATTCGCCCTGAATATGGTTATAAAATATTTAACTGGTATGATGTCACATGTTGACGTTGTTAGTATATGATATTAAAAAAATGGAGATATCGTCATGAAATAAAAATATCTTGCCAAGGGACACAAAAAGTAAGGAAAAAATGTTCTCCAAGTTCAAGTATTTAATAAAGTGGACAGTCGAACGGTATGAAACTTAATGAACTGGCTTATTAAATTTTCGATTTTTTAGTTTTATATAAATTTCGTGAAGAAGAAGAAGAAGAAGAAGAAGAAGAAGAAGAAGAAGAAGAAGAAGAAGAAGAAGAAGAAGAAGAAGAAGAATAATAATAATAATAATAATAATAATAATAATAATAATAATAATAATAATAACAACAAAAAAAAAAAAAAATCTGTGTTATTTTTTCTCAGTACCCTTGAAAATTACGCTGAGCTAGAAAGCAAAAAAGAAATAAACAAGTTTGGGGTTGTTTGGTGTATTTTACGACATATCAACACTTATACATATCAACCCGTTTATTTAATGTTGAAGGTTTATTTGAATCTACAGGCAAATATTGTTCAGATTTAAACTTGAATCAATTGGTAAAAGTTTTTCGAGCTTATACTTTGATCTATTGGTAAAAACGTTTCGAATTTATACTTGAATCTGTTGGTAAAGACTTTTCGAGTTAATACTTGAATCTACTGGTAAAGACTTTTCGAGTGTATACTTGAATCTATTGGTAAAGACGTTTCGAGTTTATAATTGAATCTATTGGTAGATTCTTTTCGAGTTTATACTCGAATCTATTGGTAAAGACTTTTCGAGTTTATACTTGAATCTGTTGGTAAAGAATTTTAGAGTCTATACTTGAATCTATTGGTAACGTTTGTTCGGTCTTATACAGGAATCTATTAGGTATTGACTTCTCAGATTAATACTGGAATCTACCGGATTTATACTTGAATCTATATGTATATATCAATCCTACATTTTTTCTACAGGCAACAGTTGGTATTTTTAGATGTAAAAACACTGTTAGTGTTTATGCCTGGATCTATACATACGTCTAAATCACATCCGACCATCGAAGTTAAACAACATTGAGTCTGCTGAATACTTAGAAAGAAGACCTTTTCGGAATACTAATTAGATTAGGGCGTGTGTGGTGGTGTAATGGATAGTGGTTCGGGATAAGAAATTGGAGAGAGTTGTTCGTTATATTCCCTGGCGTGCAAAACCCTTAGGAAAGCTATGTATCCATCTATTTCCCCAGCTATGTAGGAATTATGTCTGGAAAAAATAATGCTATTCTTAAAAAATACTAATGCTGTAATCACTCGCAAAAAGAATTGTTCCTATATGCAAAATATGTTTTGACAATAAATAACACACAAATTGTTGACAAACCGTAAAAATTAAATCAAATTATAAAAGGTTCAGTTTAATTTAGAAATCAGTGTAATTTGGTCACTAAAAATTTCTATTATGTTAGCTTTTAAAATTAAAAAATAAATTTTACATTTCCATATCCCTAAAACAGGCCAGTTGAAGTTCGTTATTATATTTATTGACAAGAAATTTGAGACTAATTATTTTTTAAACTATTTCCCATCATTATGCAAATTTAATTGTAAGCCTAATCAATAACTGACAATCATTTTTTGAGGTATTTTTTTCACTAGAAAAAATTAACCCAGCTTCAAATATAAATCTTCGTTCTTTTTTTAGATATTTGTTCACTTTAATCGCGAAATATCGTCTTTTAAATCCCGAACTTTTCTATTAACACTCGAATGAATTAGAACAATAAAAATGCGATCTGAAATTCAAAGATGACCTCACAAAATTCTCTCACAATTTCCTTTGCAACAATTTATCATTTTCTCTCTAACCAACCAATCTCCGTTCCTCTACAAAGTAATTTCCAAAAGTCTGTATTGACTTCTTGTTTACTAATTTCTGTTTTATTTCGTTTTATTTCTCATTTTATCCGAAACCACAAACCTCAGAGCGATCCATCCATCTATCCTTCCGCCTCGCAGTCAACCAACCCAACGCTATTCTCTCTTTGCTATGTACGTTGGATCAATAATCACAGTATTGTTTGTTTCATGGCTATCCTGTTATGCCTCCTTGTATTGTTCGAAGCTGCGAAGCACTAGTCTTGTATGACGCCGAGAAACGTTCTTTGTTTTCTTTTTATTGCTTTCTACAGCTCTGAACTGCAGTGTAGCTGTTAGCAGCGAATCGGTCGGTTCGTGATCGTATCATTTGGTAAAACCATGTTCTGTGAGATTAGCTTCCGGTCGCTGGGGACGCTCTCTGGCCAGCATCAACCGAGGCGTGCTTGGCGCCTAAGAAGTCGGGATGAGAGCATGAGGAAAGTGCACGTGGTTTATATCAAACATCACCTTTGGTCCTCGGAAACTGAATCTGCAGTTGTCAGAGACCTGCCTCGTAGCAAGTTAAATTGAAACTGAGGTACGAGTTTCGTTTTTGCTTTGATGCTCCCAGACCGGGATTTGGCATAGAGTTCTGTGCCCGATAGTATAATAGAAAAGTTCGATCGACATAGATTAGGGAGTGTCTTTGTGTTGATTGTGACGCTTAAGATAAGTGTAATATTATAGAGCACTTGCATTATTTGGAGACTTGCTGTCACTCTGATGCCGGTGATGGGATGAGAAAAAGAGATACTTCTTTTCTGTGTGGAAGGAGGTGAATAAGTAGAAACGATGTTTATATGTTCTTGATCAATAAATAGGGGATTTTTATCGTTGTGATCCTATAGTTAGATGATGAAATTGGTGAACGGAGGGTGTTTCTGATAGAACCCCTGGCGTCCTCATAGGTTTTTGTAATAGAAAACATTTTGAAGAAAGATAATATGCAGCGGCGAAATAATAGCGTTATTTCTTTTAAGACTAATATAGACTTTTCTTTTTAATATTTGCCCCAAATATATTTTTGATTCACGTTCCCTGAGAGGGCTAGAGAAAACTGTAACATTCATTTGTATATCTATTAGAAAATGTTTAAAGTTTTGTAAACATTTAATTCTTGAAAGTACTTGTGTTCTTATTATTATTGTGTTGATCGTAGATCAAGTGAATGTAATTAGTCATTCATAGTTTTGTATTTCTCTCACTTGTGGTTTTAAGGATTAACCTACTCACGTTTCTCTTTGTTCTTGCTCAGTCTACTTTTTGCCTGCCCAGCTGTGGTAAAACAAGGAACCACCCATATCTCTCTTTTATTTTACCTACTCTTTTCTAATCCATTGGGTTTTCTTTTCAATAATATTCTTCTCCTTTTTCTTCACCCCCCCATATATATATATATATATATATATATATATATATATATATATATATATATATATATATATATATATGTATGTACTCTTGTTACATATTTTTTGCAATTAGGAAGATATAATTAAATGCTTTACTTTTTCTTTTCCTCTTTCGTCTCAGTTGTGCTAGAATTTTTACAAATGTGTATACAAATCGTGCATAGCCTTGACACGAAATCTTAGCCCATATGTTTTGGAAAGAGAATTTTTTTCAATAAATGAAGAAACTCGCCATTTTGTTGAAAATACAAATAAGCGATATGTATTTATTTAACAAATTTTCCACCTTTGTTTCGATATTTAATCACATATTTTAAACTGCTGTCGCCTCTTTCGAGTCAACCAGGATGATAGGCAAAATTACTATTCGTATTACTAACAGAAATACATCCTTAGAAATAAATGCCATTTTAGATTTATTTGCAGGTATTACGGAAGATTTCTCGTTAATGTATTTTGAAATGATCCTAGGCAGCAATATAGACTCATCAGTAAATAAAATGTCTATTACGGTTTTTTGCGGTATCTCGTGAGAAGGTATATGCGAAAATGTATGCTTTCTGTTGCAACATCTATTTAATTTCTTAACTGACCAGAGCATTCATTTACTATTGCTAGCTTGTGAGATGTATACATCTAGTTCGGGAATGTGGTAGGTTAGTTATTGTCCCTGAGCTGCGTAGAAAAGATTTAGATTCAATGGGGAAAGGAAAAGCAATAACTGAGAAATACTAAAAAGAACAAGACAAAGAGAAAGAGAACAATATAATCTCGTAACCGTCAAGTAATTTCGAACCGAACATTAACCTAAGGTTATGAGAATCGATCTCAACCTGAAGACTACCGGATAGCAAAACGGTGAAACCGTTGTGCTAATAAAAAAGAGATAAAGATATTAGTCATACTGTAAACAGTAGTTGTTTATAGGAAGTTCACGACAAGAATCATAGTGTACTGGATACAAATTCAGCGAGGCATAAATAAAATAAATGAGAAACAAGTGATGGATATATCAAGCAAAACACAGAAGGTTTTGGAGACGACAAAAGCAATTAATATAAACATTTACATAATTCTACACCTTAACTGTACTGGACAGTATAATAATCTAAAACATAAGATCAAAGAAACAAAATTATGTGGCCAGAGTTTTCATTATAAAGTAGTTTTTATACTAGGCTTCACCCATTACAACGTTCGAGATTAAATAACACCAGGGCCATTGATAAAAGCAAGCACATATGTTTTGCTTTTATTAAGAATATTGCCAGTGATACCACGGAACTCACGAGTATCTAATCTTTCGTTTTTAATTCTAATTTTGACTGACTGTGCATAGGTGTGCTTAACATTTTCTAGAACTCTTTTCCAGTTGTCGTGGAGAGCTCTTAATGTGGCACGATTCTCGCGATACCGTTTTCGGAGATTTAATCGAAATGAATTGATATTTCCTCATGGAGGCCCTAAGCCTTGTATACCTAATGACTCTTAAACTCAAGCCCGACCTCAGAGCTCGTACATACGATTCATCGCGAAAGCTCCTGGAAAAATAGTCTGTTCTCTGTATCGCTCCAGTAAGTACATGACACCTCATGCTACCCTCTACCGTTTCAAGATCAATATCAGGCTTAAAAGGATTTACTACTGCCATATATGGACAGGAGCTCTATAGTCTCCACTTTCCTCTCTCGATACAGTTCAAAATTATTAACGCATCCTTGTGGGTGATGAATTATTTTCCAACATTTCTCACAGACGAAACGTCGCAGACCTCTCACTGTTCTATGGAGTGTTCTCAGACGAACTACATTCCTTAAATCCAGTTGTAAACCTCACGGTTAAAACCCGTCGTGCTGCGCACATTGTAGGGAAACGCCCTCATTCCATCCATATTCCAATTATGAGATGTAAGTTCCAATCGAGCAGCTTCTTCCCCGAACCGCTGCTCTACGGAACCGACCAGGGCGTTTTTTCGATCACTACTATCTTAACCTATTCAAATCTAGGATTAACCGTTATCTTCTCCACATACCCCGCATAGACTGTTCCTCTTACTTTTTAACACTCTACCTTGTGTTGATCCCGGGCCTTGAATAGGGTGAAACTCATTCTAAAAACAAAAATAAAATAAATAAAGGCGGACGTAGGTTCTGAAGTGAGGTATGGCCGTTGCACATTGAAAAGGATGAAATGATGAATATCGAAAAATTCACTCAGAAATGAGGGATACCATTTTAGATGTGGTTGTAAATATGTGGAATAGGAATTCTATAAACTGGAGACTCTTATGATGAATCTGGAAAAAGAGTAGCATGTGTTCTATATTATCGTAAAAGGAGAATTATCCTTACAGTGTGAAACATGTAAGAAGACTGACGGAAATACAAATAATATATCAGGAAAGAAGATAACCATGCAAACAAATCTATTTAATGATAAGAAAAGAAAATGAGTTGTAAATAGGATCAGCTAGCAATGATTGTGCAAAGGACATCGGAAATGGAATGAAGTATAAGAGTAATTCAGAACAAGTGTAGTAGATCGAACTGCAATATAATATACAAAGGAACAAATCAGAAAATGTCGCATTTACGTAGGCAAAAATTAAATTGTCAAATATTATTAAACATAAGAAATTATTTTAGAAGTAATGCAGAAATAGACATGAATGTTTAGGAACAGTATTTCCAAGGGAACTGTGCAAAAGAATTGGTTTTCTCCGTCCAAATAAATTGCACACGTGTAAGCCATAAGGAGAGAGGGGGAGAGATAGAGAGTGAAGATGGAGTGAATATTTCAGGAGTTTTCCATTCGCTCTATCCAGTCAAGCTAACAATCCATAACTAAAGGAAACTGTTACATGATTGTAAACATATTTTAAATAATAATAACAACAACAACAACGACGACGACGACGACGATAATAATAATAATAATAATAATAATAATAATAATAATAATAAGAAGAAGAAGAAGAAGAAGAAGAAGAAGAAGAAGTCCATGCCTCAAAGAGATACAAAAGATTGTTCTGACAAGTACAGCCCACACTTTACGAAGAGCTTTATCTATGTAAATTATTTTTATTTTATTTTTTGCAGTGTCATGATGCCATTTCTAACCTTAGGTCCCTGGGCAGGACCAGGAAAGAAATGTGTAAACGCCAGATATCAAAGGAAATAATAATAATAATAATAATAATAATAATAATAATAATATAATAATAATAATCACCTCCAAAACGTTAGCTTTTTGGTGAATGTGACTCACCTAATCAATGATTGCAAAATGCTAAAAATATAAGAGGCGCCATGATAAGGTATGTCTTTACGTATATTGGTTATAGTGTCGGAAGTACGGATACGAAGTTGCAGAAAATTGGTACGCGTATTTACCTTGCAGAACAATTAAAAAATTTGGAAAGCCGACCATATCCTGAGACTATGATTTCCAGACAGTTAGTTTAAGTCACCATCGCTGGCCGGATATCATTGTGCAAGATAAATTTACAAGAACTGTCATATTATTAATATTACTATACTAAATAACACAACAAGCTATTCTGATTTGAAAATCGTTTGGAATGAAGGAAGGGAATGTCAGCGTGATTCCATTGGTGTCTGGTGCATTGGGACCTATCCCATTGAAAATTTGTGACCTCCTTGACCGGCTAGGGATACCATATCAACTTGGGACCATCCAAAAATCAACCCTTTGGTCACCGCGTATTTTGAGGAATATGTTGTCTGTCAGAGTCCCTTTTTGCGACATGACAGGTAACTGAATGTACTCAATATATTAAAAAATTACACAATGTGACAAAACATAAGTTAATAATAATAATAATAATAATAATAATAATAATAATAATAATAAAAACAATGACAATAAATAGTAGTCACCCGAGAAAACTTCATGTTTTGCTGTTAAGTTAATTATCGAACAACCTCTTTGCGAGTTCCACGACAATGAATTACCCTTATAAATACTCCTATTGCATCATGAAATATTCAAACTTAACATCCTTCGAATTATATTAAAATAATTGTCATTATGAATTCAGGTTATTATTTAAAGCATAAGAGGGTACAAATGAAAAGATTTAAAACTGATAAGGAAGGAGACATAAAACACATGAAACGTTATCATCCCCACTATAGTCATTTCTTTTTTCTCAGGTTGACTCTTAGGCACACTGAGGAAAAAAAGAGTAGCATGTTTTCTATATTATCGTAAAAGAGATGTTGTTTGTTTTCAAACAGTCTGTCTGTGGATGACAATATATATGCACCCGAAAAACTTAAATTTGGTTGAACATTCTTGGAAGAAAAGTGCGAATTTGTAAACAATGACTACTACTACTACTACTAATATTACAAGGCTCTTCCTCTTCCCCGAATTTGGCTCTCTCGGTTATTGACGTGTTTATTCTCAGAATACTTACGTAAAAATTCGCCTTTCTTTCAACTGTGCGCCGATATCTTAGGGGAAAAATCTCCGTATGATGCCGAATCAATCGGGTTGTGATCCCGGCTTGTGATACAGAGAAACAGACTGTGGATGACTATATATATATATATATATATATATATATATATATATATATGTATATTAGGACCTTAAATAAATTCTTGCTGATTTTTCATGAAAAGTAATGTTTTATTTTTTTTAAATTAGTAAGAAACGTCAATGAAAATAATGTCCATCACTAGCCACTACTTTTTCCCATTTTTCTGGCAGTATTTAATTCCACGTTGGAAAAACGTCACGGCTTTTGATGCAAACCACGCGTCGATCCATTTTTTGGCATCTTCAAAATAACGAAAGTGCTGCTCAGCCAGGCCATGTGCCATCGATCGGAACAAGGCAATGTCTGGTGAATACGGCGGGTGTGGTAGGACTTCTAATTTAAGCGTTTCCAAGTAGTTTTTCACCCCTTTTGCAACATGTGGCCTAGCGTTGTCATGTTGCAAACTATCTTTGTCTTGTATAGCGGCCGTTTTTTCTTCAATGCTCGGCCAAAACGAATCAGTTGTAGTCGATAACGATCTACCGTGATGGTTTCCGTCGGTTTGACCAGCTCATAATATAGTATACCCAGCAGATCCCAGCAAATGAAGAGGAGAAGATTTGAACCATAGATATTCAGCTTTGCCGCCGATGTTGATGCATGGTCAGGCTTGCCCTACGATCTCCTACGCTTATAGTTATCGTAGTGTATCCACTTTTCATCGCCGGTCACAATACAATGCAAAAAAACTTTTCTTTTCCGCCGTTGAAGCAGCTGTTTACACGTGACAAGACGCCGTTCGATGTCTCTTGGCTTCAACGCGTACGGCAACTAATGTCCTTGCCTTTGAATCATTCCTAATGCTTTCAAACGTTTCGAAACTGTTGTGTGATCAAATCCTAATGATTCTGCAGGTTCAACTTGCGCCTGGCATGAGTCTTCATGAAGTAATGTCTCCAAATCTTCGTATTCAAATCATTTCGGAGATTTCTTTATCTTTAACATCAAAATCATTATTTTTGAAGCGTCAAACCAATCTCTGCATATTGTGTCCGACAGACCATGATCGCCGAAAGTCTCAACAAGGATTCTGTGTGCTTCTGCTGCAGATTTCTTTTGAATAAAGTAGTGCAGTAGAAATTCCCTGAAATACACTTTCTTTGGTCCAACATCCGACATGTTTAACGCTATGAAAAACAATGTTGTTTACTCCTCGGCGAAATGACATACACTGAATTTGAAGTTAGCTTGTAGTTCTTCCTTATAGATGCGTTATCATCTCAAACTACACAAACGCAGTTCTGGGAACGCCATCTGTTTTAAAACAGCGAGAACTTATTCAATGTTCTTATATGTGTGTGTGTGCCTGCGTTCGTGTATTGGTAAGGTTCGTATTGGATGATTATCAATTTTTCCCTGATATATTCCATAGTATATCCACCTGGTCTTTCATCTGCTAGCCGTCACTGTAATTTAAGATAATAATTATTATCGTCATTACCATTTCCATAACCCTATGTTATATCCCTTAATACAGTACTAGATGATGAACACTTGAACCCTGGACATCTGGATATAACCCACTAATTCATGGGAAGGACGAGCTCTTTGGTCTTGGACGACAGTCGTCCTAGAATCAGTATCTTGAATAAAATTACCCCTTAGCCGTCAAGGATAAAACACAAAAACTTACAAATTTCCATGCTTACAAAAAAATATATTCATAGTGAACCGGCCATCACCGGGTCTTAAAGTCTGGGGCCAAAAAATCTGTCATTGGAACAAACTTTTCAAACAACGCTGTGACATCAGGTCCCTAAACACGGAATATTTCTAACCTTGGACTAAGTGAATCGATAACAATTTGTTATATAAGAATAAAATGTCGCTGCCGACACTTGAGTTTGAACATAGATCGCCAGTGAGTAAACACAGGCGATCCCATTATTGAATTAAGTGGATCACGTGACCATAGAAGAAACGTATATATATATATATATATGAGGTGGAAGAGTGACGTTTAAACGATCGCGTTTCTATTCTATACTCTATTACTCTTCGGATCGTTAATTCTACTCTATACGAGACGGACCGCTATTCTCTATACTATTTCTCTATTACTAATCGAGCGAGTATTATCGAGCAAGTAATATTTTAGTACGAGTGCTATTCAAAGGCGTCTGACACCAGTATTTTTCAACGGCGTACACTATTAGTATCTGGGATTACAAAGTCTCTAATACATCGAGCATTACGAAAGTGGCAACGAGTTTACGTTGACATGGCAAAACAATTTATAAAGAAAGAAAGCGAACGAAATGGACACCTGAAGAGTATCATCAAATCATGACATCCTTTTTGCCGCACTCGAAAATACGAAATATGAACATTACGGATCAGACATACCAAATATAGTGAACTATAGTAGGAAGTGATATAAGACACTATCTCAACCCAAACGTCGTTCGAAATAAAAAAAATACCCTCAAATGTGGAAATAGATCAGATAAGACTAAATATAATAACCCATCACTCAAACTTTATTGTTTGAGTGATGGGTTATTATATTGAGATGAGACTCGAAATAAATAATATGACAGAGGATGAGGTAAAAACTAAAATAAATGAGATACTAGATAATAATCTCTCGGGAAATAAAACCGAAGGCTCTCCACGCAACATAAACATCTGCAGTTATCCAGATTATGTCACTGAAGATGAGTCAATTAAGGTGAAATCAACGAAGCGAAAAATCACATCATCCAAGTATTCTGTAGAGTAACACGCACACAAATGCCAGACAGAGACCATCCCTCACAAAATTCATATGACAAAGTCCAATAAACTTTGTGTGCAAATATACAACGCTTCACTGCAAATATTGCCAACGGACAAACCATTGGGTAACATCACAGAAGTAAAATTAATTGTCATACATGCAGCAGTTTTAGCATCTTGATCTGGAGAAAATGAAAAGATCAAACAACAGACAGCAAGAGCCAGCTTGGAATATAAAATTGAAGCAAGAAACCCGAATATCTCAATACGCAAATGCAGGGACATCAAGCAGAGATATAAAATGAAATTGATAAATGACATTCCACCAATGAAAAAAACAGGAAAACAAAACTGCAGTTAAAGT
This sequence comes from Acanthosepion esculentum, assembly GCA_964036315.1. Classification (NCBI taxonomy): domain Eukaryota; kingdom Metazoa; phylum Mollusca; class Cephalopoda; order Sepiida; family Sepiidae; genus Acanthosepion; species Acanthosepion esculentum. The sequence goes on from OZ038475.1 coordinate 53,677,359, forward strand.
CACAGATGACAATACAATACGAAAAGTGTAGTTCTATCGCCAAAACAAGATATTCCAAACGGAGCTCCAAAAATTTACAGAGAAACTGGAAAAGCAGTTATAGATGTCAAAACGCCACCATCTATTGAAAAAGTGCAGATATTTTGGCAGAATAGTTGGAGTTGCCCAAAGGAATATAACTACAATACAGAGAGGGGCCAACGAGAAAAAGATCGAATGATAGATACATCTCTACAAGAATGAGAAAATATAACCACAACCTAACATTAGTTAGGCAAGTTCTAACGAAATCAAACAAATTGAAATCCCCAGGAAATGACAAGGTATCCAATTTTTGGTTCTATCAAAAGTAATCAATCCAGTGATTCTTAGTAATCACAATGAAGTCCCAGAATGGATGACTGAAGGTATTATCTCCTTACAAGAATGAGTGAAACAGATGATCCGAAAAATTATAGGCCAATAACATGTCTGTTCGCCACGTATAAATTGAACTCGTCTGTCCTGACAAACTGTACTTATTATTTTCTCGAAGAAAACAACATTCTTCCGTTGGAACAGAAGGGATGCAAGTGAGGTACATATGGTTCATCAACTATTGATAAATAAAATGATCCTGGATAACTGCAGGGAAATCTCAGTACATTGTGGATAAATTACCATAAAGCCTTAGATAATGGGCCACACACCTGGATCCTCAAGACTTTGTAAATGTACAAAGTAATACAGTGATAGTAAATTTCCTTAAACACAGCATGGTGATATGGAAAATCACATTATACCTAAATCACACCAAAGTCACTGTCACTTCCAATAGCCTGAATATCTGACGAGTAATCTTTCAAGGAACAAACAATAATAGCTATGGATACAAAGTAAACAAGAAATTGTTCAATCACCTACTCTACATGGATGATCTCAAACACTTTGCCAAAGACGGCAATGAGTTGAAGGGTCACTTTAATACTGTAAAATGTTTCAGTGACGACACACGGATGGATTTCGGGTGAGATAAATGTGTAAAAGTAACATTCAAGAAACGTAGAATTGCAGAAACACACACAATAGCTCTATTTTTTGTAACAAAGATTAGTGTACTGGAACAAGAAGTAGCCTATAAGTACGTAGGAATTAGCGAAGAAGATGGAATATAGCATACCCAAGTGAAGGAGAAAGTAAGAAAATAATATTAGGCATGTGTGTCTCGTATTGAATAGACGCCAAAAGGAGAAATCTTCTCACTTGTCACCGCATGCATCAT
>OZ038475.1:53683619-53766119 GCA_964036315.1 Acanthosepion esculentum
AAGAATAGATTGTTTTACATTTATATTCACCCAATACAGGCCGCCGGAAAGCCACTCATTGTAGAGTGTTACTGTATAGTGTATGAGTGTAAGAAAATTAGGAGTTGAAGTTCATCGGATTATGCACGAAATATAACGGTTAAGCATTAGATTTGAAAAGTTCAAGATCTTTGTGAGTGGGAAAACATCCTAGTTGGAGTCTGTTTCACAAGGCAGCGGTTTTTGGGAAAGAAGATACCCGAATGCAAATTACTTCTTACTAATGGAATATGAATGGAACGGTGCCGATTTATCCATATGTAAGTGGCATGGCGAGTCCCAGTTGCAAATTTCAAAGTTGGTGGAACCAAGGAATGTAGCTTGTCAGATTACGTGCCATGGATATAGCGATAGAGCTGCTAAAGGCTCACGACGTTTCGTCTATGAGAAACGTTTTTTAAGCTGAAAAATAATTCATCACCCACATAGACGACGCGTAGACGATTTTAAACTCTATCAAGACAGGGACTTCAGTCCAGATATAGCAGCAATACTCCATTTTTGTTCTGATCTGGATCTTGTAAAATATAGAATATATCGAGGGAGTCATATACTTACTGGGGCGGTAGAATGAACCGAACATTTTTCTGCATCTTTAGCAATGGCAAACTAAACAGAAATAAATAGACATGAAATAATACATTACGAGGGAAATTGTATAATTCTTCTATTATTCCGGTGCCAATTCGAGTCTAAGAAAATATCAGTACATCGAATGTACATCAAATGTTTATTTTCAACATCCGTATAGATTCCTTTCTTGCACATTTAACTCAAAAGCAAATTCCACAATAACTTCTGTACTCGTAAAATCTGCATAAACAATATGGTAAAATTACACACGTATTTCAGTCCCTAATTAGATGTGAGCTTTTTTGGTGGCCATTCTTCCTCTTTAAAAGCCGTGTCTATTCAGGGCGTGGGCGATCAATGCTTTTCAAAAACTTCCTATCTTTTGTAGCTCTTAGTAATGTTTTTAATAATCCTTCCTACTTCCTCTTCTTCCATCGAGCCTGATATGTATGTTACCTCTGTTTCCTCTGTAACTTCTGACTTCAGTCGATCCTGTGTGTTTCAATTTCTCCAAGACACATTCCTCATTATGTCCCTAGAAATTTGAACCCTTTCCGATTCTAAGTATAAATGTTCTAATTGTTTCCATATTCCTTAACACTTCCTCTTTGCTCGAATGTTTTGTCCATGGTATCGTCGGTAATTTTTCCGTAGAACCACATCTCTTTTGCCTCGGTATTCCTCTTCGTTGAGGAAATTCTCCAGTATCCACTGACATATATGAAGATCGATATTCCATAGTAGCCCAGCAGTCGTTTTCTTACTGAAATTTACATTTTTCTTCGCATTTTCTTGACCATTTGGAATATATCTATCTTTATTCCAGCACGAAGTCGGATTTCTGTGTCACATTTTATGACTTATGTTAAAACAATTTCATGATGTCTAAATGTCTATTTTTATATATCCAGTTTGTGGCACACATCTTTGTTCCGCTTGCTGACAGGTCTTATGGCAACATCACGATGAAACACCAGTTCCCGAACAATCAAAGAAGTTAAGCAACGTTGAGCGTGTTCAATAACTAGTTAGGTGAACGCTTATGAATACCAGGTGTTGTAAGCTAGGATGTGCAGGTGGTATAATTACCCGAAATTGTTAATCGTAGACCCGAGTTCCAATTACCGTTGGGTTCAGTATTTCACTTGCGCGTAAATACCCTTGAGAAAGATACGTATCTACCTCTTCTTCCCTAAAACTATGGGTTGATTAATAAGACTTGTATCATTAAAATCATTATTATATTAAAAAAAATATCATACGATCTAAAAATATTTTCTAGCTTTAAATAAACTGCAAATCATGGATAAGCGGTGATTAATCAATCAATCGATTCGAATCTTGCTGACAACCATTTTGTCTTTTTAAATTGAGAGTTAGTCCTTTTTTCTTGCTTTCCTTTACTATCTTTTCTATAAGTCTCTCCAGTTTTTTTTCTGTGTCTTATATCAGCAAAATATTAACATATTATATTACGTTATTGAAATTGTTCCCACCAATTCTTTTAGGATTTTTAGCTCTTTGGGGATTCCTCGGAATAAAGTTTAATTATACCCGGTGTAAAGATGGATATTTGTCTTAAGCCTCTTCCTCCTTTTATTTATTTGCTCAATTAGGAATAAATAATTCTAAATCCTTGGAATATCAGAACACTATGAAGAAGAGACTAAAAACAACAGAAATATGGTTCTACAGAAGGATGCTGAGAATAACATGGGCTGATAATGTGAGCAAGGACGAAGATTTAGAGAAAATGGAAACAAGAAAAACACTCATATATAACATCACGAAGAGACAGCTGAAATTTTTAGAGCGCCTAGTGAGGAAAAAGGGCATGGAAAATTTGATACTCACAGGTCAGATTGAAGGCAAGAGATAAACAACGCATAATCTAACTAGAGAGCTTGACCAATGTATGTTGGATCAAAAATTTAGAGAGATAACGAAAATACAAAATTTATGAAGAACTGCTAAATCTAAGAAATTATGCAGAGCAATGACATCACACTTCCTGAAGAAAGGGTACATAGAAGAAACTGCTAGTATATTCTCTGGATTATTCTTTTTTTGACAGTAGGGTTCACCCTGTTTAAGGCCCACAGCCACTCAAGGTAGAAGCCTGAAGTTAAGTCGTACTTTATTTGGATAGGAGGGAAAGATAACGTTTGACTCTAGACTTGAAGAGGTTAAGATTGTAGTGATCTGGGAAACATCCTCTAAGGAGTCTTTTCCGCAGAGCAGTGGTTCGCGGGAAGAAGCTATTTAAAAGGAACTTTCACCGATGGAATGCATAGGGAATTTCCAAATAAGTGAGGTTTTCCTAGAAATCCGAAAAAACCCTTGTAATATAACATATCAAATGTTTTTAGTTTACTTGTAAGTATACATTTGCTTAATGTCCTATATCGTGCCTGTTCAGAATTCTAGTCATGAAAAAACAAATATATCGAATTCTTTGTATTTTTTTCTATTCTAATGGGCCTTCGGATTTCAGTGTCACTTCTATCTCTCCCCTGTTAAAACACTTCTCATATATTTAAATTTTTATACTTGCTTGGTTTCAACATCTATTCCTAGGTAGCCTCCAGGGATCTTCCTCTTGCTGACAACGATCTACGTGGTATAAGCTTTATCCTAATCCTGTCTCAGCTATACACCAAATGCTGAAAATGGCTTTAGAGGAGTCTTATGCTACAGACCGGCTTCAAGACCGACAATCTTTCCGCGGAGCGGTAATCGCAGATATGGGTAATTTAAGTGCATTTCGATAAAGAGAGCAATAATAAAAAAGAGCAATTTATTAAAGGGAGGAAAGAATCTATAATCTTTTGAGCCTCATGTCCGGGTTCTAGCCCGACCACATCCATGCGTGTTTAGTTTCTCTGAATCAATCCCTATTACACTATTATCACACCAATATCAACTCACCATAATTTAGAATTAGTGTAGAATCTGGAAATTAGTTGGGGTTCGAAAATTAGTTGAACATTATTATAAATAAATAAACTATATATTAATTGTAAAATGTATTTACAGTTATGATAGATATTATTGTGTAGATGTATATTGAATATGAAAAAAAAAACCTTTTAAATTAAAGTCCAGTATTCAGTTTATCTATTATATAATTTTTAAAAAGTTAATAATTTCTTTGTGGCCTGGTGATTGGGGATCTCTGATTGAGAGGAGCTATCCAAGCTTTACTGGTTTCTTCTTCCTCAAATATTGAATGCAGTCATGTTCTGTATATGACAATTTTTATTTTGACAATTAATATAAAATATATTCATCACAAATGATTACACCCATGGCTGTTTGAACATACGCAAATCATTGTTAGCACGGTTTTATAATCTTATAAAGATGTGAAAATTTGTCTTGCATAAATGTTAGTATGACTAGATTTTTACACTTGTCTCGCAACAGAAATCTGTGATTCAATTCTTCACTTAATTTAAGAAAGACATGTGAAACACAAGTAACCGGATAATGGGCAGTCAAATCCCGTTGAAAGTTACTTATTTATTCTTATCACACGCTATCTAATTTAAATCTCATTGGATTTTTACTTGAAAAGATTGTTATATAACACAAGAAAGAGATAAATTAAAAAAGTTAACGATTCATCGTATTGCAATAATTTTCTTTTTACCTATTTTTGCATATAGATAGAAACGATATATATGGAGAAGACACATAACTCGAATTCACGCCCACATACCAAGGACATTTTCTTTCAAGCCGAAAAAAGGATACGGCTACTATTTGGTAAGTTACGTATGGAAGTGTAGTGTTCAGTAGTGTTAAATTATTTTCGATGGCCTTAGAATCTGGTGTACTCGCATGCAATTCCTTAAATTTGTCATTTTAAGTTACTGTAAACAAAATGACACTTAAAATCAGGAGATAGTGTAAATTTCTGGAATACATTGTAAGACGGCATAGTGATTTTCCAAGCATAGGTTAGATGAGGCACAAGGCCGAAATCATGGGTGCACCCAGTGAGTATCGAACTCACTACTCAGTCGTAATTTTTCTACGGATACAAGCTTGTTAACCATTACACTAGTGCCCCATCGTAAGTTGGCGTGGACAATGTAGCATCCATATATTGAAGACGAGATGTAAAGAGTGTCAAACCCAACAGAGCAGTGTGTTGAAGCGATTGTGTTAAAAAGTAAACAACCATTGCTAAGTGCAAAAAGGTTAAGACGATGTGGAGAGTCATGAACGGAGATGACACATAAAAAGGCAGATTCAACAAGTGGCAGTGCAGCATAAACTAGAACATAGTCGCGCATAAGTGTCACATTCTGGTGTAATTCCAGTATATTCGCTAGGTGCTATAACTGAAGGGTGATCTTTATATCAGCTTTCTAAAAACTGACTTTCAACAAATCTGTTGAACCGCGTCAAAAAGCGCTTGTATTGGTAGAAGAAATTTTTATCCAATGCAGAAATCTGGAAAGGACCTCATTAGCCCTGAAGAACGTTTAAATTTTACTTCATCTATGGGGAGAAGACTGCTTAGAAATTCTATGAAAATAGAGATTGCATAAGAGTTTACTTATATTACACAATGATATATTATTATACATTGGATTCAAATCGGTGAATCGATTAAACTTTTTAACTTTTTGATTTGAATATTAGGTCATTGAATAATTCATATTAGTAGTTTGGTCCTTCCGTTCACTTTTTAACTTCCTATGAGATGTTTATTGATATATGTCTAACGTTTGCATATGAGATAGAATATTTTAAATTATCATTCCTATATTGTGTTATAGAATTCGATGTTTTCTATTTTTTATATCAACGTGGAGCGTATCTTGATGATCTGAGACCATTTAAAAAAATAATTATTATATCTTTGGAACATCTAAAACTTTCTCTCACATACATGCACACATTTAAATTGCAGAAGTAAAACCTGTGTCAAACGTTAAAACAGAAATTATTTAATAATTTTACAAAAAAATATACTTCGATTGATAAACTGTTTGAAAACTTGTTAGGATTTTTAAAGCTTATACTAGGTCAAAATGCATTTATATACAATTCTTAAAATTCTTGAATGCAGGACGTAAGACTCAATTATGAATAATCTTGGAAATATACGAGTGAACAATCTGAATATTGTAAATATCAGTTGTTAGATTTGATACTTCGCAAATCAAATATACAGGAAGAGTTTAAGGTTTCAGCTAATTTGTGTTACGTGAAATATGCTGAAAAATGTTATTTTTTAAATTACTGTGTAAACTCGTTACATTTTTTTAATAAATATTATATAGCTTATTATAAACAAAATATATGCACTATACATTATGTCTATACTTACTAGGCAAGTCAATCTTTTATACAATGCTGCCAATATATTCAGGATATATTTGTATTAAAATGATAAACGTCTCATGTGAATTTCCGCTTATAACATCTGTTGTTTTTAGAGTAACATATTTGCTTGAGTAAGATTTTATTATGCATATCAGTAGTTGTTCATCAGATTGAAAACATGTAAATATAATATTATAACTTACTTATTTTCTTTCTTTTTTAATATCCGATATCTGAAATTGCTATAGGTCGTAAGAGATGTTAAATCTCAAAACACAATGCAGATAATGGAAAGATACTGAGTGATCGGAACAAAATATTTGGAAGGAGCGAACAATATGAAAAGCGATCAGAGAAGAATAAATAAATATTCGATCAAAAATTATAAGGAAAAATGGCAACCAATATAAAAACGGCATTAAGTAAAGAGAATGTTTTAGTGATCGTTACTTGGCGTTTAATACAATTTAAACTTTAATTTTTATCTTGTCTAACTTAATATATATTGAGTTTTTAATGCAAAACTAACAAGGGAAATCGAAAGAAGTTAAATGGAATTTGGTTAATATTCTAAATGGGATAAACTGCTTTCTATGAATATGCTAATGGTAAAGGTGGGATTAACCGTTTCCTTATAAGAAAATATTCAGAATTCGTTGATCGAACGGTTAAACTTTTTGTTTCGTGTGATATTTATAAAGTCTCTCTTCAAACAATTTTTCAGGAAAATGTGTTTCTCTAATCCAGTAGTTGCTATCGCTTTTTTTTAGTACTGATTGGGGGGGGTCATTACTAAATTCTGTTTAATGCATTGTGGACAGTCAACAACCTGAAAATATTTTTCTCTTTGTAGCTGCCGATGAAACTCGTCAAGTGATGCCGTTACTGTTATTTGATTAGATTCTTTTTTATGATGCAGCGCGAGTCCACTAGATCAAAGTTCAGTCATTTGCAAGAGCCAGAGTGTTCATTCGCTTAAAGATAATCTCAGCCTTTATCTGAGAACAGATTTCTGTATAGCTGATAGTTTTGATATTTGTGCGCGGTTTATCCGACATGCATGAGATCTAGATAGGTATCAAGAACTGACAAGGCCATTCAAAGCAGTACTCGTGTCTTTAGTTTAATGCTTTCTTTTTGCATTGTCATGTGATGATGGACAAAACTACCTCTCGCGCAGCCTATTTTGTGTTCAATTTCCTTACCTCCTATACTAAATGTATTATAACTGATCCATACACGGAGGTATATGAATTGTTTAGCATTTATGAATTACACATTCTGAATTCTTAATGAAAGATTCATGGTTATGTGTCACCGCTGATTTCAGCTCAAAAGCAGGTCCTATTTTCTGTTTGGTAAGTTGAAAGCTTTTGTTCTAGATATGAACACCGACCTTTGTCTCTGAGGATTTCCCATGTAATTACTTTAGATATACTTTATTAGCCACCTTTCGTTTTAAACTTAGCACTAACATCTTTTCGCAATGGTTTGTCTTGCCCCACTTCAAGTGACACTACTCTGAGTGCTTTTTAAATATTTCGCAATGCATTAGTAGCATTTAATGAAGAGACTCTGTTTTTAGGAATTATGTATGCTGTTTCTTTTAGAAACAGTGTTCTGCTGACGAAGAATGAAAGTAATCTTCTGCTGAACCACTTTGCTGCATCTATATTCTTCGATCCTTTTCACTCATTTCGTTTAAACATATTTTGGCTTACTTGCTCTCTACTACAAAGCGTAGAAAGGATGTCCGTTTTAAAGCCTTAGCCCGCAGCGATATCGTTGTCATTTGATATCGATTTAAGTAATTTTATTACTTTTTTGTGCTAACATGAAAAAAACTGAAAGCGACTAGCTTTGATAAGAATAATACACCAAAAGGAAAGTAAGCGAGAATATTGTTTGGAACAGAGATAGAGTTGGAATCGATATAGGAATATAAAGATTTCGTTATATTAATCGAGTATGAAAAGAGCGGGAATGGGAAAATGTTACTAGGACTAGGTTTAAAGAGATGTATAGAGGAAGTAAATGCAAATTCTGAAAGGAGAAAATGTTTGAGCTAGAGATAAGTATAATGTATTTGAATAACAGAAGGAAAAACAAAAAAAGAGTAAAATGACTTTAAACAAAAGTTTTTCATATTATAAGTTATAATTATCAACTCATTCATTCGTATTATTAAGTGTTCAGGGCCAAATACTGTATGACGTATACACCATTGTTTAAAGAGTATACGAGCACATAGAAAACACCTGAAAACAATCGGCTTATGACCAAATCACGTTGAAACACCGGTTCCCGTAGGAAAACCGAGGTTAAGCAACGTCGAGCCTGGTCAGTGTCTTTTCTACAAATACTTTCATATTAATTGTTCGGATGAGCTCTTTGGCATGGTACCAAGACTTTTTGAATTTAAGCGCAGTATTAGTCAGGCTTAGATATCTGATAGATTTACAGATGAGCTGGTTAGATGTAGCCGTAAATTCTATGATAACTGTTTATTTTCTCGCACTTCTGGCTCCATACTTTCCAGACAACTTTAATATGGAAAAATTTAAATGCTATGTCAATTGCTAATAAATGCCCTCTTCCCGTTCACTATTAAAGCTTTCTGTTCCTAATTATTCCACACCCTGTAACACATGGACTTTACTGCTTTGCATAGGGTGATACCACTTAAATTTTTTTTAAAGTAGCAATATGGGCTACACCTTGAAAATACCAGATGCAGTAAATATGCATGTACTGATCGTGTAATAGATAACGGCTCAGAATTTTTAATCGGAGATCCAAGTTTAAATTCCTGTTGGGTTCGTTATATTCACTTATGCGCGAATACCCTTAGGGACTGTATTAATCTACCACTTCTCCCCCAGCTATGGGTTAATTAGTAAGACCTGTATCAGTAAAACTTTATTATCTAAAAATTCTTAGAATTTAAAAATAATAATTGGCTCTAAAAATAAACATCAGTGGGTTAATAAGCTTTAGAAAATGAGTCAATGAAAACAACCATTATGAAAAGAAAAGAAAAATAAACTATTATGTCATACGGACGAGGGTATATCAATAAGTTCGTAACATAACATGAAGTTATTAGCGGGATTTTATCTGAAATCCTCACTGTATAATGTTCGAATTAAGATTATTTTCCACTGAATGCATTAGTGTAAATGGAAACATTTGTTAATGTTGAGCAAAGTCACTGTATTTTTTCATCGCCAGACTAAAGTCCTATTGATTTACCTATATTAGTTCCGTCTGGAATTACAAACTATTTTTTAGTCAATTGTTGTTCCTGCTATTCCCAGGAACAAGTTGAAAAACATTAAACAGCGCATTCTGTCTAAATTTCTAAAATGAAGACGTACGATGTTTATGGCATGATCTATTAAAAGACGTGTCCTATTCTTATTTATCAAGGTAAGAAAGTTTCAACTTCGTGAATAAGAGCGTTGGTTAGGAGCGTGTAGTTATTTGGCAGCCGCTGATTCAGTGTCGGTGTTTGGGACTTAACGTCATGATTTGGTTCTGCAGTAAATGAGAAAAAGGAAACCCTATTTTGAAGAATTAAAATACTTCAAATTAAAAACGTCAATAAATATATCACAAGCTATGGATCAACTGCTATTCTCTCGTATGTATAAAGGTTTAGTTACTTTTTACCCATGATAAGCATCTTTTGTTTAGATATTTTCTATGAATTCGTACAATTTAAAGCAATATATATATATATATATATATATATATATATATATATATTGGGGAAGTAGATCAGTATTCAAACATATATTGTTAAACATAATCAACGAATGGCTCTTATATTTGATCATGAGTCGTTCGAAGCTTCGTATATTTGCTTTAATTTCGGGAGACAAAAACTGTTCAATATTTGAATATTTTTTATTAAGCTGTTCCTCGATCTAAGCTTTCGTCTCACTTGATGATGGCTCACTCTTATGGCTGCTCATGTGAGCCGAAATCTTAGATCAGGGAACAGCATAATAAAAAATATCCAGATGTTGGATAGTTTTTTTCTTTAGTTTCTCCCAAAGATAAAGCAACTATACAAAGCTTAGAACGGCTTATGATCAAACATAATAAACATTTGTTGCCTGTTATATTTAACAATATATGTTTATATATATATATATATATATATATATATATATATATATATATATATATATATATATATATATATTTCGTTTCCCGACCTGAATATTCGAGAAATCTTAATAAAGAAAACATGCCCTGTAATGACGCTATTTTTCTCCTATGTCTGGCCCCTTCTTCTTCTCAGTAGTTAGCCCCGCTATCTTTGTTGAGTAATAAAGAATTTACCAGACTTCCGGCCATCTATTGGTGCCCGTGTGTCGTTTCGATTAGTTTAATTCGGGCCTTCCAGACACTTACAATATTGGGATTGGGGACGAAATTTTGTGTGGTCCCCTCTATGGACATTGTGTACCGCTGTTAAGAATGAATGATTCTCAACTTACAGCCCTTTGTAACTTTTGACTCTTTGCTTAAAAGGCCATGGTCGGAAATCAGGTTGGAATAAGGACTTCTTTAATCAATTGCACAAAACTATTGATAACTCTAGGAAGTAGGTTATTGAATATAAAAAAAAATTGGTGAATAAAATGTCTCTATTATTTACCGCTAAATTAAGTTCTCCATTTTGTGCGTCATGTTGATGTGAGAATCTAGCAGTAATTTCTATAAAATAGTGGAAGTGACTGCTAGTCATACATGTGCCTGCGTGTTCGCACCACCCAACGAAAATGCGTGTGTGTTTCTTGCGAGACACCAGATGACTCCTTTATCAGAACCGATTCCGCGTCTGGGGATTCGTGCCTGGTAGTCTCTCGTTTATATACATGACACTGATTTACCTAATTTCTCCACCCTGACGATGTTAATATTAGGTCTGTTAATAATCAACTAGCACTCGTTTTGTCTTTACAATTTTCTGACTTTTATTACTGCAAATATAATGATGTTTTGGGACGAACAGCACCAATATAAACAAATCCCAAGATTGAGAATTAGACATAATTCAGATACATTCTGTGTTTATAAGAATTTGGGTCACACTTTTCTGTAAGAATACGCAAGTTGTGGAATGATAGTATAATGAAAACCAACTCCAGAATTTAATTTATCAAGAACATAAAATTCTTATCGGGGGGAAGAGGTTAGGGCGAAGAACATTGGTTTTCCTCAATTTGTGAATCTTGTCTAGTTAATTATAGGTTAGATTCTATTTGGAACCGTACTTAAACTAATTTTAATATTTTAAACCATAATTTTTAAACCGTTTCTTTTTTCATTTTGTTCTCAACCATTCAACCTACTCTCAAAGGAGAATTTTATTAATCATTGTCCAATTAGTAGTCCTTCCAACACACACCTGCAATTTTATGCAATTGAACATTTGAACAGAGTAAGTACGTGGAAAGCATGATGTCTCCGAGGGCTTAACAGCGTAGTAGCTTAGATGTGGATACAACTAAGATATATATAACGGACCCCTGTTTAATTATAATTCTATCTATCTATCTATCTATCTATCTATCTATCTATCTATCTATCTATCTATCTATCTATCTGACCTAATATATATATATATGTGTGTTTGAGTGTATATATATATATATATATATATATATATATATATATATATATATATATATATATGTGTGTGTGTGTGTCTGTGTGTCTTTGTATGTGTGTGTCTATATGACTCTTAACAATAAGCAATGTGTCACGGCACTCTCAAACTTTTACTGGGAAATTAAAATAGAAGACTATACACCAGAGGTAAAATGGAATTTCTTCGGCAAATCTACACCATTTCCGACCACGGCGACCAATTACAATCTGTGTTTACCTGAAAAAAAAATTCATCCTCAAAAATATTAATGACCGAAATCTACTTAATAATCGAAAATAGCTTATGTTAGCTTGTAATCACAGAAAGAAAAGTCTCTTAAAGTAATTTAATTATAGATTGATATATTATCTATCACAAGCCCTTTATATATTTTAGGTTACATACTGATTACTCCCCTTTAAAAATTGTAACGCCTATTAATACTTAACGAGCTACTAAGCGTTTCTAATTTAAACTTTAAGCTTACACTAGTCCCCGACCTACAGTCTAAATTTTGAATTTACACTTCAATATTATATTAAGTTTAACTTTGAGCGTTGAATCTGCGTTTGATTTAACGTTCCCCCCATGATGCCCAGTATTTCTTTTTAGGAATAGGGCTTCATCCAGAAGTTCCTGCCTGACGTGTTGGTAAATCACGAAACTTTAAGTTGCACTTCGAACGTAGGGCATTTATAGCCACTATTCTTTAGAGCTTTATTTTAATTTAAATTCGAAAATTTATTATAATTTAAATTTCTAAATAATATTATAATATAATTCCTGTTAATACAAAATGACAAAATGTAAACTTCCTCGATATAACATTACATTTAATGAATAATATATACCTAACTTATAAAACATATAATACTAATCCTTTGTATATACACCCCAAGTCAAATCATTCTACATCTATAATAAAGCATGTACCTTCATCTATTGAAAAGAAAGAATAAGTATAAATTCTGCAAATGAAAAAAATATTCTGTGAATACAGTAATTTTTATAATCAACTTCTAAAGAATAGTGGCTATAAAAACCCTAACATCAATCATATAAAAAATAATTTCAGAGTAAAAAATAGAATAGAAGAATTATTTAGTACACACCCCTGTTCAACCAAATGGTTAATAAAAAGTTAAGACAAAATTTTTCCCTTTAATTGTAAAACATTTTCTAGAAATAGTAAACTTAGAAACATTTTTATAAAAATGTCTTGAAATGAATTCACAGCTGTACTGAAAATTTAGAAAAGATTATAAAAAGGATAATATAAAAATCTTGAATAAATATTGATGCCATAATCAAGGAAATAGACATCCTGAAATAAACAATAATAAAGAAAAATTATGTAACTGTAGAAATCATGAAAATTGTCCTTTGAATACCTAATGCCACATAGAATCTATAGTTTACCAATGCCTCATCCAGTGAGAATCCTAATATTGTGAAAATCTATATCGGATATACAAAAATTAATTTAAATTAAGATGAAGATAACATTTCAGAAATATGAAGTATCGTGACCAAACATCGCTATCCAAATATTTTTTTAAATTAAGAGAAACAAATAAAACACCAAAAGTAAAATGGAAACTAATAAAAAAACAAGAACTTTTAGATGGTTAGATGACCCTTGTCCTTTATGCCTACACGAAAAATGTATATGTTATTAAGTTTCTGAAAAATAAAAATTTAATAAATCAATGAAATGAAATAGCAGTTTTCTGTAGACATTATATACTCCTTAAAAATTAATTATAAGAATAATTCACATATTTATATCTATTATTTGATCATAAATTAAATAATTTATAGATGCGTAATTAAATTCTAATATTTTAACTTTACTGTATTAAATATAGACTATTAGTAAATTAAATAATAATTTTTTCAGAAGTTATTCTTAGCATCGCTTGAGAAGGGAACCGAGATTCGAATTTTAAGTTTAAGTATTGTAAAGTTAAATTTTAAGATTTAAGTTTCGGTTTCGTAACATATTAATTTCTGTGTCGTGATGGAAACACTATTTTAAAAAAATAATTATAGTATATATATATGTATATATATATATATATATATATATATATATATATATATATGTGTGTGTGTGTGCGTGTGTGTAAACATGTATAAATATTCAGTACATGCTTGTCCTTTTAACCGTTACATATTAACTGTAAAAAGTTTATTCATAATTACATTCCAGACTTATAACCTCTCATTCAGAAATATAATTAAAAAAAATTAAATTGACAGACCTTGTAGGTTGAATGTAACAAGACGTTTTTGGATCAATTCTTATATAAGTGAGGCGCTCTATATAAATCACGTCTCTACTACTATCAACCTCACTTCATTTAACAGTGGGAATGGAGTGTTAAAAGTTTGTTTTTTTTAAATAGAAAGATGCTCGTGAGAATTGAAGCTGCGCCCAACACTGGAAGGTTCGGAATAAACGCTCCTATTCAAAATAACACAAAAATAAAATACAAGTTAAACACGATAAATACTAACAACACAAAATTCAACCCTTTTCCCTTAAAATTGTCTACAGAAGTGGCCGAAAGGTGTTGGAGCAATGACAATTATGGAAAATTACTGTACACCCTATTTCCTACGAAACGGAAAAACGTAAGGATGCTGTAAAAACTAAATAAAAATTAATGAAATTATACTTGTATGCCATATTTAATGAAATATGTTTAATAGAAATGTTGCTGCCCATTTATATACATTAATATATATATATATATATATATATATATATATATATATATATATATATATTAATTGATTTGAAATATAGTTTTTTCGCTACACAGTGATGACCATGTTTCAAAAATGGAAGCTAAAGCCTTCGAATTTAATTCTTTTATTAAATTAAAGACGTTAGTTCCATTTCCTCGTCAAGCGAATTTTGGAGTAACTTATTTTTTAAAATTTACGGTTTTAAAGGCACGGCAAAGATTCATAATTGAGTGTTTCCAAGGATACCGAAAAATCCATTCATCTAGACAAGTGGTGGTAGGGTGTCAATTTTTTAATTTTCGTTGTATCAGTTAATAGTTACATTCAAAAGCGGGGTTATGGGTAGGGATGTATTTCTCAACAAATTCTGACATCCGCTAAATGCATGTCGTCTGGGTTTTTTTTATAAAAATTTCATTTTTAACGGCAAAAATTCTTACGGTATTTTTTCTATTTGTATACTTAAAGATTTTGGGGGGCTGTTTAGGCTAGAATATGTTTTAACTACATTTCTAAAAATTTTTAATTTTTAATATTTAATATACAATATTTCTTTTTAAAACCAAGTAAATGTATTAGAATTACAGTATGTAAAATTATTTTTTCTTATCGAATATAATTATGTATATTACCAGGTTAAATATTTTTTTTTAAAGTAAACTTTATGACAATGACGGCAAAGATAGCTAAATTATTTCACTAATTCAGTGAACTTTTATTTTTTATAAATTTAGTAATATAAATTTTCACATGTATGTACAAAGGACATGGTTCATTTAATGTCCTACATATTCTAACTTATCATATTAATTTCATTTAACTTTAGGTGTTCTATTGGATTCTTTTAAGTGTTTGAATAGCTTTGAGAGAGGTGTTAAGGTTAAAGTACGTTATATTTAATTACAATTTTAAAAGAAGTTTAGGTTAGAATCCGTTTTATTTAATTACAATTTTAAAACCAATTTAAAAAAAAATAGAATTACTTACAGTATTGAAAATTATTTAAAATTATTTATTCACATCAAATATGAGTATATATAGTATCAGGTCCAATTTTTTTTAATAATTTAATTTTTAAATATTATTTAAAGAAAAATTTTGACAATGACGGTACAAAATAGCTATTTCATTTATCTGATTCAGTAAATTTTTATTTCTTATATTTTTTATATTTTTTATGTTTTATATGTTTTTTTTATATTTTTTATATATTTTTTATAAACTTAGTAATATATAGTTTCTCATATATATATATATATATATATATATATATATATATATATATATATATATATATATATATATATATTCACAATATAAAATAATTACTAATCGATAAAACAAGTATCCTACACCATCAAAACTACGAATTTAGATTACAGATACTAGAAGAAATTTATATAAAAAAATTAAGGCGGCACTGAACAGAATCAACAATCAATACTTCAGTAATGTTCTGAAATGCCTGTAAAGAAACAGTTTTTTATGCTTTAATGTGTGCGCGAACATGACATTATAATATAGAGGAAAACATTCCATAATGGATAATTTTTTCACGTTCTTATGAACGCTCAGCACATTGTTAACCGTTTTGCATTTAAAAGCATAATGAAAAAATTACGGTAATGCATAACAAGGCACAACTGTGTATAAACATTTATAGTAATGAACAACATATAGTTTTGTACTTGCATCCCTGAAGATGATTTTGGAAGAAGATCGAAAGTACGTGTGTGTGTGTGTGTGTTGAATTTCTATATACTTCACACAAAGAAAAGATATATTAGCAAAAATATAAAGGGCGTTTCAAAGCCGACCTCAACTTATCCTTTTTGCTAATTTCTTTTAGGCAGACACAACATTTGATGAATCGTCAAAACAGAAATAAAAGCAAACAGGGCAGATGCTTACCTTCAAAACGCATTGACGTCAGAAAGAGTCACAAAGAAAAATCGATACAAAATTGCAAATAAGACTGATTTACGATGTATTTTTTCCGAAAATGTTGTATTTTTTCCGATTGTATTTTCTGTTTTACCGAATTGTTACTATCCGTCGTAGGATTCTCTCTTTTTTCAAAATGTTGTTTTTTGTTTCATGTAAACAGTCAAGCATAAATAAATAGATATTAAGAAAAGGAACAAAATAATATATATATATATATATATATATATATATATATATATATATATATATATATATATATATCATAAGAAAGAATATATCTATACTTGACCAATCGTAATAACTGCTCACGATTTCTGTCCTGAATTCCTTTCTTATTTCTCCTGCATTAATTATTTGTAAAGGTTATGCGAATATGAAGAAAGAAACAAATTAAAAGAAAGATATAAACAAAATGAATTCAATAAATATAAAAAAAAATATAAAGAAGTTTAAGACAAGAATATGTTTTATCACCGGACTTATTCAACTTATACATTGAGGTGATTCTGAGAATCAAAAGTCCTACCAGGATTCTCCATTGGCAGCCACAATCTTAATAGCATAATATATGCAAATGACACATTTTTGATAGCAGACACAGATAAGAAAACTACATACTTCCTACCGACGATAGTGAAGGAAAGCGAGAAGAAGTGACTAAACATCAATCCTAAGAAGACAAAATGCAAGGTTGTTAGCAAAAATGACAGCCCAAAGACAACTTTGGCTTTTATAATGAGCCTCTGGATTTCAGTGATATTCCATAATATAGATTCCTTGTGCTGTTTCTATAAATCCTTCTGATGAACATTTTTATGGTTCCTAGATTCTGAATTCAAGCGCATTGCGAGTTTGGCGTCATTACGAGTTAGGCGGCCATATCTCATTATTTGATAGTTGAAATGTTCTATGGTAACAGTTTCATCAATTGCACTTGTTGCTTGTGAAACTATCTTGCTTACCAGACAAATTTGATCAATTTAAATATAACATTTAAATCGTTACCTTCTGTTTGCTTAAATTATGTTCTTATATTTCTCTCGCACCTTAATGTTTGTTCTTATATTCTTTCACACTCAGTCAAAAATGATGATTATTCTGATAGTTAAAGAAAGTATATACTGTGATATTTCTGAATTCGTGAGGACAGATCAGTGACTAGTGACATTGCAGATTATTTGGATTTTATCAAAGATCTCTCTTTTCTCCTATCTATCTATCTATCTATCTATCTATCTATCTATCTATCTATCTATCTATCTATCTATCTATCTATCTATCTATCTAAAGCCTGTATGAAGTTATTAATAAAATAAAATAAACCTCGATAACTCAATAAGTTCTGAAGCAATATTTGTCAAATTTAAACTTGTCCATTTCCAACTTTAGTAAAAAATATTTAACTAAATTTTCTGGCATTTTAATGCTTAGTGTTTTGAGATAATTGTAATTTACGAAAATAGACTGACCGAAGTTAGTAATTAGTTAGTATGCAGATTAAACCTCTGAAATGTAATAAAAACTATTTTTCCTTTTTCCCATAAAATATGTTGAAACATGATTACAGGAAAGGTTCTAACAACTGCTGAAAAATAGAAAATAACGGAACAAAATCTCCTAGGAAATGTCCTCTCACTATGCAAATATTTTAAAGCGTTAAAATTGGGCTACGTAATAGATAAGAATTGACTTTTCTCAAGTAATTGTCCCGGAAGAATTTCGAATGACATTTGCTGGAACTGATGGATGGGCCAAAGAATAGATTTCACCCAATTCAAACATGCTTGTGTCTAAAAGAAGGAAACAAGGAGGCGGTAATATTATGATATGGGCTTTACTTGTCGACCAAACCATTATTGGACCATTAAAATTCGATGCAGGAGTTAAACTGAACAGTAATAACTATTGTGATTTTATTCAGAAGACTTTCTTTGCATAGAACAATACTCAGTCTAACAGTTTCAAAGTGAATGCTTCTTGTCATGTATCTAAGATTACCGGTGAATTCTTTGAGCATAAAAGATTTACAGAGGCGAAGATAATGGAATGGCCACCATCAAGTCCTGATCTGAATCCGATCGAAATCTATGGTCAGTTGTGAAGATGAAATTATATTAAGGTCGTAAACAATATAGCATCAAAGCAGACCTATGGGAAGGAAATAAAACTACCATGTTGGAAACTGAAGCTACTGAAGGAAAAGGAAATATCGAAATCAACAGATAATAGATTAGTGGCTGTTATTGAGAAGAAAGGTCATCATATTAAAATGTAAAGTATTCAAGGACTTACCAGATATGTTTATTTGTTATATTATAGGTATTGATCAATTTTTGATGATTTTGTCACCGTTTTCTTGCAGCAAAATGTGATTGTTTTGCCTAATATCTTCAGAGGGCAGTATTTTTAAATAACTTCAATAAGACATTGATATTACGTAAATTTTTAACTCAGGCTTTGTTTTGATATCTAAATTGATTGTTTAAAATTTGACAAGTTTTTTTTCAAACCAAATTTGAATTATTTAAGTTTATATGACTTGCCTAGTAACTTTATACAGGACACACACACACACACACACACACACACACACACACACACACATATATATATATATATATATATATATATATATATATATATATATATATGTGTGTGTGTAGATAGGTCATTATTAACAACTTGAAAAGTCGAACGATAATATTCTAGCTAAGAAAATTGCTGGTCTCTCTCTCTCTCGATATATATATATATATATATATATATATATATATATATATATATATATTTATAGATAGATAGACAGACAGAGAGATAGATAGATAGAGAGAGAGAGACCAGCAATCTTCTTAGCCAGAATGTTATCGCTCCACTTTGCAAGTTGGTAATAATGACCGCTCTGAATTCATTCACCTGTAATCAACTGTCCATTTTCCTAGTAAGGAACCAATCTTTTTCAAAATCAATAAGTATCCTTACGCAAACGAAGGAATCGAAATAAAATTCAGGGCTGTTGACCAAGCCTTCTTTTATCCAGTGGGGCAATCCTTAGAAGTTTTATCTGGATTTCTTATTGGCGGCCACAATCTTAAGAACAAGAGATAGGCTAATGACACGGCGCTGATAGCAGCACACATAAAGGAAACTACTACAACTCTAACAATAGGTAATAAAGAGACACGGGCCGAAAGGAATAATCATCAATTGTATAAACAGAATGTATAGTAAACAGCCACCACAAAAAAAAAATCCTGAAACGCATATTGAAATTGGTGATACCAAAAATAAACAAGTACAATAATTTAAATATCTAGGAATTCTTTTAACGGACGATGGAAAATGCGACAAAGAAATCAAAAGGCGCACAGGGATAGCGAAAGACGACTTCCAAAATTTAAGCAAAGTTCTAAAATACAACAAAATTTTATTGGAAACAAAGAAATTTTTACGGAACTCTTATGTAATATTGCCACTACTATATGGCAGTGAATGCTGGGCCATCTCATCAAAGATGGAGAAGAGACTTGAGACAACAGAAATGAGATCCTACCGAGAGAATAACATGGATTAATCACCTGAACAATGTCCATTGATGGTTGACGTGATAGATTCTTGAATGTTCGAACTATCTCGACTCTATAATAATAAACAACTATTACAAGAAATAAAACCCCTAATAGCCAAAGATATTCGCAGGCTGTAATTTTTAGAACTCCTTTTGGATTACCTGGAGAAATGGGATTTCTTTCAATTTGTTTTCGAGTTCCTTTCTTTATAAGGCCCCAAGTTACAACCAAAAACAGGGAGAGTTTTGATTTTTAAGTAACACATTTCTCTTTTTCTGTCTCTAGATTTTTCGTATTTGCTTAGTTTTTTTCAAAAATCTTCGCAGAGACGTTCCTTTCAAATGGTACGCCCATATCAGTCAGTGTGCAGACATTTTTTTCTGTCTTTGATAATAATGTCTGGGTGATTTGATTGCATTGTTCGAACGTTGTTGATAGATAGATAGATAGATAAATAATAATAATAATAATAATAATAATAATTATTATTATTATAATAATATTATATATTTATATATTATTATTATTATCACCGCCGCCGCCGCCGCCGCTTTCTGTTGTATACAAATTTCATTCCTCTCCCAACTAGAGACTTAAGGTTAGAAATGGCTTCACGACATCTTCCACAAAACCGCTAAGATCACACACATTTTACATAGATAGAGTTTTATTATTATTATTAAATCTGGGTCCACGTCTTCATATTTGTTAAAGATAATTAAATTCATGCGTGCACATATTATGCACTTATATTTCTTTCTTATTATTATTTCAAATTGAGAAGCACTAAATGAAATGCAGTGACCTTTAGGCTAAGGTACCAAAATCTCATGCCAGATATTCTATCAAGACAGGAATTGTTTCAGTGTACATAGTTATGTCGATTTTCGTGAAATCTAGAAATGAAACAGTGAAATTGAGGAAGTCTTGTCCATGAAAAATAAAACAAATAAATATAAAATGAAAATAGAAAAAAATAGAAGGCATGGAAAGGTCAAATTAGGACGGATTAATTGATAAACACTGGCAAGGGCAAGTTGTAAAACCACATGAAACCCATGTACATAGAATTAACCACTGATTTCTACACCTGAAGAAGACCTTAGAGTAGAAAGATCAAAACAGTGAGAAAATGGCAACCAGGATTAATTTCATTTTGATCAGCAAATTGATTGCATTTTAATTTGCATCCAAGCTTCCTCAAAATTAAGGATTCCAGTGTTACAAGCGGCATTAAGATTTGCACGTAAGAGTTATAGAATTAGAAAGACAAATCAAAATGGTGAGAATGGAAAATGCCTCATCATCCTTCAGTTTTTCTAAAAAGAAACATGGATATTAGGGTTATGACGTTTTCTAAACAAGTAATGAAAATTACATTAATTTGTTTTACTTACTGAAAAAGGTCACCCCCAAACAGAAAATTCGATTTTACCATATACACAATAAGGTTAAATAATCAAAATATTTTTGAAGCTTTATTTTTCAATTTGCTAATGATGTAATTAGACAGTACTTAAGCATTTAACAGTTCATATATATAGCATTACATACAACGTTACAAATAAACAAAATCTTCAATGTTTCAGAAGGTTTATTTTTCAATTTTCTAATGATGTTAACTAGATCGTACTTAAATATTTTAACGCATTTAACAGTTTATAGCCGTAAAACTTACAAATAAACAAAAAAGAAACAAGTTCTAGAAGGTGCCATATCTTTATAGAAGTGTCCAGAAAATCATAGTACTTCTATACTTGTATGCAATTTTAGAAATTTCTTGTTGTGCGGGACATTTGTAAAAGAAAATAACTGAATTAAACTGTTCTGCATTATTTATGAAAAAAAGTCCATCGAATTATGATACAGGAAATCAGTTATTTTATAAAAAGGCAAAAATTTATAACATTAAGGTACGTATAAATAAAATCAAAAGAATCAATGGATGAGAGAATAAAGGTAGAAAGAAAGGAAAAAAGGTAGAAAAATTAAGACAGAAAAATAAAATAAAGAAAAGGGAAGAAACAATATAAAAGAAAGAAAGAAAAGGAAATAATGAAATAAAAAATAAAGACGTATTGTAAAACGAGAAATAAATACGAGAAAAAGAAAGCAGAAAGACAGAAATATAAAGAAAAAAACATAAGGTAGAAAGAAAATGAAGTAAGACAAATTTGAATTGATTCATTAATTTTCTACGGCTTATCAACCCTTTGCATTTTATTTAAAGCCAAAAAGCCAGAAAATATTTTCATATTGTAAGAAACTTTTTTGAGATAATAAGAATTTAGTGACACAAGTTTTACTAATTAACCCATAGTTGGGGAGAAGAGGTTGATTCATACCTTTCCCAAAGGTATTTGCGCGTATAGAATAAAATCAACAGGATTTGGAACTCGGCTTTCCGATTTACAATTCTAAGACATTACCCCTTGCATCACCCGTACATCCAACCTTACAGCACCCGCTATTCACAAAAGGATAGCCGTCTAAGTGCTGACCTGGCTTGACGTTACTTAACATTAGTGATCGTACAAGAGCCGGTGGTTCAACGTGATGTGGCCGTAGGTCCCGAGATCAGAAAAAAGACAGAAAAGTAAGAAAGAATTAAAATATAAATAAATAAAAAACGAAAGTATGAAACAAAAAGAAAAAAAAATAATGAAAGAAAAATCGAAGGAAAATGCAAGCCAGAGATAAATAATGAAATATGAAAGAAAGAAAAAGAAAGAAAATATAGGGAATAAAATTAAAAACGAAAACAAAAAACAAAAAGTAGACGAACAAAAATAAAAAATAAAAATAAACACAGAATTAACAATCGAAAGAACACAATAATGACAAAAGAAAAAAATAAGGTAATAAGTAAAAAGGAAGAATGAATGAAAAACGAAAAAAATGTTAGAAAAATATATAAGAAAAACAAAAGGAAAAATAAAATAAGAAAGAAAAGATAAATGAAAAAAGTGAAAGAGAAGGAACGAAGGAAAGAATATATGATTGACATGTACACCGAAGGAAAATGTAAACATATGGGCAAAAGGAAAAGTGGAGAAATAGACAAGCAATATATGAACACAAAAAAGAAGGAAAAGGACAGAAAACAATACGGAGTATAAACGACAGAAAGAATGATTGTAATAGATAGATAGATAGATAGATAGATAGATAGATAGATAGATAGATAGATAGATTCTTTTTGCGGCTTATCAACCTTTTCTCGACTATTTAAAACCGAAACATATTTTGGGATTGCAAGAATAATTATTTTTGCTTTTCGTGAATGAATAACCTATTAACAATTTTGGCGAGGTAATGATTTTTTTCAGGTATAAGTCCAACTATTTAACGCATAACTTGGTGGAGAAGACGGGATTCATCCGTTTCCCAAGTGTATTTGCGCGATAGTGAACGCAACGAATCCGATTGGAATTCGAATTTGTCCTTCATATTTCTCATTCCAAGCAGTTATCCGTATCTGCACATACAAGCTTAGAACACTTGGTATACCCGATCAGTTGCCCATCTAAGTACTCACCAGATCCATCATTGCTTACGTGATCGGACAAGAACAGTTGTTTCAACGTGACATGTTTGTAAGCCAGATAGATAGATAGATAGATAGATAGATGGAGAGAGGGTCTAAAATAAGAATATGAGAGAATAATTGATTAAATGAAGAAATAAAAGCAGGATGGATAGGGATTATATCCTTCACGGTCTTCTCTCTGTTAAGATTTAATTTCATTCTCTAACTAAAGCATCTTGCATTTCAAATCTTAGCCCTGAGCCTCAATTCACAGCGACTGTTGACCTGAAAAGGCCACGCTACACTCAAAATGTTAATCAAAGTTTAAAATATTTTTTTAATTTGGGTCTTTGACAGATAAAAAACAAAAAATAAAAAGACATTTTCTCTCCACTTGCAATCAGGAGAAAATGTTCAATATAAAATGACAACCATATCAATCAAGATTATAAAATGCTTCAAATATCAACGGCTGCATGGCCTGAATAGAAACTCCTCGGGGCAGGTCATTGTAGTCCAATATCAGTGCCTTTAGATTTCAGGGAGAACTGCGAGTCTGCGAAAAATGTAAGAAATGCTTGAGGAAATTGTCCCTGAAGCCATTTCAGAAAAGATTCAACGGCAATGAATGAAAACAGAACCTGTAATCTCTTCATTATTTGCTGTGCTAATGTATTGGAGGAAAATATAAAGTTTATTTGGAGAAATTCGACAAAATGTCTTCCAGCTTTTTCTGTTTGACACTGCACATATATTTCCTGGCTGTATTAACTCGCTCCAAAATTATATATCTCTAAATATCGACATCCATTATTGAGTCAAACAATCGTAAGCAGTAACACGCTACAAGTATGTGAGTTACAATCTCATAACAACTACGTATCGCAGGTTCAAAAGTATATAAGCAAGTTAGCTGGTTTTGAGCACAGTTAAGAGTAAAATGAAATGTTTTGATGACTTATTTTGTAAACAACAAAGGGAATTAAAAAGACGTAATATAAAAATTGAGATTGCATTTTAATTTTAAAAGAGCATAGCGTACTGGCAAGCAAAAAACCAAAAGAGTGTTCCACAAACAAGAACTGCAAGAGAAGTAAATGTCCGCATATAACATTCGGTTACATCTACAGATTTTCACTGTAAAATGGTGAGAACTTGCCTCCAGTCTAGTACTTGGATTAATAAAGACTTGGATAAAAGACATGATTTTAGCGCCAGAAGATTAGGCGAGAAGATTTCTTAACGGAGGACCGAGAAATCACGAAGTTATGGTTAACCAAGGCTTACTGATGTGAGAAGTGACCTGATGCTTTCCTGGAAGTGCGGACGAATATAAATTCTTATATCGCACGAATTCAGATAGGTTTACTCAAGATTAAGAAAGACATCATTCAAACAGAGACAATTGGTCTTTGTTCTCTATAGGGATTCGTCCCCACGACAAACGAGATTCAGCATTGAGCGTCGAAACTACATGTTTGCCTGCTTCCATTACAGCCGCTTTCTCCCAAACAAGTTGAAGAGTAGGGTAATAATTTTAATAACCTTGGCAAAAAGTGGATGATCTAAGTAGCATTCTTATGAATCATACTTGGTTTTTTCATTTATGAGGAAGGTACTTTTTGGATCAGATGTAACTCAAAATCGTTAAGTTCACCGCTTTGTTTTCACAGTTTTAATTGATGGCAGTAAAAATCTATCTGTAGGACAATGCATGCGACCATCCTGATTGAGTTGAAAATGAAGTTACTTGCAGTAGACATTATTGTTCTGGTTACCAATTCTCAGGATATCAACCATATTGAGCATCTATTGCAAAGGCTGGGACAAGAGAGATTGTGCCTATTAACCAAAATACACGTTTGGCAAGTACATTGAGGTTCAACAACTCATTAGGCCAAATAGCTTTTACCATATGCATTCCAAATATAAGCAAAGTATTAAAAAAAGAATAACTTCGTTAGCAACAGATAAATGAGTGCTGCATTGATATGTAATAAATGTCCTACTATATGACAATGTATATTTTAAAATCTCGTTACAGAAGGAGAATATTGGGGCCACAAAATTGTGGTTCTGCAGAACAATGTTGAGAATACTATTGACTAAACATGAGTAACGAGGTAAATTTAAAGAAAAAGTAAAAACAAGAAGTTTATACTTTGAATCAGGAAAAAGACTCTTTAAAATTCTAGAAAACGTATTGAGAAATAAGGCTTAGAAAATTTGATACACACAAGACATAAAAGATGCAAAATGGACTTAGGCAAACAGCGAGTAACTTACATAAGCTTCTGTAAATGGACGGTTGAATGAGTGCAAGGTATAGTGCAAAACAAATCTTACTATAAGTTAAATCGATAGAAAATTGTGGCGAACCAAATTCTGAAGGGACACGGCATATCGAAGGAGAATAAGGATAGTGTGTGTTTGAGAGAGGGAGCGAAAGAGAAAGGTGAGAAAGAAAGGGACAAACACAAACAGAGAGACACATCTTCTGTTCCTTGTCTTCTAACTAAAAATGGATATAAAGTTGTTTATGGCAATTTTGTTAATATAGATAGGCCACTATGAACATAATCGAAATGAAAGTATTTGAACTGGCATTCATAGCATGCAGATCGTAACCAACCTCCAAAGTACATGAATACATAGTTTTATATATATATATATATATATATATATATATATATGCAAAAAATATGGTTTTAAAGTTTGCTATATTTATGGGATAAAGTATTCAATATCAGAGATAGAGCGTATGTAAATATAGATATAAAAGTGAACATTGAAACAATGATGATTGCGTCTAGCATGAACCAGCATGACATTTCTGAGTGTTGACTTCAATGTTCACTTTTATATATACATAGGTATATTCTTTATATATATATATAGGTATATTCTTGAAGTATGTTCAGCAAGAAGGCGTCGGCATCACTCTTCTCTTCCTTCCTCGCGACCAGGCGCACCTCCCCGTGTTTTGACATCTATATGGCACGGGCGCTTCAAAACGATGCTCTCATCCACACGGCAGGCATCGGACGCACTTTGCCTCCAGTACGCCGTCGCGACCCGTTTCTTGCCTGCAGATTGACGTGAGGTGTCCGTAGGCGGAAGGCGCACTGTAAACTCCCCGCCACGTGCTTCTCCGGGTAAGTGTCTTCTGTTTGGCCCGCAAACGTAGTGTCCCTTTCTGCAGGGAACAGAGGAAACGAAAACGGGATCCTTTATGCGTGGCGAGCCGATTTATTCGAGTCAGACGTCCCGCACGGTGCACCAAAAACCTTGTGCCCCACCTTTTTTTGCTGATGATTATAATAAAATGATTTCAGAAAAAAATCTGATATTCATTTTGAAAAGGTGGTAGAATGTTGCAAGCTGCATAGTGTGATTCGAAAAAGCCGACTCAGGTGATGCAGTCAAGTTGAGTTTCATATTTCAATCATAAATGCACATGCGTATTTTAAATAATGGTAAGATATGATAATAAATTATGACTATTAGAAAAAATATCTGGGTGTCATTTTATGTTCAAAGAGCTATTTATTTCGTACTGATAATAAAATAATTAGATTGTATACACACATCAAACATCATAGTAAATGATTATTCGATTTACGTATTACTTAAGTACACACACAGACACACAAACATAATAAACTATCTCTCTCTCTCTCTGTGTGTGTGTATATATATATATATATATATATATATATATATATATATATATTAATATATATATATGTATATATATATTAATATATATATATATATATATATATATATATATATATATATATAGAGAGAGAGAGAGAGAGAGAGAGAGAGAGAGAGAGAAAAGCATTTGGTCATTTGTTTGAATTTTGGGAAGTGGGACAAGGTGAAAATCTTACAGCATCATCCTTGTGAGTGCTCGGTCAATGAATGCTGAATCTTTTCTTATCTGGAAATATATATATATATATATATATATATATATATATATAGGGGGGACCCAAAAGTAACATGAATAGTTTTATGTGTGACAAAACCGTAGTAGTGTAGGCTTTCAAGGCTAGATACCACTTGAGGCAACCATCAGCCATCAATGTATCACGTGGGAAGACGTACAGCTCCGTGGTTCACATTTGTTTTGAAGTGCTTCACGCCATTTCGTCTATTTTTACCATGGCTGAAAGGGTGCCTGTTGTAAACTGAAAAAACTGTTGAAGTTGATCCAGACCTTCTTTCGAAAGTCATCACTAGTGACGAACGTTAATGCTATGCCTACAACCCGGAAACGAAGCAGCAATCAAGTCAGTGGAAGCATCCAACTTCACCACGACCCCCAAAAAGCACGTCAATGAAGTCCAATGTCAAGACGATGCTGATTTGTTTCTTTGATGTGAGAGGAATTCTCAACAAAGAATTTGTTCCTCCTGGTCAAACTGTTAACCAGGCTTTTTACTTGGAAGTCCTGAAGGGTTTGTGAGACAAGGTGAGACAAAAAACGCCCTGACCTGTGGCAAAGTTGCATCACGACAATGCGCCACCGACCTGAGTGTGAGACAGTTTCTGATCAACGATGGCATGAACCCACTTCCCCACCCTCCCTATTCACCCGATCTCGCCACCTGCGACTTTTTTTTATTCCCCCGAATGAAGAAAGTCCTCAAAGGAAAACGTTTTGCAGATGCGGAAGAGGTTAAGAAGAAAACGACGGAGTCATTAAAAAACATAACTTCACAAGAGTTCCAGAACTGCTTTGAACAGTGGAAAACACGTCTGGACTGATGCATTGCTTCAAATGGGGAATAATTTGAAGGTGATAAGAATATAAACATGCAACAATAAATGAATGAAATTATATGACACAATTCCGGTTACTTTTGGGACGCCCTCGTATATATATATATATATATATATATATATATATATATATATATATATATATATATATATATGTGTGTGTATATGTGTGTGTGTGTGTGTTAAGCAGTTAATACAGTTAATAGCTGTTTTGAAACTGGCATAATTTTCCTTATTGCCATAAATATTACATTTCATATATACACATATTTGAATCGATATCCCATTTTTTTTAAACAATCAAATTATTACCCACCGGCCTAGATATAGTAATTAAAATATTATTAAAGAAAACGGCCAAGCCTATAGAACGAAGGGATTCCATCGGTGTGCCGGTAGATATTCATTTCCAAAGAGAGAGATATCTATTGAAAGACGTATACCCTCTAAATATAATACTATCTCTTTCTCTCTATTTCTCTCTGCATCTGTCTCTCTCTCTCTCTCTCTGTATATATATATATATATATATATATATATATATATATATATATATATATATATATATATATATATATATTAAGCAGTATGTTTACTTATTTATCGTCTACTGACTTGAATATTCTTATTTGTGTAGAGGCTACGTTTATTTATTGAACAATATGTTTGTTTTCGTCTACTGGCCTGAATATTCGAGAAATATTATTTTGAGAAAAATATGCCTTTTCCGGCAGGATTCGAACCTGAGTTCCATTAGTGGGTACCGTCATTAGAGTATCCACTAAAAATAACGTTTAAGCAATAAAGAACAGTCGGAGTAATAAATAAAATGTCCATCCCTTCTTTTACAAATTTCTTTGCTTATGTTAGATTACGAAAGCTGAGCAGATATGTATATTTCAAGCGTCAAAGTAAAATATGTTTAAAGGCACTATTCAGCATAGCTTGTCCATCGATGCATTCTGATAGACGAGTTGTCAAAGCACCTGTCTATATTCCTGAAATGAGGTATTATGTACACTATTTACATTGCTTGGACTATCGTTTTCAACTTGGTTGCCATATTTATCACAACGTTTCGGTTGTTGTACGCTCCGGCCTTCTTTAGGCCTCAAGTACACATGGCACAGTGGAAAAAAGCGTTAGTTAGATCCAGTGACAGGACCCAAAGTGTGTGAGTTCAATACCTGGTTAAGGCGGTGGAGAACTTGGAGAGGGGAATTAACAGGAGATAACTGATAATTGACATCCATTAGACATGGCACGTGGAACTAGAACAGTCTACCACAGTGAGCGAAATAAAGGGTTCATGTTGACATTCAAACGACCTGATGAAAGCCGGAGCGTACAACGGCCAAGCCGTTGTGATAAATATGGCAACAAAGATGAGGATGATATTCCGATCAATGTAAATAGTAGTCAGAGCACGTCAGGTGTAATGATGATTTACCCTAGTGAAACGCAGGTTCGAATCGTGCCGGAGGATGCATATTTTTTTTATGAAGATTTCTATAACATTCTGGCTGTTAGATGTTTTTGTCATATATATATATATATATATATATATGTGTGTGTGTGTGTGTGTGTGTGTGTTTGTGAGTATGTGTGCGTGCGTGCGTGTTTGTGTATATTGATATAATAGGAAAAAATATTAATTTGATGATCCGAAATTCCTTAGTATTTTTGTTCTTATTTATAAAAAACAGTGCTCGATACAGAAGTAGAGCTTAGATTAAAATCATTTAAAAAAATACGATTCCATCGCGACACATAATAATTTCTGTGTGGCGATGGAATCATATTTAAAAAGAATAATTATATATATATATATATATATATATATATATATATATATATATATATATATATATATATATATATATATTAAAAAGACGAGAGAAACCGCGAACGTTTTTGGTTGTAATGTAGATTTTTAAATATATATATGTATATTATGCTTTATTTTCCATAATTTTCAATATACATATTTTTTTAAAACAATCCACATTTCAACCAAAAACGTTTACAGTTTGTCTCTTCTTTTTAATATATAGACATTTCTCTCATTCATACAACTGTAACCTCTTCCCCCATATATATATACATACATATATATATATATATATATATATATATATATATATATATATATATATATACATATATATATATATATGTATACATATATATATATTTATATATATATATATATATATTTCGATATATGTATATATATATATATATATATATTAGGTATATGTATATATATATATATTTAGATATAAGTATATATATATATATATATATATATATATATATATATATATATATATACAGAGAGAGAGAGAGAGAGAGAGAGAGAGAGAGAATAGCGCTAGTCGTTTCTTTCTTTTAGGAGAACAATAATCATCATTTCTGGTGCTACTTTATGTTTGTGATCAATTCTATTCGTTTTTAATTTCAAAATTAATTTGTTTTTTTTTAAATTTGATTGAATACAATTTTTATATTTTAATCGTGCACCACATTGTTTTCGTATTAGTACTCTCAGAGTGTTATTCGTTGTATTTGTTAAAAAAAAGAATAATTGTTAACACCAACAACTGATCTCCGACGAAGGGTTGGCCGAAAAGTTCCTTAGATATTTACTTTTCTCATACTATTAAGATGCTTACATTGCTGCTATTGAAGAGTTTAATAAGCTTCCGTTTTATCAAACAGTTTTCAAATACACACACACACACATATATATATATATATATATATATATATATATATATATATATATATATATATATATATATATATATTACGAGTATATGTATAAAATGGTAGTTGGATAATTACGAAAGCGCATTTTTCAGGAAGATTTGAGATGAAAGAATATCGTTACTTCGCTAATTATTCGGGCGACAGCGCACATTTCAGATGCTTTGATCATTCGATAGTTGATGGATTCTCTGAGTTTTCCTCACTATTTCGATGAAATTATTGGTAAGAATCAACGATGTCTAAGAGTGGCTGTACCCATTCTCGCAAGATCATAGTGCACATATTTAAAAAAGGATCGTATAACCAATAACGAATAACATGTAATCGGGTGTATAAAGAATATGCATTTTATTCTCTTAATATTTCCTAATGTTTCAGTCAATTAGCATCCCGAATATGATAACTCTTCGTTTTGTTAGTCGAGGCGCATCATTTGAAGCATATGTTAAAATGGTTAAGTAAGGATTATTAAAAATAAACATTAATTAGTAATCAATAATTCAATTACAAAATATATCAATATTGATTTTTCTCTATTAGAACCTTAAAACGCCAAAAAAAAAAGAAAAAAAGAAAGAAATGATTTCCTTTTGAACGATGCGAATTCATCGATTTTTCTCTCTATACTTTATCCGAACTCATCAGTTTCAATCAAAAACATAGAAGCAACGAGGAAACACAACATCAAATGTTTCAATTATTTTATACCGTCACTAAAAAAATGCTACCTTTGAAAATATCTCTTCTGAAAGTCTTATTTTAATGAAATTGTAATTACCTTGCTTTAATGTCTAACCCAAACATCTACTTCCAATCATTGATTTAGTTTTGTAGATTTTCCTTCTTCCTTTTCTTAATCTTTTTTTTTTTAGTTTTCTACTAATATCAGTTTGAGCTCAACATATCTTTTAATGTGACTATTTCCCAGGGCACGTCAAATATATGCTTGTCAAAATGAAGCGTATCATTTAGTGGCGTCACAGACTTATCCCCAAATTTCTATGGTGCTTTGCATATTTATCTGAACAGTTACTTATTTTCTCAACAGAATAACAAAGAAGTTTACCAAATAGCATAAAACGCATCGCTTGAAAACTTCAAAAGTAGGAACATTATAATGGATATCACATATAATTTGAAGAGGGAATAATGACATAAACAAGACGTTTAATTTCCACAATAAACAAATGGAAAAAAATTTCCATCAATAATAATAAAGAGAGATAACAGTGAACTTAAAAAAACGATTTTGCTAAGAATAAGGAAAACGGTTTATAAATTTTAACCGGTTAATGAATGCTGAATGTTTCCTTGTAAGGAAACGTCTAAACTCACAATTATCATTACTAATGGCAATGAGCTCGCAGATTTCATTTCGATGGAGAAGAGAGTTCGATCATGATGTTGTTTTCTGTAAAACGTAATTTATTTACATTATTTAAAATCCTACTCTTGGCTTGATATTTTTTACTACCATGACAACGTTTCAGCCTGTGAGATTCTCCAGCCTTCTTCAGGGAATTTCAAATTCAACACTTTATTTAATTAAGGTTGAGAATACTCTCGTTGAGTTGTTCATTTCTAGGGGTGCCACGATTTTAGGTACCTTGGATTTAAATTTAGTATAGTTATCGGTCTTATTTCCTGTTAATGTCGTGTATAGACATACATATTTACAAAAATTGGTACGCTTGTACAAAATTCTTTTAAAAATATTAGTGGTTTTTTAACAAGCTTTTTCATTTATATAGTTTTATTCCATTTAGGTTTAGTCGAGTTGTTCATTTTTAGGCGTTACACGTCTTGTTATAAGATGTGTAAGGTTATTTAAAAAAACAGTTTGTTTACTCGTTGTAGGATATTGGTTACTGAAATTGTCTAGCTGATTATTACACTCGAAAAGGGTGTTCAACTCGCAGATTGTGCCCCATATTTATAGCTATGTGTAAAACATATCTATGTTTTATTTTTAAGGAGAAATTGCCATAAAGTAATACGTTAACAGGATAGTTTCACTGACTATCACAATTGAGTGATGAGATGGGTCATCACTGTGTATTCCTACCTGTGTTGTTGTGGTAAACGAGGCTGTAAATGTCTATTATATTCAATGATAATAGTCACGCAGATCAGTACAATTCAGTTGTGAGTTCGATTCTCACTTTTTGCACTATATATTTGGCCTTGTGCAATTCAAAACATAGCTTATAAAACAAAAACTAGACGCAATGGATAGACAGACATTAATAATCGGTTGGGTTATTGTTGTGGTCTTCTTAAGGCCAGAAATAAAGACACAAAGAGAGGAAGTCAGTTAAATAAATATATTAACAGTAATACAAACATATACAAACGATAGTGTTACAGCAAGAATGTTCGGTCCGACTGTCAGAGCTGACTGCTGAAAACTTCCCGATATTTATTTGTACAATGGCACAAAAAGTGGCACAAGGGCAAAATGGGGAACGGGGAAATGGATGGTCTTCATCTGTCTTAACTTTAAACTTACCTAGCCACAAACACTGACGCACACAAACAATATTCCTAACACAAAACCAACGCATTCATAATTACCTTTCTTACTTCATCCACCATTATACCTCATGGTCTCTATGAAAATCCTAGTTAGTCCCCATATGTACAATTCATTGTCTGTGAGGGAGGGATAAAACAACTGCTGGAATCTTTCCTGCTCCTATTTATAACTGGGAGAGTCCATGCGTGCGTGGGTAAATTACCATAACAGTTATTATAAAAAAAAATTTCAATATTATAAAACAGAGTGCTTGGATTGAGGAATCGGAGAGCCGAGTTCGAATTCCTGTCGCATCCCTTACATACACTTACGTGCTAATACCCTTAGGAAAGGTATGGATCCTCTTCTTCTACCCCCATCTATGAGTAAATAGTAGGACAGACTTGGTTCTATAGCCTTGCATGGCAACTGGTCTAACGCAGAAAGAAATCGTAATCTACTGCGTGAAAAAACTCTGCCTCGTCAGTCATGTATCGAAAGATCGCCTACGCGTATATCACGCATGGCATATAACTGACTGATATATCTCAGTATGGTTATCCGATGAATACATTTTTATTTTCATTACATTTCAGCTTAATATACAAAAAAGGGAGAGATTGTAGATATCAATTTATTTGGAAATAAATTATAATAACATTTTTTTTTCATTTTACTCCAGTCAAGGCGATAATGCCACAAGGGCGCAGAGGGTGACAAGGAGTAAAAGGAAAAGATAATATTTTAGGGAGAAAAGGATAATAAAGCAAGAGGGTTTAGGAAGACGAGATGGCGATTGAAGATGCATTTAAATTTTTGACGATTGTAGGAAGCAAGGAAGCAGCAAATCGGAAGAGAGTTCCACAGTTGAGAAGTTGGAGAAAAGAAACTGTTACAATAGAAGTGGCGCTTGAATCTAAATAATTCACAGTAAAATGGTGAGACCTAGTATTAAATGTAATAGCAGGTTTAAATTCATGTAGTCGAGGCACTAAGGGAAATAGTGAATAGTTGCCATGAAAATATTTGTAGAAAAGACAGAGGGAAGCCACGTCACCTCTGTGAGAAAGTGACAGATGTCGAAAAACCAGTTCAGAAACAATTACATTACAAATCCATTTTTGTCAAGAATCTCGAGATAGAGACATGCTCACTAAACCAGATAAGGCAACAGTATTTAATGCACAGATGAATGATAGATTTATAAATGTACAAGATGGATTCTGCCGAGAATTTTTTTTTCTAGCGCGTCACAGTTAAACAACCATCTTAGCAGTAGACATAGCAATTGATTAAGTACAGTCGCTTTACTTCATGTCAGTGGAAAACGTGAGTCCAAAACGTCGTAAGATATATATATATATATATATATATATATATATATATATATATATATATATGTGTGTGTGTGTGTGTGTGTGTGTGTGTGTGTGTGTGTGTGTGTAATATTATTGGTCACTATATATATATATATATATATATATATATATATATATATATATATATATATTTCGAACAGGACAGAATCCAGATAGAGCTTAATGTACAAGACAGAGCAAGAATATAGTATAAAAGGCTCAAACACTAATATTTCATGGTTATAATTTATTACATTGGAATCGTAATCACGATCCAATTCATCAGACCTACAAATTGAAAAAGCTTTTTGAATTTGTAGGTCTGATGAATGAAAATAATGTACAATCGCGCCATATATATATCCTCCCATATATATCACCTCCCATCGGATTACTGTAAGGATCCACACTTTCAACAAAAAATGGATAAATTTCTACCGGGTTACTCACTCAAAAACACCCCTTACCCTTCTGCTGAATCTTTCACCATTTCATTAACGGAAAAAGTATTGACCTCATTAAAAGAATGAGGTAGAAAATCTACTTCCATTTTAATCCCCCAAACAAACCTAAAAATCTTAATGACACATATTATTTGAAATCCCAAAACATTCCACCCAGTAATAAATTATTAGAAGCCTTTGAACACGACTTAATTTAATCAAAAAGATATCTTTTAGAAAGATGCCCAACACATTCCAATCCAAACTCAAAAACGCCAATACAAATATCAAAAATTCAAAAAAGCTATGAATTAGAGCTGATAAACCAAAATATCTACAAAATGGATCCATCTGAACACCACCATCTAATTCTGAATAAAATCTCTCTTATAAAAAAGATAAAAACTCTAGACACTTATCCTCCATACTCAGAGAAACGGCTAAACTCGCCTATAAATACAATATTGCGGAAAATATGGGTATAACTCATCTAAAAGACGCCTAACTACTTTTTAAAGACAATAAACCAAACTTTCAAAATAATCTACATTCCAGACTGATAAATCCCTCCAAATCAGCGTTAGGCCTAATTTCTAAAAATATCCTAAAAAGAATAAACACATCTATATTAGAAAAATACCCCTTAAAACTTTGGAAAGGTTCGTCGGACGCCATTAACTGGTTCTAAAATCTAAAAATAAAGCCTACATTATTATTTAGATATTATCGACTTCTACCCCTCCATTAAAAAAAATATATTAGAAAATAGCTTAAGTTTTGCTAAAAATTATACTAAAATTACTGACGAAGAAATAGAAATCATTACGGCTTCTAGACAGTCTATACTAAGGCTAAATGACACTACTCGGATTGAAGAAAACATAGATAATTTCGATGTTCCAATGGGAGCATACTATTCAGCTCAAATAGCAGATCTAATAGGTATATACATTTTAGATATCCTAAGCAGATTCCTAAACCCCCAAAACATAGGGCTGTACAGAGATGATGGACTTATTGTTATACCGAATACCAATGGTCCTCTAACATCCCAACTACAGAAGAAAATAATTAAGGCCTTCAAATTTCTGGGATTTAAAATCGAATTATCATCCAACCTAAAAATCGTAAATTTTCTAGACGTTACATTTAATCTCTACAATAACACTTACAAACCCTTCCGAAAGGAAAACCAATCTCCCATATACATAAATACCAACTCAAACCACCCGAAAGCAATTATAAACAAAATTCCAAATACAGTGAATACAAGAATAAACAAACTGTCTTCTAGTAAAACAATTTTAACCAAGATAAATCGACATATAATCAAGCCCTATTAAAAAGTAAATTTAAACAAACATTAAATTATATAGATAAACCAATTAATAACACATCTACTACGTCCAAAAATAGGGAAAAAAAGATTATATGGTTGAACCCGCCTTTCTGTAAACTATTTCATATCAATATAGGTAAATATTTCCTAAAGCTAATAGATAAGCATTTTAGTAAAGATGAGCTATTGAAAACGATGTTTAATAAATGAATCTTAAAATTAGTTATTCATGCATGAGCAATGTAGGAAAAATTATAAGCTCTCACAATAGCAAAATTATTAGAGAATTTCACAATAATAAATTACAAAGGGATCTTAATGCAAATTAATTGATAAAGGAAACATCGACCTGTAATTGAAGAGCAGGATCTGACTGCCCAGTAGGAGGAATACGCATGGCAGAAAGCGTGATATACGAAGCTACAATTTCCCACAAGAAAAATATAAAACAAAGAAAGATATATATGGGAATATCTGCGGGAAATTGGAAACTTTATTTTTACAACCATCGCCAGTCCTTCACAAATGAATCTAAAAGACACTAAACAGCACTATCAAAATACTATTGGGATTTACTGAAGAACTGCTTAACCCCACAAGTGGAATGGAGAATCGTCTCAAGGGCTCGAACTCCAATAAATTTCAGATACCGATGTGACCCGTGTTTAAAAGAGAAGATCCTAATGATAACGCATAAAGACCCTGATAAATTACTGAACCAATATTACGAGATGATTTTTAAATGTAGACATAGAAATCATCTCAAATTAACTCAATATATTAAAAAAAAACACACTATATACGATGGTAAAAATTGTCTTATTTTTAGATTTGAAGATGATTGTATGTACATGTGTGCGGATACATAACTCCATGTATACAAATGTGTATATGGACTTGGATATAGATATGTAGATTTATGTGTATAAGAATATACATATGTATAAGTGTATATGTACATTTATATATGTATATATATTGTAGGCGCGTATGTAAAAAAATATATATATGTATATGTGTATTCGTAATTTAAGATAGGTATATGTAAATGTTTCGATTCTTGTATATGGGGTTGCATATGTGTTTGTATATGTATATGTAGATATGTAAGTATTTATGAGTTCATATATGTGATATGTGTGAATATATGTGCGAGAAATAGTGGCATAGATATATGCATATAAAGGTATAAATGGGTGTAGGTTTTTCTTTATACATATATATAGAGAAAATTCTAATAGAAGGACATTAAATTCTCTTATTAACGTTTATTCTTACTTTCTCCTTAAATAATTTCTAAGTAGATTGGCAATTTTAATTATCTGGAGATAATCTCATTTTAAATTGATCATTTATCGTTAAATTAAAATATGTTACTCCTGAACTATTAGTCTTCATGTTAAAAATATTAAAATTAAATATATTTTTTGATATTTAAGCACTTAATTCACCACCTAACGCTAAATGTAAAATTTAAGGAAAAGATTTAATTAGGTATGAATATATATGTGTGTATAAATAGGTATAAATATGAATGTGTGTGGAAATTTTTAAATGTATGTGTAGGTATTTGTATATGAATATGCATATATGCCGGTGTATATCGATACATGTGTGTGTGTGCTTATGTGTGTAATTCTACATGTACATGAACGTATGTATATGTGATTCTTGCATAAATATGTATGTGGTATATATATGAAGAAACGAAATTTTTTTTACTATTACCTTCAAATCTTACTCCATCTTGATTTGAAACCTAAACTTTGAGTTAGAAATATTACCCATCTAAAAATCGCTACAAATTACATTCATGAATTAAACTCAAACTGATAAAGTCTTTCACAATATTAAAATATTACTTTTAGTAAACCCTTATATTTTTGTTATTATTGTCGTTTATTAATATAGTATTCAACTGATATTAGATCCCTAATTTATTTGTAGAGAAGTTGAATATTTAAATTGCTAACAAGCATCAAATTAATTTCTTCATGGAGTTTTTAAACATTTAAATTACTATCAAACGTTAAAATCTGTTTTCATCTAATTTGCTAAATCTATACCACCCCTCTTCTTCCGTAAATCTCTGTTCTCTTTACCTCCCTTTTTTCTTTTTCATTTTCCTCCACCCCTTCCACATATTATTTCCGTTGAGTTGACCGATTAAATAGGTCAAAGTCTGATCCTTACCCCCTTCCTTCCTCAATATTAAGTATTATAAAGAAATATAAAAATAAATTTTAACATTCTCCATTCCCTCTCTAAACTCGCCCATGTCTCTCACATCATTCCTCGCTACCTTCCATATTAACTTATATAAGCTTAATACTGCCCACCAAAAGTGTAAATTTTAATTTCAATTTTCGTTTCACCTTGTGATGTCTGAAGATCCATGGACAGTTAAAAGTCCTTGGTAAAATAAACTATTTCAATGGAGCCTTAAAGTTTTCTGTTTTTCCAATATATATATATATATATATATATATATATATATATATATATATATATATATATGTGTGTATGTATATATGTATGTACGTATGTATATTAATGGCCAATATATGTATATATATTTCCCTGAGGATAAAATACAGGTAAACCACAATGTACAAGACAGAGCAGGAATATAATATAAAAGGCACAAACACTAATATACCATGGTTATAATTTATTAAATTGGAATTGTAAACAGGATCCAATTCATTACGCTTAGACATTCAAAAAGCCTTTTGAGTTTGTATGTCTGATGAATGAAAATAAAATACAATCGCGCTATATATATATATATATATATATATATATATATATATATATATATATATATGAGTGAAAATAAAGTACAATCGTGCCATATATATATATATATATATATATATATATATATATATATATATATTCATATATATATATTACTTTACGTTCATTCAGTTCAAACATGGGTTTAATGTTTATTTGCTAGAAGCATTTCTCGTTTTCTTTCACAGTCTGAGCATAACTTGATTACATGAAAATAGTAATAACACTGAGGTTCGTCTGTCTTTCCTTGTCTTAGGTTTATACACACATATATACTTCTTATTATATATATTATTTTTAGTTGCTGCACCTGTTCGAGTTGATATTTCTGCATATTTTTCTTAAGCAGTAAAATTATTAACAACAAGCCTAGAGTGAGAAAGAGAACGTACTAAAATTATTGTACATCCCGACAGGAATATAAACTATATTCCGTTTTCAATGAAGGTACCTGTTCATGAGGGCGAGGGGTACAGTTAGCAATTTGTCCACGTGACAAAGCGAACTCGATTTACTTTTATGGAAAATTTTCATCTCTCATTGAAAGAAATACGAATCTATATCTGTCAGGTTCTTTTACGGACCCGAAGTATAAACATACTAATTTAAAAATGGATGTTTTTAAAACTTAACGTTATTTCCTATTAAAATAAACAATAACTTAGACGTGTTTAAGTTGATATCAGTAATTTCTGAAAGTTTTTAAACAGGACAATTAACAACAAAAAAAATGAATAAAAAAGGTCAACAAAATTATTCTTTTTTATAACAATTCAAACATGTGTACCCACGAAACATAACGTTCATAGCCTAGAAAACTCAGATTAAATTGTCCATTTAAAAATAATACTTCCACGTTAGCACCCTCCCCATATATATATATATATATATATATATATATATATATATATATATATATATATATCTTTGTATGTATGTATAATGTAGGTGCATATCTTTGTATGTACGTATAATGAGTTTATCATTTTTAAAATCAAAATTATTGTTGAATTTATTTCTATGTATGACTAGAGCATTAGTTAATTTGTTTTTTGTAAGGTCTCTTTTGTGCTCATAGATCCGTTTTTTTTAAAATTTCAACTTGTTTTTCCAATATATTGGGAGGAATAGTTTTGGTTATTTTAACTCAGAAGTGCCGCCTTGAATATTATCCAAATATCAAACTAGACCCAGGTATATTCCCAATATCACCTTTCTACTACTCTCCCAAGACAACGCACACAACTATATCAAGAAATCAAAACAAAATAGTTGAAACCGTCAACACAACAATAAAAACAATATTTCTACACGTGATAGTACTTTACAAAATTTTCAGTTGACAATATGAAT
Source organism: Acanthosepion esculentum (assembly GCA_964036315.1). Taxonomy (NCBI): domain Eukaryota; kingdom Metazoa; phylum Mollusca; class Cephalopoda; order Sepiida; family Sepiidae; genus Acanthosepion; species Acanthosepion esculentum. The sequence goes on from OZ038475.1 coordinate 53,724,403, forward strand.
ACAATAGCGTTTTCTAAATTCTTCTAGTTGCTAAGCACATTTTGTTTGTTGTTAATAGTTATTTGTTTTCAAGAAATTCATATATATATATATATATATATATATGAATGATAGAATTTATTAGGAGGATTTGATAAATATAATGAAGTAATTCATCGAGTCTGAAACCTCATCAGAATGCAGAAAGCACTGGACGGACGTTTCGTCCTATATTTGGGACTCATCAGCAGTGCGCATCCACTACCGAGAATTGAAACACTGACAGTTAGGTTGTCAAGCGAACACTATACCACCTGTTCTACGGGCCTCGGTGACGAAGAGGTAAAAAATCAGACTCAATATAGCGCCGCTCGCTCACAAATTCCGTGGTGGAACTCAACTGAGATCCTCTCTAACCATAGGACTGTGCCCCCTGGAGCCACGACTACTATCACCAAGCCGCGCCAACTGGTGCATAAGAAGACGGTTCAAGCAATGGTATATAAATGATAGAAATTATTAGGAGGATTTGATAAATATAATTAAGTAATTATATATATATATATATATATATATATATATATATATATATATGTGTGTGTGTGTGTGTGTATGTGTGTGTGTGTGTGTGTGTGTGTGTGTGTGTGTATACATGGAAAATATGGAAAACTGCAAAACCCATCAAATCTAAATTAGCGATGACCAATATAGTGGGTAAATTATACTGCCCAGTACATGACTGTGTTTCTTGTAATAAATCAATTACCTATATCAGACATATTACCACCTCCTTGAGTAGACGCCTGACGATTCTCTAATCTGAGCAAAGGGCAATAAAATTTTCAATTTACAAGAAACCTTAACAAATCTTTTGTTCGAAAACACTAAAATACTATGTTACCGAAAACATCTTGCTATAAAAGAGGCTCTCTATATAAAAGCACCAAAAGTCCTTGAGATAAATGAAGCTATGGACAGTCTTTGTAGATCTTAACTCCCACCAAACGGAAAAAAATGTAAGAACGTTGGAAAATCTAAATAAAAAATTAATAACATTTTTCTTCATATGTAACGAAATATGTTTAAAAGAAAGGTTGCTATCCAAATATACATTAATATATACATGTATGCATCTATATATGTATGTATGTATGCCTATAAATTGACTGGTTATTGATATATTAATATAACCCATCACTTTCCATGTAAATACATTTTAGTTTTGAGAGAATTGCCCCCAACAGAAGGACTGTGGACAGAGCGGTCACAGTAGAAAAATAGTTCCATGCTTGAAATTGTCGAGAATTTAAATTTTCAAAGCATTGTCAAAACAAACGAAATAAAATGGCTAACGTTACGCTGGCTCTTGCTATTAAAATACGACTCAGAGGAAGTCTGTATTGCTGATCTAAAGCACAAAATCTGATGGCCACCAGAACAGAAAAGCCGGTCATGCCGATAGTAAGGAGTTTTACGTACGAACAGTATCAATGCTACAATACGTACGAATAAATACACTATCAGGGTCTTCTAATCAGTTCGCACAACACTTTTCTAATATTGAACAGAACTCAATCGTAGAGAGTGGACTCTCTTAATAAAGTGGTAACATTGAGTTTATATCGATTTCAGTTGGAATCGAAGTGGAATCAATCAGAAAGACGTATTGATATTTCCACAGTTGCAACGCATTTGTCAGGTAGCCTGCTTTTCATAAGACGGACTGTTATTCGTTGTCGGCCGAGGCGCCACATGTAGACGCTTTCGAGCTGCGGATTCTGACGTTAGACGTCTGCGTTCTGTCATACAAGCACTTGATGGAAAGCCATATCACTGACACAGATATTTGTCTGGATGTAACAGCAACAAGATATGACAGGTATTCGATGATGCAGGTATCTGTTCCCTTACACTCGCATAAGCAGGTGCAATTGCATTTACATATATAGACATACAGTGTTTGATAGCTTTCCATTTAAACACACACACATATATGTATACATATACATATGTATAAATATATATATATATGTATTGCATATATATATATATATATATATATATATATATATATATATATATATATATATGTGTGTGTGTGTGTGTGTGTAGATAATAATATTTATTGACAGATTCCAAGATATTCATTAAGTGATATAGACGGTTATCTGTGTATTTGTACACAAAATAAACTTTTTTTTCTTAAAAGATTCGTATTTATGTAGATAGAGAATTTGCGAATATAACATTAAAGATAGATATAAGCTTTTCGTAGCAATCAATTTTTTCTTTGCTATTTATTTATCGATTTACCTATATTTGCCTTACCTAGTGTTTGAGGGGATAGAGGTGTTTCTTTAACCAATACCAGTTTTCGGCTTTTGAAGTAGGAAGTAGGTAAAACAGGAAATACTGATTTGTCAGACTGTCGATCACTTTTATGTCCGTAAATTTATGTGAACGTCATTACCCCTTGCTGACAGTAGATTTTGGTGCTGGTAAAACCTAGAATGACTAAAAGGTACAATACTACAAATAGGTTCCGATGATAAACCTATCTACGATAATTGCTATATATGCATAATTGCTATATACGCAAGCGCGCGCACACACGCGCACACGTATCACACACCAATATATCGGGTCTAAGAGCAAAATTGTCAAAATTGTTAGATTAAGCTTTGAATCTTTGCAACTTAGAAATGATTAAAGATACCTTATTTTATAAACCTATTGGGCTCTACTCTGAACAATAAGAATGTATTTAGCTCTAAGTTGAAATGATGATCTCTATTGCTGTTGTGACATCCTGATTCAGTTTCCCTCTCTACTGTTCCCTCTTTTTTTTAAAACATTCACCGTTCTCTTGATAGTTCTTCAATGGACGTTGAAAATGGAATCCAGAGAATGTACGTTGATACCATTACCAAAGACATGAATGATCTTTTTATTCTAACCATTGCTCATTAGGGAAAACATAGTGGGGCTGACACAAAATGATTTTAACCTGTTCTTTTCTAGCTGAATAACTCGAAGGGTTTTTCACTGATTCTTAGATGGCTAAATGTCTAATCTGAAAACCCGCAAAAGAGAAAACTCACTTAGTTTAGTGTTTTTTTTTTAGATATCAAACATTTAATGGGGTGGGAAATTATCCCATGCTGTTACATGAGTTGGACAATTTTGCTGTTACACACTGTGTAAAGAAACATTCATACATGCATATTTCTAAGAAAGTAATGGATTTTTAAAAATTATCAGATATTATCACTTTAAATGTCATTTCAGTTTAATGTCCATATTTTAGAACCTTTTGATAAATAGATGGAGCATCGATTCAAGTAAGGGTATCCACTAAAATAACTTTTAAAGTGTTAAATAAATAGATATTGACACACACACACACACACACACACACACACACACACACACACACACACACACACATATATATATATATAATGAAATATATATTTTTAGATATGATTTATTTAAGGTTTGCATAGCCTCAATATCCGGGATATCTCATATGTAATTATATGCAGCTAGACACAAATCAACGCCGAATAGCGACACTCTCTTACATGATTAAAATCTTCAAGTTAATTATTTTACATAACATTAATATATATCACTTTATATATGTGTATATATAATGATGTATAATGGTACACACACACACACACTGTTATGGATCCTTACCTATAACTACAGAATTAACTCTTCCTAACACTACGTATACTACGCCACTCAATAGAGAGAGAGAAAGAGAGAGACGAATCGAGTCAGTTCGATAGTAGTTCACTCCAAACCAGACTGACAGTCATACTAACACCTTCCACCATCTTGTATAATTCTTCCGTGTAATCTATCTTCGTTATTTCTACTATTGTGTTCGTGTTGTTCTTCCTTGGTCCTAACCTTGGACCATAACAGTGGCGACGAGGATATTGAAGAAACGAATTCTACGCGGGGAATCTAAAAAAAAAAAAAAACTTTTTGCTATCGGTCGTCCATAACAGAGGCGACGGAGGTATTGAGAAAAAAAATGGTTCTACGCGAAGATAAAAAGAAAAACAAAATTTGGACACCAACCTTAACAGTGGGAACGAAGACACCAAATTTACCTGTCAGCCAGAACAGAATCGAATTCTACGCATGAAAATTTTTTTTCGTACTAAGGTTCCAGAACAACAGGCGACAAAGACCTGAAATCTACATTGAGAAAAAAATGAAAAATCGTTACACAAAATTACGGTTTAAACATGGAAGATTTTAAGGCATCCATATTGAAACTAATGAAAATGCAATTCGAGCAGCAACAAAAAATGTGGAAAGACAGACTAGGCTCGTAGAAAAACTATTAGAAATTCAACTGAAAAACGAAGTGAAGCAACTCGAACTACAAGAATTACTACTACGGGCAGTAACAAATAAAGGACAAAATTCTGGAAATGAAGCGGCATCCTCGCAAAATGCTATATGTAGCTCTATCAAAGACTTCACTTATGCACCGGACGAAGACAACACCTTCGCGGCTTACTTCAGAAGATATGAAGATTCATATGAGTTTGATTGCGGGAATTGGTCAGACGCGAAAAAAGTACGTCTACTTCTGAGGAAACTAGGGTCAAGCGAATACACTAAATTCGTATACTACATCCTACCGAGGAAAACGAATGAGTTGACTTTCAAGGAAGCCGTGAAACTTTTAACGGAATTATTTAGTCCGAACACTTCACTATTCCACAAAAAGTGGAAATGTTTAAATTTAAAAAAAAGGATATCGAAGTCTATATAACATTCGCTTCCGTAGTAAACAAACACTGCGATGACTTTAGGTTATCTGAACTCAGCCCGGACAATTTTAGATGTTTGATATTTGTCCAAGGCCTGGTTTCGACTAAAGATGCGGAGATCAGACGGAGAATTCTAACAAAAGTTGAGAGTGAACAAGGATTGACGCTACAAAAATTGGCTGAGAACTGTCAGAGATGTATAAGCGTAAAAAAGGACTCGAATGATATCGAAGAGTCTGGCTTTTCACAAATACAAAAAGTACAAAGACAAACACATTTTTCTCCCTCCTCAAAAACAAACAAAACAAATTATTTTACTACAAAAAGTCAAATGAAACCTCAAGAAACCACCAGATTAGATTCCGGATCAGATTTAACCATTATTAGCTTACAGACGTGGAAGAAATTGAAAAAACCGACCATGTTGAGAACAGATAAATTAGCCAGGTCGGTAACAGGAGGAAAAATCAAATTTGAGGGGGAGATTATCACAAATGTGACGTTCGACGGTATGACCAAGATTTTTAAAGATGTGTGTTCTAAAAAATACGGAAAATTTATTTGGAACTGACTGGATGCAGAAATTTGACCTCTGGGATTTACCGATAAATACTTTCTGCCAAAAAGTGGAAAGGTTATCGACCGAGGCAGAGAAATTGAAGGAGAAATTAAAGGAGAGTTTCCACGACGTATTTTCAACCGGCCTCGGGAGGTGTAAAAAATGGCGGCCAAAATCGAACTAAAAGAAAATGTACAACACATTTTCAAGAAGAAAAGAAATGTACCTTTCGCATCATTAGAAAAAATAGACGAAGAGTTGGATAGACTCGTGAAAACCGGTATATTGACAAAGGGGGAATATAGTCAATGGGCCGCACCTACGGTTTACGTGAAAAAGAAATCGGGTGAGATACGAGTATGTGCTGATTTCTCGACGGGATTGAATGCAGCGATTAAGGATTATCACTATCCTCTCCCTAGTCCAGAGGAAGTTTTCACAAAGTTGAACGGAGGAACATTTTTCTCAAAGATAGAATTGAGCGAAGCATACCTACAAGTACCAGTAGATGTGGAAAGCTCGAGGTTGTGCATAAACACATAAAGGGTTATATAAGTTCCAGAGATTACCATTCGGGATCAAGGTCGCGCCGGCAATATTTCAGCAAATAATGAACACTATGCTAGGCGGACTGGAGTTCACGATCGCATACCTTGATGACATCCTGATAAATAGCAAAAATATTGAACAACACTGGGAACACGTTCAAGAGGTTTTCGGGCAGATACAAAATTACGGTTTTAAGATAAAGGAAAATAAATGTGACTTCTTTATGAAAAAGATAAAATATCTGGGCCATATTATTGACAAAGAAGGAAGAAGACCAGACGCAGAAAGAGCCACGGCAATAAAAAAAATGCCGGCTCCAAAAATTTTAGCCGAGTTACAAAGCTTCTTGGGCTTAGTAATTTATTATCAAGAATTTATTCCTAACATGCACAAATTACGCGCACCCCTAAACGAACTGTTGAAGAAGGAAACAGTTTGGGAATGGTCATATGAATGTCAGAAACTTTCGACAAAATCCTTAAAACTCTTATAGCAGATTTATTTTTAGCGCATTATGATCCAAAAATGGAAATAATAGTAGCGAGTGACGCGAGTGCCTATGGTGTTGGGGCATGTATACTTCATGAAATGCCGGATGTAACAGTAAAACCCATCGTACATGCGTCAAGATATATATATATATATATATATATATATATATATATATATATATATATATATGAATGGTAAAACAATATATATTTTTGTAAAATTTTATATATAATAATAATATTTAGAAAAATATGACAAACTGGAAAATATTTGTTTTTGTGACGAGTTTCATCCTATGAAATCCTAACGGATGAAATGCGTCACAAAAAACCCCCTTTCCATTTGTCATACTTTTCTAAATATATATATAGTGACTATTACGGCTAATAATGCAAAACTCTTAGGTAAATCGAATTGAGTTCTCTCAGTCACTGTGTATTACAAAATGAACACAAAACGATCAGCTTTAAAAAAGTACTCGTGAATGGAAAAAGAATGTTAACAACAAATATTTTTTCACATCCAACCCAGTTCTGCGGAATCAGAATCAACGTTTAGTTTTAAGCAAGCGAATGAGCCAATTGGAGTCAAGTGCCATGCAGATTTAAATTTTTCCCACTTGTGACGAATGCAGCTATCGATTTTTTTGCATGCTAGTTAACATTCGTGTCAGTCAGCTGTTGGCTCTCATGTTGGCTAATAGAATCTTTCTGCCTATTCGTGGCAGCCAGCTATAGGTTTTCACTCTGGCCAGTAGAAAATGGCTGCAAACTACATGAAAACTGCCGTAGAAGCATGCAAGAATCGATTATTTCCACTATCGATAGGAGTTGGGAAATGCAAAGTCGGTCTTGGTCTTCCCGCTAACTTGGAGCATGTGCATGTAAATTATGGTGCAAATCCGTCGGAAATTGCGGCCGTGAATTCGTTACACACACATCCTGCCTTTTATAGATGGAGATAGTCAATAACAAATAATTAAACAATAATAAATAAAAGTAAAATCTATCTATCTATATTATGTTCAAGTTTGAAACAGCCTATTATCGCAATGTCCAATTACATATATATATATATATATATATATATATATAGAGAGAGAGAGAGAGAGAGAAATTAAGTGGGATATGAATAACAATAATTCATCGAGTCTTGAATAATCCTCAACAGAACGCAGAAAGCACTGGACGGTCATTACGGCCTATTCTTTTAGGACTTATCAGTTGTGCGTATCCACTATCATGAATCGGACCCGGACCGTTAAAATATGACGCAACTTTCATACTCACTGGACCAACGCGCCCCGATGACGCAGAATTAACAAACCAAACTCGATATAGCGCCATATCTTCACAAATTCCATCTTGTGACTCATACAAGTCTAATTATACCAACGGACTGTGCTTCCATGATTAACGTCTTCTATCCCCAAGCCGCTCCATCTGGAGCATGAGAAGCGGGTTTAAGCAGTGACATATATACAGAGAAATATAGAAATGCCACTTAATTTATATATATATATATATATATATATATATATATATATATATATATATATATATATATATATATATATATATATATGTATAGGTAACTACACTCGTTACGGAAAACCTTCGGTTTCTTGAATTGCCAATGCTCAAATCAATATCGAAGGAAAAAAAAGGTTTTATAAATAGAAAGAGCTATGAACGTGAGCGTCTGGCGAAAATAATCGTACAACATAGAGGTCCCAAGCCCAAAGAAAAAAAACCGTTACAAGTAATCATCTAACTAAAAAAGTGCTCAAGTATATATAGACTACTGATGAGTCCTAAAAATAGGACGAAACGGCCGTCCAGTCCTTTCTGCATTCTGTTGAGAATTCTTCTTGACTCCATGAATTAATTATGAATATTCAATTCCTCCTTATATATATATATATATATATATATATATATATATATATATATATATATATATATCAAATTGACCTATTCTGACCTTTATTTCATATTGTCTTTGATTACTATATTACTATTAAAAATAATATTAGATAAAAAAGGATTGTTTAATATGAACAGTATAACTCTTAATAATTATATATGAATAAAATATACTACGACTAAATTTTCAAGTTGCCAAATCTCTTTTACTGTTATGTTTTTTTTTTATATTTTAAAATATAAGCGTTCTTAATATTTATGAATTATACCTTTTGTGGTAATATAATTATATTTTTTACAAATATAGTGTTGTTATTATTTCCGACAATTCCCTTTTGTGATATTATTATTCTACTTTAAAATATTATGGGTGATAATATTTTTACTCATACCTTTTGTATTAGCTTTTTTCTAATTTTGACATATAAAGTGTTGGCAATCCACCTAATCATTTTTTTTTGGCTAATTGCTATTTATTTTTGAAATATAAAGTGTTGTTGATATTTCTGACTGCCTTGATATCTTGATTACATAAGCGAACATTCCAGGAGGGAGGAGAATGTGGTTGGATTGTTGAAATTTACATCAATGTCAATGTAATTTACTTTGGCCTCGAGAACATCAACGTTGAGTAATCTTTGATGACACATTTGCTTCTCAAATAAATGTATTTAATTGCCGTGATTAGCTCAGATGCACAATTATATTTGTCCGATTGAAAGCAGCTAATTAGACGCGCTTGTACCCAGGTTCAAAGCTCCCAGAATTTAAATTGGAAATGATAATCTGAAACGATAAATGTAAATATCTCTTCTAGAAAATTCACGAGATTGCATGACATAAATCTACATATATTCAAACAAAATCTTTTATAAAGAATATATGTATAATTATAAACTAATTCAACACTCAAACACACAGAAACAGACACACATACAAAGACACACACACACACACACACACACACATATATATATATATATATATATATATATATATATGGGTGAATATTATATATAAATTTCTATATATGAAATCAAGGTTAAACAAATGAGTTCGTTTCGTCCTGTAAAAGTACTTCATAAAGTTCTAGATTTTAGATAGGGAAGCATGTTACACGAGAATGTTACCCTTTGTTATTCAATTGCCAAATATATATATATTTATATATATATATATATATATATGTGTGTGTGTGTGTGTGCTGCAATGAGTTTGCATAATTATATTTACACATTAAAAATTGCTTTATATATAAGGAAATGTAAAACAATATTGCACACACTCATATATATATATATATATATATATATATATATGAGTGTGTCTGTATGTAATTATGTATTACAATATTTATGTAATATAAATTGCTGTTTATTCGCATATGTGGCGATTTCATATCAAAATTATATCAGGCTACAGAATGATTGATTCAGTTTTGCTATATATCATTATAACTTCTTATCTATGTGAGTTTATGGACTCTGTTATTTCTGTTAGCAGAAAAGTTAATTCAGAAAATGACTCCAGAGAATAAATACTTCCCACTAACTTCTGCGAGTTGAACGTGTTTGCTCGATATTGGTCAATATATATATAAAGAATAAATGCATTTTAATCTGGAGTCTCGGTGCAAAGAAAATATGAAACATTTTGTATGCATTCAAAATATTTCATAGATTTTTTTTCTGTGTGCATAAGAATATTAACATTTGAGGACTGTTCTTGATTTTACTTTCAAGACCAAACTTCTTTTTTGTAATTGATTTAGTTCATTCTCTGATGTTTTACTGATTCCCAGAAGAAATATTCTTTTCTACATATTATAGTTTTGTCAACAATTGAAACTCAGTAGATAATTTTAGTTGTCCCTGCGCGTAACAATTTTACAATAAATACACAATCACTCCATTTAATCAAAAATAAATCATTCATGTGTTTACTCGTGACGATGAACGCAAACTTAAAGAGTTTCACCTGCATTGAATATATTAAATAAAATAAATTGTTTTGATATTGATTTTTTTAATCATTTTACCCAAGCAAGGCAGTAAAGTCACTACGACACTATAGGTTCCTGAGAATAAGAAAAAATAGAAACATTATTTAGGAAAAAGAACAATAACAGGAGGGTAATCAGGAGGACAGTAGATAGCGATTGAAATTGTGTTTAAATCATTGAAGATCAAAGTTGACTGGAAAGCATGGAGCCGGAACAGTGTTCCACAAGCGAGAAAAGCTCGATAGAAGGAACTGTTAGCATAGACGTTATGGTTGCATCTAGCCAACTCAATGATATTTTGTTGCCAATTCAATGCAAAAAGGCTAGTTACCATCGCGGAAAGTTCACCTGAATAATTGTCATGGAAGTTCTGATAGTAAAGACATAGGGAAGCTACGTTGTGTCAGCTGTCACCTCGGATTTGTCAAATTATCACCTATACATTAACAAAAATGACTAGTAATACATTTTTGACAAAAAATATTACCAGCAATAAAAATCTTGTCGGCAATAAATAACCGATTGAGGTTGATATGCTGGAAGACAAACCAAACCAAACCAAGTGACTGAAGCTGAGACGCCCGGTATTGTGAATATGAAGTTCTTATCTAATGGACGACTAAAACGAAATATCAACATATCAGAATATTAACATTTGAGGACTGTTCTTGCTTTTACTTTCAAGACCATATTTCTTTTTTTCTAATTGATTTAGTTCATTTTCTGATGTTTTACTGATTCCCAGATGAAATATTCTTTTCTACATATGATAGTTTTGTCAACAATTGAAATTCAGTAGATAATTTTAGTTGTCCCTGAGCATAACAGTCTTACAATAAATACACAATCACGTGGTACGAATTGACAAGAGAACAGAGTTGCGAAATCAAGTAAAGAAGAATATTGATCAGATTTATCAGAGAAACGAGTGGGGGAAAATGTACGTTTTGATTAAGAGATAGAGCAAATGAAAAATTGAAAGTCTTAATACCGTCAACATCAGTAAAATGAGAATAGTTAAGTCACTTGTTGGGATGTTCATTAAAATCACCAAACACAAAAAGGTTCGCACGCAGATGTCTGAAGGGAGCGGGAGTAATTTCTATACTATCAGAAATTTTGACTACTATATTGCAGACCTGAGAAGAGGGATGCAATAAAGGAACGTGAGACCGCTAACAGTGTGAAATAACGAATGTCGAAAGCACATGAAAGAATTAACAGGGGAATCGTAAGACAATTCCCTTGCTACTGGAACATTTTCCTGCATATAAAGACCAACGTCAGACATATATATGGTAGAATCTCTTCAACAAAGAGGAAGGAAACATGGAAAACATAATTCATTCGCTGCAATACCGAAATAATTAGTACTCGGAAGGTGCAAGATCAGTTTAATGGTGCAGATATACTAGAAGATTTTAATCAAGCTAGAACAAGTTCTATCGGAGATACAAGATGTGATTTGTCCTAGTGGATGATGGCTGCCTTCCGATTGCACAATTCCGAGTTATTTTTTAATGAATTCCTGATTTTAATGCCTACAACTGGGAACAGTATTTTTCTGAGTTCATAGTCTGATTTTGCGAAGTTCAATTCCCTTCCAATTACTAATTATTTCGGTACCTAATGCTAATGGGAAGAATGTCAATTCTATGGATGCCTGTAAAAAACATTTAGACCAGTTCATCAACCAGAAAGAAAATTGAAAATGCGTGGTTGCATAAATCGATGTACAAATATCTAAATATTGATTTGAATTCAAATTAAGGAACTCTATAATCTTCTGTTGCAACCCAATATAACATTATTTCATTTACTCCATAAGGAAAAATAAATTTAATTAACTACTAAATACAATAACAGCATCCTTAAACTAGAAGCATGCAATTTACAAAATCGACTGTAAAACATGTTCAAAGGACACACAAAAGAAATTCATCTAAGCGTTTAATAGAAGATTATGAATATAAAATGTTTATTTTTAACAGAAAAATACACTCAGTGCATTAAGCATTCATGATAACACGTCTGATCATTCGTACTGGGTGTAAAGATAAACTACATCCGGCAGCACGCCTTCTTATTAGCAAAATGGAAATTTGAAGAGCGTGGATGCTCTTCTTAGTTGATGTTGTTCCCAGATAAATCCTGACCCGCAATGTGAGCACCTGCTAGGTTCCACGCTATGGACAAAAAATCAAGAGTATATGTTTATAGTAAAATTGCTAACAATACACTTTATGATCTACAAAATATATATCTAAAGAACACATTTACTCTGAAAGTATAAAATTATTTACAAAATATATGTAGTTGAAAGCATAAAATTGCGTACAAAATATTTAGATTTCGGCATTATATAATCCATAGTGGTGTTGATATGCCGCCAAAGAAAATGAACCAATATGAAACAACAAACAGGAAAAACTCTTTCATAGCATTGGTCCATATAATATCCTACAATGTCTTCAAGATATCAATCAGTATTCCAAAATATAACTTCAGTTAAACTACAACATAACATACACATATCACCTGCTCTAGTAATCATGTTTACGCAAACATTTATATGCACAAAGGCTGTACCATGTACTCAATTGTGAAAGCAGAATAAGGAATATCATATTTTTATTACTTCAAAGCTTCCAAGAATATTACATTTCAGGATTAAATAACTCATAAGGAGTTGAAATGTTGCTAAATAGTTTAAATTAAAAAGAAAATTTCTACTTTAAATGCATTTTTAATTAAAAGTGAAAGTAATATATTAAAACGAAGATATATTGAAATTGCATTAATTTTGGAATCATCTGCAGTAAAGTTATTCCGAGTATCATGCAAAATATATCCTTTTTTCTCAAAATGAATGCCAAAAGATTCGAGATAATTAAAAACAATAACGGCCAAAATAAAATATAAAAAGCAAAAGCTGTATGAGGTCGGATAGGTTGTTCATCTAGATGCAGGAGATGTCACGAAATTAAAAATTAAATTTAAAGCTTAGCGTCCCCGTATCATTAACGATTTCAATGTAAAATTATAACCGGCGTTGCTTGTTTTTCTTTTCCACACGTACAAATATAAAACTGACACTTCTGATAAAACCATTTTTGGTGTGAAGAGATTTCTTTCGAGTGACTAACTGCATTATTTAGGAGCGTTTTGCTTCCTATCATTAGACAATAAACTATAAACTTTATATATAGATGCGTATATGATATCGTCAAATACCCGAAATAATTTCTTTATAATGCCAAACGGAAATCCTACAAAAAAACACAGAAGAAAAATGAGAATTTCCACAGAAAACAATAATTCCATTTGCCCTGACAAAATTAGGCACATAATTCTACCTACCTCCTCCATGTCAGCATTTTTAATAAAAAATTGAATTATCCAACGTTTATCTAAATTTCATCAACGGTACCTTTAAGTCTATAAGACATATAGTTAGCACCAAATGTAATTACAACAGGAGAGGCAAAAATATACAGAATAAAATGTGCCAAACGCCTAAAGATTTACATAATCGAAATCTCTATCAATCTAAAAAAAAAAAAAATAGCAACGTAGAGGCTTGCTGCATAACAACTCTTTGGACCCGCTGGTAGTCCACACTAACAATTTTGTCTTGTGCCATATCTGACCGGGTGGGGCGGTTAGTGAATATCTCCACAGTGGTCTTCCACAGTCTACTAGTCAAACTCTCTGACTCCGGGCACAGAGGAACCCAGAGGAAGCTATGTCGAAGGGCAGAGCCTCGTCTGGGGTAGTAGACATCTACCCGACCCCGTTTTTTACGGGGTCTACGGGGAACTTTTGAAAGAGCCTACGGGCTCGGTGTACCCCCCAATAAACTTGGCCTTGTGCCACATCCCACCGCATGGGGTGGTAGATGAATATCTTCACTATGGTCTTCCACAGTGTGCTGGTCAAACTCTCTGCCTCTGGGCAGAGAGGAACAGACGAGCCTATGCTGAAGGGCAGAGTCTCGTCTGGGGTAGGTAGACAACTACCTGACCCCGTACGGGATCTACGGGGAATTTTTGACCGGGCTTCTGGGATGGGATACCCTACAATAAATTTGGCCTTATGCCGCATCCGATCGCGTGGGGCGGTAGTTGAATATCTTCACTGTGGAATTCCCTTCTCGGTGTGCCTCCGGAACCCAGACGAGACTATGTCGAATGGCAGAGATTCGTCTGGGGTGGTAGACAGCTACCCGACCCGTTTTTACGGAGTCTACGTGGAACCTTTGACCGGGCCTAAGGACTTGGTTCACCTTACATTAAATTCGATCATGTACCACATCTGAGCAGGTAGGGAGGTTAGTCAATATCTTCACTGTGGAATTCACTTCCCGTTGTGCTTGTCAAACTCTCTGCCTCCGGGCAGAGAGAATCCCAGACGAGGCTGTGCCGAAGGACAGTCTCGTCTGGTGTGGTAGACATCTACCCGACCACATTTGTATGGGGTCTACGGTGAACTATTGCCCGAGTCGGGGGCCTTCTTTCACCCCAAATTAAATTCAGTCATGTGCCACATCTGACCACGTGGGGAGGTTAGTGAATATCTTCATTGTGTAATTCACTTGACTCAATTCTAGCAGTGGACTACTACTCCTACGCGCCGCTCGCAAATCTTATATGTGTTGTTCTTGTCCTAAGTATTATAGTTCATTACCAATCTTCGTTTGATTATTCTATTCAGTAACCTTCCCTAGGATACAGCACTACTAGACTGGCAACCAGATTTCATATTTTTACTATTGAAATTGCTAGATATAATCGTAAGTACAATTCTAGTAGTTTATTCTCTCGCATTTCACACCTGTGGAAGTCTCTTACAGTTTCTTGCTTCTCTGTCATCTAAGAGTTTCAAAACATTGCATTTAACATCAATCACTATCTGCTGTCTTCCAGAAACCTATTCTTGTAGTCTCCTTTCTCCTCACTAATCTCTTCGGATTTTCTCTCGCCCTCGGTATACTTTTGCGTGTTAGAGTCATCATCGCCTTATTTGACTAGCAATGATACAAAATAAATGACTGAGAAATGGCGAGAGAGTACATTGTTATCTTGATTTTTATTACTAACAGTTTAGATTTTGTTTGGTTTATTTTGATTTACGACACATCAACCTCAATGGGTTAGTTAATGCCGACAGGATTTTTAGGATAGGTTCGTATAAATAGAATATATATTCTTTCTAAAAAATCATTTTGCTGATCAGGTTTTATTGGCGTAGAGGGCTTTTGTAGTGAATCAAATGAATTAGTGTTAATTTAAAAAAAAGTGTTACTGTTTTTTTTACTATGAATTTCTATCTTTATAATTTCATCGTGTTTTGACACCAGTTTCCTGTGACAACAGCTGGACATTGGCACAAAAGCAGCTAAAAAGTGGTTCCACTCTACCCAAAAATAGCGGAATAGAGGCCTTGCTCGCGGATGTAGTTTACAATCATACCCAGGACGTTTAGACGTAGTGCTGAGGTGAATTTAAATTTGTATAATCGATGGCATTTAAATTACAAAAAAGCAAGGCGGGAATATCACTAGTAGGTAGGGGATTACAGGGATTTAAATCATTTTGTGTTGACTACATGTATACTGAGCCTTGTAATAACATTTACTTTTATTGTTTTGCAAATAATGTTAATATATACATCCAACTTTTCTCGGTTTTATTTTTGAAAATGGGCGTATAGTTATTAACTTAAAATACGAAGTTTTATGATTGTTTGAAAATTGTTTCATATCAATTATTTGACATTAGTACACTTCACCAGGAAATTTATAAATCATCTCGACTTCAGTCACTGTCTCACCGGCCGAGTTTTCTACAAATATTTTTATGGAAACTGCTCTGACGAGACTTTTCCTTGGTGCCACGAATACATGAAATTAACCGTGTTACTAGATTGGCATCAAGGTTCAACATTTTACTGTTGAAATAGTTAAATGTAACCGCTACTTCTACACAAACATTTTATTTTCTTGCTCTTGCCGCCTGTGGAAATCCCATCCACTTACTTGTTTCCCCGATAACTACAATCTTCCAAAATTTCAATGCGATGTCAGTCGCCATCTTCAATCTTCTTAAATTCCGTTTATCTTTTTCCTTTTCTCAATTCCTCTCTACCCAGTTTTTTCTTTCACTTTCACTCCCTGTAACCCCCTACGTACTAGTGACTTTCCTGCCTTGCCTTTTTGTAATTTCCTCCTAAAAATAAAAAAAAAACCCAAAACAAAAACAAAACGTTTATTTAACATATTGCGGTATTACTGGAGAATTCTCAAAAAATATCCTCCTTTGAGGAATGCAGTTTGAGTTGAATTGAATTTCTCTCTAATCTGTAAGTACATTTGATATTTTTTTTCTAAAGCAGACTGGTCTTTTTTTTCAAATACCTTTCTGCCTTCATCTTATTGACAATGTGTGCTAAAAATCAAACAAATAAAAATGCTATAGATTTAGAGTTGTTTCCCCTTTCACTAATCATTCTGTCTGATTTCAATTTTCATTTGATATTCAAAGTGATACCGCACCTTGCTTTACTTCTAAGTCCCTCTTAAAAAATAGGAATCAAACTGTACATACACCTTCATATATATATATATATATATATATATATATATATATATATATATATATATATATATATGGCCAACTGACATAACATTGATTAAATTCATCTCACTATATAAAGCTACATTCTTCAGATGTCTAAATAGTAATGTGTTCGTTTTCTCGAGGGAAATTAGGCGATTTTTGTTCTGTTTGCAGAAATACTATTCTAAGTAATATCTAAAATGATTTTATATGTTTTTAATTTTCTCATATTGTTTACTCAAATCGGGTAAATTTACAAAGTGAATTTATAGTTCGAAAATTACAAAGTATATGTCGTTGAGACAGGTTTTCTAGTATTGACTTAATGATATATTTGTTAGGGTCTATGTAATATAGGGATGAATCATGAGAATATTTTAAGTAAAGAGTGATGTTAAATCGTTTTGTAGGCAGAAAAATTGTACCAAAACGCAGTCCATAGAACGAAGAAATTTAATGAAGCTACGAGTAAATTATTACTTGGTACAGGGATTTAACGTTTGAGAACAAAATACTATAAGATTACTCGAAAATAAAATCTTGAGAAATATGTAACACATTTTACCAATATATATATATATATATATATATATATATATTGGTAATAATCCGTTGCTAAATAATCCAAATGAATCCTATAATTAAAAATATCAAACTTATTCACTTAAGTAGCTCGATGTTTTATTCAAACAGACCATAAGTTACATCCAATAGAAATTACAATTACTTCTAGGTAACAGCCGTTTCACCTACAAATTAAAAATAATTTGCAGGGGAAATATTCATAACCCAGAAGAAATCTTAATTTCTATTGGACGTAATTATATATATATATATATATATATATATATATATATATATATTTGATGGTTGCTTCTATATTTCGAGTGATGAAATCGCTTGATTTATCCACAAATATAGGCAACTGGTAGGGTCTTAATTTCTCTTGAGTAGATGCGGCAAATTTTTTTATTTGTTCAGTCGTTGATACAATAATACTTTGGTGAAATATTATATGGCGTTTTACTCCATCTATTGAAAAATATTTTTCGCCCGCTCTGAAAATAGAAATGGTGCAGAACATCAAGTAAATTACTTTGCTCTGTTCCCCGAACCTTTGATATTTGAGGCGTGCCTTATTTCGACACAAGCACATACATTAAAGGTACGAACAAATTCTCCGTCAACATTCAGAGGGAAATTAATTTCAAGATCCTTAAGAACGTCTACTGTGGGGTTTTCATGCTCTACCAATTTCACTTTCAAGTCGCTTCTCCACTTAGGGTCTGCTTTCTTCAGGATGAACGTCCTCGAGTTTTGCTCAATCATTTTGCATGAGATTGACATTCTACAATCTATTCTTATTGCAATTTTATACCTCAATTTAGAACTGTGCGCAAAAAAAGTTTCCTATCATGATTGATATGATGGAGCACTAAGGAATAGTCGCTAGAGAGGCCCAGAAATCGGTTGTATAAAAAAATGAAAGTGGGAACCATAGAAAAAACAGAAGTTGAAAAATTATTTAGTATACACCCCCATTTAACCAAATGGTGAAAAATAAATTAGGACAAAAATTCCATGCATAATAGTTAAACATTTTCCTAGAGACAGTAAACTCAGTACAATTTTTAATAAAAATACCATAAATTTAAGTTACAGTTGCAATGAAAAATTGGAAATTATTATAAAGAAACATAATGCTAATATATTGCATAAACACTTAGACCAAGATGAAAAAAAATAAAGAGAGTATAATAAAAAGAAATGAAGATAAAGAAAAATGATGTAACTATAGACATCCTCAAAACTGTCCTCTTAATAATAAATGAATCATTAGTGTACCAATGAATTGTCTCATCAATTGAGGATCCAGACAACGTAAAAGTCTACATTGGATGCACAAGACATGAATTCATAATGCGTTGGAACAGACAGCAAAGTTCTTTTAAAATAATTAAATGCCGAAATTAGACGTCCCTATATAGATGTTTATGGCACTTCAAAGAAACCAAACAAAAAAAACAAAAAAACACCTACTCTAAAATGGAAATTAATAAGAAAAACAAGAATGTGTAGGTTATTAAATGACCCATGTCCTTTGTGCATACATGGAGGTGTAAACAGTATTACGTTTATGAAAAATGAAAAAATTACTTGATCAAAGAAATAAAATAGCCATTTTTTTGCAGCCACTGACAAAGATTTTCCTTGAATAATGATTAAATAGAAAACAAAGAAGAAAAAAGACGAAAAAATGAAACAAACATATTTATACTTGATCTTTGTATAATAATTTTAAATGATAATGTAATTCTAATATATTTATTTGTTTAAAAAAAAACGAATAGTCTATTAGTAATTAGAATCAGGAATAAAAACTTAAAATTGTATTTTAATACGATGTATTCATATTCAAACGACCCTTTTGAAAAAAGTCTTTGTTTATACAATTATAAATTTAACGGCAAAATAAAAATGGCAAAAAACTTTTTGTCATTAAAAAAACAAAAAAAAAACAGACGACATTCGAAAAATGGATCTCATCAGTTGTTGAACAGGCACCGCTACCCTACGTTAACTTAACATCATTTTGAAAGTAACTCATAATTTGATATAATAGTTGTCAATGAAAATGAATAGCCTACCACTTCTTATCAAAATGATTGAATTTCCCGTAACCTTAGAAACTAAAATCAAGAATGTATGTGCTTATAAACTCAGTAAATTTCAAAATAAGTTACTCCAAAAATCGCTTGTAAATGAAACTGTACTAAGTATTTTAATTTCATTTTATAATTAAATTTATTAGTTTCTGTTTTTGAAACATGGTAATTCCTGTGTAGCGATGGAACCATGTTTTTAATTAGTAAATTTATAATACAAAGATATATATATATATATATATATATATATATATATATATATATATATATATATATATATATATACAGGTTATATCAAAAATAATTTTACAAATTTTGGAGGCGGTTTCCTCATACCAAAACAAGAACAAATGTCCATAAACATATGTCCTCAAATCCTTCGTTTTTGAGTTATTAAGTTCAAAGAAAGATAAGGCTGTTTTGCTATGAAGACTAGAATACATTTATCATTCGCGTACATTTGTGTCTAGTCTCTCTTCAACATTTTTAACCTGTGAAGTACGGAGTTAAGCTAGAAGTGTTCCGATTAACAATGGCAAGATATTCATATCATGAGCAGGCGGATATGATTTTTACATACGGCCACGCGAATGATAATGGACGCGAAGCTGTACGGCTGTATCATATTGCGTTTCCAGACAGAAGGCAGCCGAATGATCCAATCTTTGCTGCTGTTTATCGCCTAAGACAGGATTCGTAATACCAAAACTATGGATTGAGAAAGACCGAGATCCGCTCGTAAGCCTGACTAAGGAGAACACATTCTACAGGCTGTTGGAGATGATCTAGGTGTCAGCAAACGTCAAGTAGCCCTAGCCTAGATACTTCAAAAGCAGCTTCTGTATCCCTAGTATTTGCTAGGTATGCAGGTTCTGTCGATGGTTTAGTGCTCAAAATGCTGATCCTTGGTTTGTCTCTTTAGTCTTGTTTACGGATGAGACACATTTGGAAGAGATTGAATAATTTTACACAGGCAATATTTTGTGGGCGGATCGGAATTCCCATGCTGCAATACATGCTAGACACCAGCATCAATTTACGATTAATGTGTGGGGTGGTATTGTAGCTGACTATCTGTTAGGTCTATGTTCTCCCAGTACGTCTTACAGGAACTGTCTACAGGGACTTTATTTTGAACACACTTCCAGGCATGCTATAGGATGTACCCCTGTTAGTAAGAAGACACATGTTGTTCCTGCGTGATACGGCCTGACCACATTTTAAACACATTGTTCGTGTGCACTGGATGGCATTTATCATAAAATTGTATTGCTAAGGGAGAACCAGTTCCATAGCCTGCATGTTTTTCAACATTAAGGGATTTGATTTTTATCTGTGGAGCCACCTAAAACAATTGGTTTATACAGCAGACATTAATAATGCAGAAAAGCTTCCTAAACGTGTCATGGGGGCGGCGAAACCGTTCAAAATCGTGTATGAGTATTTGAAAGGGTCCTCGAGTCAATGATTTATTATGAGTTGCTGTGTTGAGTTACAACGATGGCCTTTTGAATATATCTTTATATGGATATTTTACCTTGTTTTGGTGTCAGGAATCCGCTCCAAAATTTCTAGCACTATTTTTGATACACCCTATATATATATATATATATATGTATATATATATATATATATATATATGTATATATATATATATATATATATATATATATATATATATATATATGTTTCACTTTTATATTTTATGTTCTTTTTAAATTCGTGCGGCATTAGTTAAATCAAAGTTATGTCTTGCATAGTTTCGATACAAAACGTCAGAGATTTCTATATTTTGTCCAAACGCAAGTCTCACTTGTGTTCGTAGATGCGGCGTTTTAGATCACGTAATATCTCTCCCTCCCTTTCATATATATATATCAATGCATATATATATATATATATATATATATATATATATATATATATATATATATATGTATGTGTGTGTGTGTGTGTGTGTGTGTGTGTGTGTGTGTGTGTGTGTATATGCAAGTTTTATTAAAAACGACAGACAAGGTACTAATTACATCGGTTACACAACCACATGCTTATCCAGACGTCTTACGTTACACCTATTCGATCACAGCTCCATTAGAACCCATTTAAACACACACAAAAATTTACCAGGCTCCATTAGAAATATACTAGTAGAAAACACAAATATATTAATCGCTTCCACCTGTAAAAAAAGGTTAAAAATAATGGTGGCTTTAATAATAAAAAAGAAAAAGCCTACTATTAACAATATTAACTACGAACAAAGCCACAACCTGCTAACCGTATTTGGAAATTAAAACACCACTACTACACACTAAGACATATACATAATGCACACACTCAATTAAGCTGAAAAATCAAATCATCCTTGATAATGGCCAAAGGTATAGCCGAAAGCGCTCGGAAAAATAGAACATTTGGACAGTTCTTACACACCCTTTGTCCAGCAAAGAAAGCTCTTGTTCGTACACAAGAAAAATTAAATAAAAAACTTAACCGTAGTACCTTGTTTGTCGTTTTTAATGAAACTTGCATAAAAGGATTGCTGCCTAAATATACACACACACACACACACACACACACACATATATATATATATATATATATATATATATATATATATATATATATATATATATATATATATAAACAGATTGATGTGTATACAGGAGGATCATGTTGCGCGATCAGATTAATCACTGCAAATTACCAAAGATCGTAAAGTATTTAGTCTCGGAACGAAAACTTTCAATAATATCTCGTAGGTTTAATGCTTAAGACTGTGGTAATGACTTAATTATGTTACTGAAAAGCATTGGAATACTTGTATAATTTTGTCCTGTGATCATGAGAAAAGAAAAAATGACACGAAAAAGACGAATTAACTGGAAAGAATCAAGTAGAAAACATCCCACGTGGAAGGATGAATTGTCTCTGAAAAAACGCTCCAATTCACATTTACAAGATACATTAAGGGAGACAGAGTATGAAGCGGTCACAACATTATGACGATTTGATGAGGTATGTGAACATGCTGTAATCGTTTGCGGACTGAAAATAGAATTCGTTGAGCCTAGTCCGAAATCGTTATTCATTTCGGTATATTATCTAGGGAAAATACATAAATGCATTTCTGTTCCCCCTCAGCTACATCTCAAATATCGGTGCAGACTGGTATTTCTAGCCGTACTTCGAAATCAATATAGAAGAACGATTTAAAATAGTGAAGCACATACAATTATGGCATTAACGGCGATGAGATCGTAGGGACACTATCATCTCGACTGTGGCCGATGATATTGACATTACCTAAATTCTTCTTTTTGCTATCTCTCCTCATCCTTGTCCTGCCAACCATTCACACCCGCTCGTTAGAGAGGCTATGCGCTGTCTTCTATGTCCCTCTTGCCTTCAATAAGTACAGTGATTGTCACATTTTCTAAGAACGCTTTCCTTATTACTCTGTGATTGTCTGCCGTTTTGACACATTAATCATACGACATGGTCATTAAACAAAACACAATTGTTACATTTACTTAATTATGACGGTTTTCATTTAATAGTATTTTTGCAAATTTTCTATTATAAAGATTAGGTCGATTGTACATTCTCCGAAATTTAGGTAAAAAGGACGATTTGAAAATTAGCCGAAGCTATTTCTTCATTTCATATTTGGTATATATACACTACAGTTCAAAATTTTGAGGTCACCACTGGTAATATTAAAGATTTTGGCCTAAGATAGTTGTTTTGTACTTTAAATAAGAGAAAATTATTTTACACGGTTAAAAAAGTGGGGTGTAATATTTTCTTAGAAATTATTATGACAAAAATAATGAAAAAAACATTTTATGATTAAATTCTGCCCTTTTCATAATATCCTCCTTTAGCCTCGATTACTGCAGCCAAAATGTTTGGCATTCTTTACAAAAGTTACTAAGAGTATAAGTTTGATAATTAATTCCAATCTTTTTTCAATGATGCTCAGAGCTCTTTTTTTATTTTTTTACATTCTTCTGCCAAGTCCATCCAATACTAATTCTGGGACTGGCTTCAAACTTTTGAACCGTAGTATATGTTTGTCTTCCAAGCAATAAGAGAAAATCAACACAATATTAAAGGGAAAATGATGTCAAAAATGAATAATCCTCCTTCGACTTAAAAAAAGATGGACAATGCTTTTTTGTTTCTTGTAAAATTTTGTAATCCTAGAAAGACAATGTGTTTAATTTTCTTGGAGTTCTTCATCGCCGATTTATCATTTATTACTATTGTCGTTATAAAACGTTTTACTTGTGATAAATGCTTTCAGTATAGCCTACATTTCTCAAGCAGAAAATCTTTCATTCTTGAAAGATTTTGTAACGCTACGACTGATAGTGGTTTCATTTTCCGCCGACGTTCATGTTATTTCTATGAAACATTTGCCGAGTCATTCTTCGGAAGAGATCGTTATTTACTTAAGCCTTTTTTTTGCCCTCATCGTCATAAATGTAGTCTGCTTTACCCAATCATTTCGTGTATTTTGTAAATATGACGCTCTCCATCTAAATTTGTAATTTGTAGCCTTCCATATTGCCTTCGCTTTTCTTGACAGCTTTCATTACGCAGTGCCGCATGCGCACTAACAAACCAGTCACTCTTTACCTTAGTGAGCAGACCCCAAACCTTCCATTTTTATCTGCAATTGTCAAGCGATGTGATCAAGCGTTAGATCAAATCAATGCAGTCGGTTTATTTGCCTGTTCAATCGCTAAAACACGCTGAAAAATATATTACGTGGTCAGAATCGGTTGTTGCAGTTTCCTCCGTGACTATATATGTTTTCCCCTTTTTTGTGCTTACTTCATTGTCTAGCATTTGTATTGTGCGTAATTTTCGCGGAGTCCTTCATAGCCGATTGAACATGGGTCGGAAAATAATTTTACACATAGTCGATCATATATAGCTGAGCGGATATATAACGTGTTGTCTGTCTCCTGCAAAGTTTTCACTTGTATGTTTAGCTATTGTTCGTTTAATATCTCTTTTTCAATCAAACAAATATACTACACGTATAAGTGAAAAATAGGCCCATGGGGAAGGGGGTGATTGTGTGGCCATATGCATAGGTTATGTCTTGTTTACAAATATCTATGAGATGCAAC
Source organism: Acanthosepion esculentum (assembly GCA_964036315.1). Lineage (NCBI taxonomy): Eukaryota > Metazoa > Mollusca > Cephalopoda > Sepiida > Sepiidae > Acanthosepion > Acanthosepion esculentum. Next base: position 53,749,135 of record OZ038475.1, read on the forward strand.
ATTTCTCATACAGTCAAGATTAAATAATGTTCCTTCAAGACAAGAAAGGATAAACCACACACACACACAGACACACACACACACACGCATTATATATATATATATATATATATATATATATATATATATATATATATATATATATATATATATGAATATATATATATATAAGGAAATAGTGTGAGGAAAACAAACAGAAGAATGGGAGAGCGGGAGGAATACGTAGTGCTAATCAAAAGATGATGGAACGTTAGGCGCAAAAGGAAATTATTTAAAAAAAATATATTCCTCTTTATATGAGATGTCCTTCAAAGACCTTGCGCGATTATGGCTTCTCACAGCTCCCTGTATCGTTTATCCTCTGACCAGCTTTCCCAGTCGCTATCTTGCTGTTCCATTGCATAAAGACATTAGAAACGTTTCCTTCTTACACTTTTGCGTTCAATGTGTCCTGTCTGTACCAAATTCTCTAATCCTTTACTCCTCATTATGTGTCCCAGAATTTTCACCTGATTGGAATTACAAATGACATTTGCCTTCCAATTTCCTTAAAACCTCTTCGCGCAGATGCACCATCCAGAGCATCTTCAGTATCTGTCAGTAGAATTTCATCTATGTCGATATATCTCAGTCTATGAAAATGTTACCACATTCATTACCATATTGGATGATAGACATTACGTAACTGTTTATTGCGCATTTTCTAAGCTTTTCAAGAAACCATCATTCGCTATCCCAATGCAACCTCAGAATTCTGTCACACTCTCCATCATCAGTCTCTACACTACGCAGAGAGGTATTATTCTGTACTTGACTGCTTCTATTGCCTCCAATAAGTAACTCGCAGCTTGAGCTGCCACTCTTGGTGACGACGATACTTTTAGCCTGTATCCTTACACTAAATATACATTACTTCTCGCATTCAGAACTAGGATTCTTGCAATTTGTTTTCTGAGTCTATCTTCAACACAACCTGTTTCTCTTAGGTTGTTAATTTTGTGTCCGTCGATAATAAATACTCGTATGTCTTCTAGTAATGTTACGATAGTCTAGGTGTATAGACTGAACAATTCCAACAAGAAGAGTCGTTTTTATATTTTTGCAAACTTGTCCAGCTCATTTTCTATCGATATGTATGCAGTTTGTCTCCAGCAAATGTTACAGATAAATTCCAATAGATTTTCCAAATAAATCATGTTTTCTTTGCAGTCCAAATAGATATTCGTTTCGTACCTCAACCAAAGCTCTTTGTTCCCACTTTCCTACAATCATAGAACATATTATTTCTGTGATCTCAGTAGACTTTCTCATCATTTATTAACATTTTAAAGAAGGAAATACAAAACTTTTATTGATACAATATATTATTATTAAAAACTACAGAAAAATACAAGAAATATAGTCCAAGATTTCGACTTTCAGAGTAGGTAGAGAGAATTTGTAAGTTTCAAAAGCTTGGAGCAAATTACATTTCTTCTGAAACTAACTTCGGTCATTTTCTGATTAAATTTCACGCTTGTCTGAGAAAGATTATTCATCATTTAGGAAAGTCGACCATTAAAATTAATCGACACAAAATGTATGTTGATTTGGATAATATTTGTCTTAAAAAACATTTGCTGCCTAAATACACAGAATATATGATATATTCTCCAGTCGAGTTTGACATATGAGTTTCCGACGACCACAAACTAATTATCTGCATGCCTATGACAGGCATAACTTTTGAGACCGGCTCAAGAGTTGCACAAAAGACCACAAACAGTACAGGAGAATGTATTGTATCTAAGTGCAACAGGAACAACACTGTTAGATGTCTTATTTTGATTTCTCGGTTCATGTAGTCGACTGATGGTTACTCCTCAGTGCAGCTATATCAATGTTGTACCTCTTTAGCTCGAATGTGACCAGAGCTGTTTTTCTTTCTGGTGCTGAGTTGTTGTCCTGGAGAGTTCGTACATTCCAAATGCCAAGATGAAGTTGATATTGTTCCGTAGAGTTTTTTTTGCAGTAGTCAGATATGTGTTGAACTAATTAGATGTAGTTGTCAGAAAACCAACACAATGATTTCTTACAAGTGGTGAAAGCTTGACAGAATATATATATATATATATATATATATATATATATATATATATATATATATATATATTGCGTATTTACTTTTTTATAAACACTCAGAGAACTCAATCACTTGCATTATCAACAGTAATAGTGACTGTTTACAAATTCGTTCCTTACTTCCCACAGTGCTCGGCCGATTAACTTATTTTATCAAGAGCTAATATCGTCATCTACGGACATACTATATATATATATATATATATATATATATATATATATATATATATATATATTAAAGTAGAAATTCTGGTATGCGGTGACCGACTCCGACTGCTAGATTCATGCGTTTATCACACAATCGTCAGTTGGCTGTAGTTTTATAAAATGAGTACTCTATATACCACCAGTTGAGTTCAAAATGGCGAACCAACCAAAACCGCCTGGGGGAAGGTAAACTATCCGGCCAAGATCAAAAATACCCGAAAACTAAAACAATAAATTCTACCGGAAAAAGGGTTGCCTATTGAAAAGAAAGATGCCCCAAAACATATGTGACAATAACACAACGGTAAGGGAGATAAAGCTTCAAGCCAAGAAAGTGTTGTACTAAACCGAGCCAATAAAATCACGACAGAGTATATAGAATTTATGTCTCTAAAATTATATATATATATATATATATATATATATATATATATATATATATATATATATATATATATATATATATATGTAATTATTTGCGTGTGTGTATGTATATGTGTACAGAGCTACATAAAAATCTATTTCTTATTCAATGATTATACTCATAAATATAATAATATAGTTATTATATATATTTAAATGACACTTATACTTAGAATCAGAAAAGGGCAGTTGAAATTTATATGGTACGTAATAGGGAAAGGGGGCTTAGAAGAACTGACACTCACAGGAAATATTGAAGGCAAAAGGGACATAAACTTGCTGCTCATAAACTAACTAGCGATCTTGTGCAAATGATTTGCAGAGCATGGATTAAAAGAGACAAGATTACACATTTTACTAAGAACTACAAAGGGAAATTGTGGAGAGACATGATCGCACATATCCAGACGGTAATTTGCATATAGAAGTATCCATTTATGATTTCTTGTAAAGAATTAATTTAAATCTCATGAGGTGAATTTCATAACAACTAAATAACGTAAATAGAAATATCAAGTAGATCTCAAAATTTAACGAAATCCAAAAGTTAGTCGATTTTAATGCTCCGAAAAAATTGTGGAAAGGATATTTAATTATGACAAATGATAAGATTTAAAAAAAATGCTATGAAAATAAAATGAAAGAACGTAAAACGTTTTGTTTGAAAACATTTAAAAATAGAGTATATGAAAGTTGTATCACGAATGTATAATAGTAGTTACGGTATTTGGAATTAAATCTTGCAGATAAACAACATTAGAAAATACCTTGATAATACATATATAGAGATACATATTTAAAGTCACATTTTTGTCTGTCGTGCACTTCTGACAAAATTCATCGCCGATAATGCTGACTCTATGGATAATTATTATAATTATATTGTTTCATTGTATCTCTTTATCAACCACGGAAATGAAGAGGAGGAATTATTTCTTAGAGCGTCTATCGTATCCAATTGATTTTCATCTCTTAATACGAAATTCTTGCTTTTTCCTTAATATTTTTCTTCTTTAGTGTCTTCTATATTTTTTATTACATCAAGTTTTCATTCGTTCTTATTTAATTTGTGATCTATGATACGTTTTTCATCATGTTGTTCAATTCTTTATTCAAACAAAACATACATCAGACATCGTGCCTGAAGAGAGACATTCTGCCATTCTGCAAATATATCAGGATTACATAAAGCATGCACCCATACACACACACACACACACACACACACACACACACACACACACACACATATATATATATATATATATATATATACATATATACATGAATATATATATATATATATTTATATAATAAAATGAAAAGTTTTCAAAAATTTAAAAGCATTTATACGAGGAATGTTTAAATGTATAAAAAATAAAACTTTGTTTAACATAATAAATACTTAGAAAATTACTTATCTAAGCAGAAATAAAGATCTTTTATCTATGCAAAAACTTATTTGCTAATCTAACAAAAGTGTATATAGCAAAAGTATTGGACACACAAATAAATAGTATTCGATATTTTTATGCTCCATTTATTGCTATGCCTGCGAAATATTTGTTTATATCTCCTCAGATGCATAATGCCATATTTACTATTCATTCCGGATCCTAGAGTTTTTGCATTAATAAAAGTTATATATTTTTTTTATAACAAAAAGTTTTAGAACGTTTATATTTCCAGTACTTTTTGAATACTATATGTATGTATTTTGTGTTTGTAAAATCTGTGTAACACATACAGACACAGACACGCTTACTCAAACTCACACACACACACACACACACACACATATATATATATATAATTATTTATATTATACTTAGTATATACGGCTAGTTTGTTGCATACACTAAGTATGTGTGTTTGTAAAATCTGTGTTATACATATATATATATATATATATTTATATATGAATATATATATACACACACACATATATATATATATATATATATATATATATATATATATATATTAAGGTTTGAATAAATTATCTGACTGAAGAAGATGTACTTCCCTTAAAAAAGAATGATGGAACCTTGCGGGTAGTAACGCTTTTGGTGTGCGAGCGTTAAAAGACACTGAATGAAAAAGTGTTTTTTTATCGCTACAGAGGAAGACACAGGTTCGATGTCTGCAGCAGTACGCATTTATTTTACGAGATTTCTCAAATGCCCAGGACGATAGACATAATAGGACGTTCGGGGAGTTTGACCAAACCGATCCCGTTTATACGGGTTCTACGGGCATTTTTTGGCCGAGACTACGGGCTCGGGAAACCAACGCTAAACCCGGCCTTGTACCACATGCAGCCCTCGTGGTGGTGGCTAAATAACGTCTGTAATAGAGGAGGGTAGCACAAGCGTCCCAGTTAGCGAGCACGTAGACTCAGTAAAGAGTCATACCGCGATACTTCAATAACAAGATTGTATATATATTATTACTACTTATCCTCATTCCTGGATCTACTAACCCGTATTACCAGTTTGTATTATTACGTTAATACATTTATTTTCCTTATCTATTCCTGGGGTTTCTTATTCATTGATATCGGATTCATCCCGGAATCCACAACAAATTAGCGACGAGGAATTCGAACTCAGACGGGATAAGAAAAAAAAAATCTCCCTCGTCGTCAACAAATTGGCGACGAGGAATTCGAACTCACACGGGAAAGAAATTGAAACAAAATTATCCCTCGTCGACAACAAATTGGCGACGAGGTATTCGAACTCATACGGGAAGAAGGGAAACGAAACAAAATTCTCCCTCATTGTTCAGAACAAATTGACGACGAGGTATTTGAACTCACACACAAAAAAACAAAAACAAAAAAATGTTTCCTTTCCCGGTTTTTTGCCAGTGTCCACAACAACTTGCAGACAAAATATTTACGAGGACTAAAATACGGGAAAACGAGTTCTTCGTAAGACTTTTATCATGAAGGATTTTAAAAATATTTTAGTAGAACTTGTAAAATACCAAAATGAACAGCAATTACAACTCCAGGAAAGAATGGAAGAAAAATGGCAAAAACAATTACTACAAACGCAGGAACTAATATTAAAGGTAGCGGGTAACAAGCAACAAAATATCGAAGAAGAGGCGACGTTTTCCAAAGACGCAGTGTGGAATACGATAGAAACATTCAATTACTCCCTAGAAGAGGATAAACATTTTGGGGATTATTTCAGATGTTATGAAGACATCTACAATATCGATTGTCAAAACTGGACAGAAGCAAAGAAGCTACGTCTGTTGCTCAGAAAATTAGGAACTAAGGAATACACAAAATTTGTGGATTACATTTTGCCAAAAAAGACGAACGAATTAACGTTTGACGAAGCAGTTACATGTCTTACAGAGCTTTTCAGTCCAAAAACGTCACTCTTTCACAAGAGGTGGAAATGCCTTAACCTGGTAAAGGGCGAAAATGAGGACTATTCCACGTTTGCCGCAATCGTGAATAAACATTACGACGACTTCAAATTGGCAGAATTAACACCGGACAATTTCAAGTGTCTCATCATTGTTCAAGGGTTAGTCTCAGCAAAAGATAGTGAAATGCACAAAAGAATGCTTTCAAAACTACAAAATGAACCTGGACTAACACTACAACAATTATCAGAAGACTGCCAAAAATACCTGAGTATAAAGAAAGACTCGAAGAACATTGAGGAGTCAGGAGTATCACATATACGTAAGTTAAACAAAAGTTTACGTTCTTCACCCTCCCCGGAAAGAAAACAAAAATTCTATAATAAGGGAAAAAGTACAACATATAGGGCAAATTATGACGAAAATCGAAGCAAATATAAGCCCCCACTCCATCTGCATGTTATCGATGTGGGCGGCTACACTGGAATACGGATTGCCGTTTTAAATATAAAAACTGTCTTGTGTGTGGAAAAATGGGGCACAAGGCATCCCAATGTAGGTACAGAAAAGCTACTAGTAGGATAAGAGCTACGAGAATGCATGAGGAAGACAATACCAACATAAGGAAATATGTGGAACTTGAAATCTTAAATAAAAAGATAAAATTGCAACTAGACTCGGGTTCCGATCTAACGATAATTAACCTACAGTCATAGAAAAAGCTTAACAGACCAACCATGTTACATACACAAAAAATTGCTAAATCTGTGACAGGAAAGCGTATAAAATTCGAAGCAGAAATAATCGTAAATGTTAAATTTCACGGGAAAACAAAAAAACTCAAGATATACGTAATGAAAGATACAGAAAATCTAGTGGGTACAGACTGTATGCAAAAGTTCGACGTATGGGATTCACCCATCAGCTCGTTTTGTAAGGGTACAGCTAGAATTGAATTAAAAGAAAATGTCCAACAAGTTTTTAAAAAGAAGCGAAACGCGCCATTTGCTACCACTGATGAAAACAGTAAAGAGTTATACAAGACAGTAAAGGAACTACCTGTGACCTTCCGAGAGATAAGAAAAGAAGCGAAAAAGGATGAATTTATTCAGAGAACGAAGGAAAAAATACAGTATACACCTAGAGTAGTCAAGAGATCATTCAGACAAGAATGGGTCTATTTCAGTAAAAATATGGCTTATGAGTAACCAAATACAATAGCTAACAGACTAGGAAATGTGATGTATACAAAAGGCGAAAAATCTAACCACAGAAAACATATTGACCAAATACAAAAACGACGGGTTGAAGAGCCAAGCTCGTCACCCGCAGAAAATGACGAGTCGATGGAGGCGATCTTTGAGGTTTTTGAGATTCAAAGACCACAAGAAGACACAGAAATTGAAAGGACTAGTAGGAAGAGAAAATTTACAGTGCCTCTAATTGTCGACAATAAGAGAAAGGAAAAGATATTAACTCCCCACCCAAAAGGGATTTAAGGAGGGGCTATTGATGGGTCTCCCCTTTTTACACAAATGGACTCACCCGCGGTATACATGTACTACTACCAGTGAATACCCGGACAGTCTGTAATAGAAGAGACGGCGACGCCTTCTCGGCCAGATGGTCGAACTCTTTGCGTCTGAACAGAGAGGAACCCGGATGAGGCTCCGCCGAAGGGCAGTGTCTCGTTCGGGGAGGTTGACCAACCCGATTCTGTTTTTACAGTTTCTACGGGCATTTTTTGGCCGAGACTACAGGCTCGGGAATACCCACGTTAAGCTCGGCCTTGTGCCACATCTATCCCTCGTGGTGGGGACAGTGAATACTATCTTAAATAGAGGAGGGTAGCGCAAGCGTCACAGTTAGCGAGCACGTAGTCTCAGTAAAGAGTCATTCCGCGATACTTCAATACCAAGACTCTCTATATATTATTGCTACTAACCCGCTTTCCTGGATCTACTAACCCGTATTACCAGTTTGTATTATTACGTTAATACATTTATTTTCCTGATCCATTCCTGGCGTTTGTTATTCATTGATATCGGATTTCATTCCGGAATCCACAAGAATAATAACGTTTAAATGAATAAAAATGTCGGATTAAAAATAAATCCAGTCATTCTTTATAAATTGTTTAGGTAATATAAATGTAAGTAAAAATATAACAGAATGTATTAATGTAATAAGATAGAATGTAAGTATATAGACAGATGGGAAAAAATGATTAATCTCATATAGCGATAATGGCTGATGTTTATGGTAAAAGCAGAGCACTTCAGCATAAAAACAATGTATATTTGTGTGTGTGTTTGTGTACGCGAATATTCTTTTTGTATGTATATATACATATGTAAGCAGAGACAACGATCATTAGTTCACAAATTTGTATGCTTTAAATGCCTCAGATATCGGCAAAAATTAAGATTTCAATGATTTCTGATAGAGAGCAGATTGTCCATTGAGAAATTATACATAGGGAACAGACTATCCATTGATCATGTTCCCTTTTTTTACCAAGTAATTATTAGTGTAAATACGTGCGAAAGGATTGAGCAAATACATAAAAACAGAAAAGGTTTTAGTACAATATGTACCTTCTTGGAGTTATTTAATCCATATCACGAGAGGAAATAGAAAGAACTCGATGTTCTACTAGGGTTTATTATTGGTTGGGACCCAGTCTTAGCAACGTTAGATATGCAGTTGACATCTTATAAATGGCAGACACAGAAAGAACACTTCCCGTACATCTAGACTTGGTAACAAAAGACGGTAAAAATAAAAGTCTAACAGTCAATTGTAAGCAGAGAGAATATACGGTATGGGAACAAAGTAAGAAAAACATCGCACATAATTCCAAATATGCATTGGAATACAGAAAGGTGATTTCAAATTCTAAACAAAATATAAGTATTAGAAAAACTTTGTTGAAAACTATGAGAATAATGTTATGTAATATGAATCCCACTATATAGCAATGAAAACTAGATATTTTTCTCACAGATGAAGAATCAACAGTGGTATCATTCTACAGAAGGTTTCTGAGAATACGATGGATGCATATTTGAGAAATAAGGAAAATGTTAAGGAAAATGAATATTTTTCTGAGGATCGGAAATAAACAATAGAAATGTCTGGGATATATGAGGAATGAAGGTTTGGAGAATGTGACGTACTAAAGTCAAGAGGAAAACAGCGCCTAATCTACGTAACGAGTTTATACAAGTGGATGACAGGGCCGCTGCTGGGAAAGATGGTAAGGGAAGAAACGCTGCTTAGATGTACAAAGGATAGAATATGCGGAGGACCATTATGATCCCCGAGCAGAAGGGTCGCTAAATATAAAAAGGAAACGCCATATGATGGAAATATCATTAAATACCTACAAGGCGTTGTGTGTGGCAATGAATTAATATATCAAGAAATAAACGAAGTTGTGGTAGATCCTACCAACTTCATATTTTATTAGACCTGAAAGTAAAAATGCGTCACAACACCCAGTACATTGAAAGGTGTTCCTTATAGATATAATGGCAGTTTTTATGGAGTTTTGGAATCACCCAAGCACATATATAAAATAATGGCTATAATAATGAGGCTCCTCACAATAGACGTCTATTGGAACTCCAGCTCACAACGGACCTAGAACTCGCGTGTACGATCCATTGGTGGAAAAATAGTCGGACCCCTTTATCATTCCGGAAAGTATCTGATTTATTCTGCATTGTTCTATTAAATCAAGAGCCATATCAGACAAAAAATATCATATTGCTATTACATTTAGGCCTGAGCCGCCCATTCCACAATTTTCGGCCTCCATAGATTTCAAAAACTTTCCAGTGTCCTTCTGCATGATGAATTATCTTTCACTTTACAACACTTTATCTCACAGACGAACCGTTTTTACTGCTCGCTACTCTATCGATATTTTCATGACAGATATTCGGACGAACTACATTTGTTGGTTCCACTAGACCAGACCATCACAGCTATTACCCAGCATGTTATAAAAATTTAGTTGACAGAAATCTTGGATTGTGAAATTCCCAGAGACGATGCTTCAATGATCAGTACAATCTTGACCTCTTTTTAATTCGATGGTCAACATTCCTCTATCCTACATATCATTGCATTATGCATCCCTATCTCAGTCCTTGTACATTCTTACACCCTCCTCGTTTTTGGAGCCCTCTAAACTGAGTGCCTCTTAGGCCATGTAGTGGGTGAAAAATAGGAAAAGAAAGTTTTCAACGCACATGAGAGAATAGGAATTGTTTATTGTATCAATAGAATACTATCATCTGGTCAAAATGAATATCGCTTTTTCTTTATTAATGGAGAAACAAAGTTAAGATTATAGCGTTACTCATTAAAGAAATATAAACAGGATATCTAATATATAATACTTCTATTATAACACAAATCCGGTGGAATTTGTGGAATGGTTTGTGCAACGTTCCGTTCGGAAACACAGCTCTATTATTTATTTTAAATCGTCTGGTTACATTGTACAAGTTTTACGACAATGGTTCCGGAACATGACCAAATCATCACTCTTTTGTCTTCGCCCTCAAAATCGTCAGCTCGCAAACTCAACTTTTAACTTATGTTAATCGGAAAATTTGCTTTGTAGAATGTCTACTGTATAAATCGATGGAATTAAAGACAAACTGCAGTTATCAAACCAAATCCCAAAGGAAGCTTTTGCAAGTATTATAGAGTCAGTGAATGATTATGTAAAAGCTACGTTATAGAAAGATAAAAAGCACTTATTTGGGCAGATGTTTGTACTATTCTGTGCTGACAAGTATGTATATTATCATAATGATATAGATTCACAGAGATCATTAGAGTTAGGCGTTAAACTATATCCGCGTTCTGGGTAAGACGTTAAACTACGTGTAGCAGTAAGGCCTTTGATCAGAAGGTTTTGAGGAGCGTGGAACCACCTCTTAATTGCTGGAGTTCCCAGATCCACTCTGACCCTATCCTAAAAATGCTGTCGTCATTAAATAACCCATTGAGGTTGATATTCCGTTAAACAAAATAACGAAACCAAACCAAAGGTCATTATAATTATGACTTGATCAAAAATGGATTATAAATATTGCTATGTTTCGTCATTTGATCAAATTTTGGGACACAGAGAAGTTAAATTAAAATTAATTTTTGTTTTTAAAATGATTTGTGGATATAGTCTAGTCGATTGCATTTAGTCTCATTTTTTTTTTGTTTTTATCACTTTTGTTATTGCATATCTCACATTATGATAATAGAAGATCTGCTAAGAAAGAATGAAACTTATTGTTGATGATACACGGATTAAAGTAGATTCTGTATATTTTCATCTAGCAGATTGCTTTCTCTTTTAATTCAGTAGCATATTAAAAATTATGGGCAGACTCATTACAGTGAGCAACGAAATGAACTGAGTCTGTTCTTTTGTAAATGATCCCTTTTGCGTCTATTTAAAAGTTTATTTAACTTTTTTTAGGTTTCTTCTATGTATTACTCTAGGAGATGATTGTAGGTGATAGATAAAATTATTCCTTCAAATTATAGCGTATTACTATTTGTTTTCGTATTAATTAAGTCCTTACGCGTTTTATTAGTATTTGTAACAAAATTTTATTTAAGCCATGATAAAATATATTTAATAGTAATTGTATTAGACGGCCACTAGAAAGACACATATTAAGTCATTTTTTTTTCAGAATGGACCGCACTTCTAAAGGATTACACGTCACACGAAAAGAATTTCACACTTTGTCACAGATCGTCCTTATATATATATATATATATATATATATATATATATATATATATATATATATATATATATATATATATATATATATATATATATATATATATATGTATATATATGGTTAGCAAACTTGTCTCGCTAGAACAATTACGACTGAGTAGTGAGTTCGATCCTCACTGGTTGACCCAAACTTTCGGCTTCGTTCCACATCTAAGCTACGCTTGAAAATAACTATATATATATATATATATATATATATATATATGTATATAATATAAAGGATAAAAACAAAAATTAAATTAAATAAAAACAACCAAGATAATAGCACTCGTGGCCCGACGATTGCATCTAGCATGAAGCAGACTGTTGCCTCTAAGTGTTGACTTCTATGTTCACTTTTATATATATATATATATATATATATATATATATGCCTGACGATTGCACTAGCATGAAACAGACTGTCGCCTCTAAGTGCTGACTTCCATGTCCACTTTTATATATATATATATATATATATATATATATATATATATGTGTGTGTGTGTGTGTGTGTGTGTGTGTGTGTTTGTGTGTGTGTGTGTGTAAATTGGGACTGTTGCCATGGTAACGGAACTAAGGTACCAAGATTGAAGCCCCATAACACAGACTAGCCTAGAACTGTCCAGCGCATAGAGACTAATTTAAAACGTTCTCGCTCACTTCCCTGGCTTATAGCAGTCTAATGGAAGGAAAGAGAATAGAGTGTGGTCGCCACACCACACCACAGAGTTTCCATCAGCAGTTTCGTCACTACTCCCCAGGTCCGACAATGAACAATTCCCCTAGATCTTGCCCATTGCTATGTTTTCCTTTTCAAAAAATCATATCTCACTTGAATGTAAAAAAACATCAAGACGTCGATGAATTACTTAATTATGATTTTCTCAAATCCTCCTAATAATTTCTATCACTAATATATATATATATATATATATATATATATATATATATATATATATATATATATATATAGTGAGGGGGAGAGAGAGAGATAAACAAAACATTATTTTCATATAAAATTTAAAAAAATTAAAATTAAACAAACATTATTTTCAAATAAAATAAATCACACATTTGCTTCAGCTGGAAACTATATGTTATTTATTAAACTTTTCCAGCACGATAGGCATGATTTATATGAGGCACCAGCAGGGTCATTCGACTCAATTCAGGATAACGTGTTTATCTGAAGCGGTACGGAGGGCCGACCATTTTACCTGCATCCTTAGCAATGGACCCAAAAATATGAGTTCAATTGAGGTGTAATCTATTTCAATTATCCTTTCGCATAAGATTGTTTAAGGAGATGACGAGTACGCCATTCTCATACAAATAATATAGTCATATATAAAATTAAATAAATAGATGTTTAGACACGTAGTAGTTTCATTTCCATTTACTATAATCAACAAAATCAGGTTTCCATCCCAAGACTTTGATATACATGTCATGCATGGCACCTAACTTGTTCAGAAATGTCTAAAATATCAACTTTACGCAACAGCTTTCTCAGATAAACTGTTAAAATATTTTCTTGCAAAGGAAATCTGTAGGAACAAATTTTTCGAAACTTGTAGATTGGCGCTACAGTGTCACAAACAAATAAATCTGTCCAAATAACAGAAAACACACGGTTGGAAGACTTTCAATAGTATCAACAACTAGAATTTACAGCACCTGTAACTGGAATGGAAAATGACAAAATCAAGATGTTGACTTACCATAGTATTTTAAACAAAACATTTGATTATTCATTACATCTTATATATTGTCTATCCGCCTGAGCATTCGAATGCAGTAATTACCAAGTGTAATTTCAACCATTTGCAGCCTATTATTAAACACAATGGTTGATAATTTATATTGTCTGTATCATTAAGATAATAATGGATTAGTGACAAAAATCTTACTAATTAATGGAGGAGAGAAGGGTTCACGTAAGGGAATTTAACGAACCCAACTAAAATTGGAACTCAGTTTCTAACATTTACAATTACAGCAGTTATCCATTGCACTATCCTCACATCAAAGCTTACACTTCCTGGTATTACCAAGCGATCTAGGTACTGACCAGACTCGACTTTGCTTAACTTCGGTGTTGTACGGGAACCGGTGTTTCAACGTGATATGAGAGTAGCGGTCGCGCGTCTGTCATAATAACAAAGATGGTTGTGAAGATAATGCCCTGCCATTATTCGGTGTATTCAAAACTCTCTTCTATAGCCGCCATCTTACAAAGGGTTATTTGCTTTCATTTTCGATTTTCGCCATAAAAATATGCATTTCTTGAATTACAGGTTTACAGACGGATTTGACAACTAGGCTATCATATATTTAAAAGTTCTGTTGCTAAGTGCTATGTTACCTCACTCTGTATCTTCCCACCAACATATTTCATAATGTTTCGAGCTATTTCCGAAATTCTACAATTCCTGTTCTCTTTTGGAAAACAAGATATATTCCGTTTGCAAACTTTAACTTATATTTCTGTAAACAAGTGTTACTGACTCACGGGAAGTAGTATGCACTCCACCCCTCATGGCTGCAACTGTAGCTATTTATAATCATAGTGACTTCATATGTACATGATTCACCTCATTTCCCTGCACCGAAGATGTTTTATCCCTCTATTTTCCCTGGCATTTCTTCTGGGAGCTTTTGTTTCCTCATTATCTTCCCCCTTCTCCCTAAAACATTGTCAAGATATGGCAGATCGTGATTTTTCTTTTGTAATAGGAGTATTCCTCCAGCGACTGTTCATCTTCAGAGTCCATATCACTGTCGATATCACTGTCGATATCACTGTCATATTTGTCTTGCCCAGACATAAAACTTTCAGGCTCACAATAGATTTCTTTATCGGTATCGTGTTGCAATCTAACTTGGTCTTCATGCACTAATATCCCATTACCATTTTTTCTATTATGATAGTGTTATGTCCACTTTGCCCTATGAATCATGCCTCTTGTAGATTAGATTCAATATTCTTTTTATGCAATAGATTTCAGTCGGTGGCATAAGACATGGGGAATGGTGCTCTAATTTGTCTATCCATGAGGGTGGACGGGCATTTCGATCTTCTAGCTTACTAACAATCTAGGAAGAAATGTTTTATTTTTTTCCGTTATACAGTTATCTTCAACCTGTTTTTTTATAGTTTGAACCATCTTTTCTGCTAATCAGTTTGATTGCAGATGATACGGTGAGATGTATGTGGTTTGCATCCAATTTTGTACAACCATTGGCATAGTTCCACGTCACGGAACTCTGGGGCGTTGTCAGCTACTAGCGTTTTAGAAATTCTATTTTTTTAATATATGATCCTCAACGCTGGTTTCACGGTCGAACTTCTATTGTTGGAAACCTGTATCACATCTGGCCACTCCATTAACATGTGTACGATCCATATGTACTCTGTCTCAAGGTCATGTATGTGTCTTTCTCTGTCTCAATTCAATTCTTTCATTGCACTTTTATACATTCTTCTACATCGTTAGAAGAGCCTGGCCAACATGCCTCGAGCATTAATCTCTTTGCGTAGACTTTATTCCGCAATGAATATCATCAAGTATGCTTTTTATAATTTTGTTCCTTTTACGTTTCGACCCAGTGTAAGAAAGTATCTTCTAATTTTTCTTCCTCATTCTCCCTTTCAGAAGTAATGAACCTCAACTTCGACAATGCGTCTACATGCGGATGGTATTGCCTTTCATTACTCAATATCAAATTTAAACGCTATTAACATTAAGGCCCATCTTAGAATTCTAGAAGACGTTACCTTAGGAAGTTCCTTCCTAGGATTAAATATGAATTAAATATGAATGCTAAAGGTCTATGGTCGGTCATTAGTAGGAATTACTTTACAATCAAAAACTGATGAGCTCTATTTGTCGTCCATATTACAGCAAATGCTTCATTCTCAATATATGAGTAGTTCAATTTTGACAATTTTCTCGGAAGATACATAACAACAGGATAATCATCCTGAGCAAATATTCCCGAAATTTTGTATTGACTTGCGTTAGTCGCTACTACTATTTACTTTCTAGTGAGGAATATTTTTTACCTCAGGCTTCTTTGCCAGAGGAGCTTTTTAATTTTCAAATGCCACGTACTTTTTTCCGCATTCATTTTTTAATGCAGCACTTTCTGTCAATTCGGAGTATCGCTTTACATATCGTCTGTAGAAATTTACAAGTAGTAGGAAAGATTCCAATTCATTTTAGGCACTCAACGTTTAATATTTTGCCAATTATATGCCTTCATTAGATATGCAAAAAAAAAATCAATATTCTTTACCAAGTGTTCCTTGAAGTTAATCTTACAGTAAACCTTTCCAAACAGATCCGATAATCTGTAATCGGAATAAACGTATTGAGGTACCTACACCTACTAAAATATCAGAATGAGGAATTAATAAACTCTAAACGTTTCAAAACCCTCGCAGTATGGATCAGCTATAAGAATTTTAATATGGCAGTTATAGAAATTAAACATACGATTGCCTGCTTTGGAGTTAGTTTTATGTATGAAACCTTGTCTTACTGTTAATTACCCTTGCTAGATATTGACTCTGATGTGGATGTCATGCAGGACGTTCAGGTTCTTTGGAAATATATCGGCAATATACAGCCGTTTTCACGCATCAGTGAACAAAACTGATTTCAAGCGTACAAATTCTGTAGCCCTTAAAGAATCTAATTACAGATTTTATAAACGGTCGCTGCAGTATCACCAAACATTTTCTGAATTGTATGACAGAAAACATGTCACTTAATGACCTCCAAGTGCAACAATAACTAAAAGGAGTAGCACTTGTAGCTACAAGGAAAAAAAGACTAAATCAATATATTGAATTTCCTATCTAGTTGAAACAAAAAGTTAGGAAAAAAAACTCCCATAAAATGACAGAGCGGACGATAAGAGTTACCGGACTTGAGAAACTTATTCTCTTGAAAACTCTTTTAAGAGAAAATATTATAAATTTCAATCAACAGTAAGACTAACTCTTCGGTCAACAAATGCCGAATGTTTC
>OZ038475.1:53771119-53793619 GCA_964036315.1 Acanthosepion esculentum
TTCTCCAGTGAGCAAACTTTAAATAAAAAATTGGTACGTCTACCCAAATACAGGTATCCCGTCAGAATAAAAATAATTGAACAAATAAAAAAAGAAAAAATAATTCTTTATAAATTGCTTTAACTATGTTTCGGAATTGAAACTGAGCAGATACGGCTTTCGAGAAACTCTGAAAGACTGAATGTGCTTCAAGACAAATAGAACTTTGTTGGATTGTGGAAGTCTCTGTACTCAAGCGGTCAAGACACGCCACATAAAACAGTAGATTCTCTCGCATAGTTTTCTTGAGTATGCAGGTCGGTAGCGGAAATAAACACTGTCTAAAATGAAAGTGTATCCAATAAAAATAATATATATATATATATATATATATATGAATAAAAAATACATGAAGAAGCCTACACTTAGTCTTAACCGGCTAAAAATATAGTTTTCGTCTTGTCATTTTTATTCATCTTATCACTTTTACAGATACAGTCACTTTTCATTTTCATTTTGTCACTTTTAAAGATACATACACACACACACACACACACATATATATATATGTATGTATGTATATGTATATATATATATATATATATATATATATATATATATATATATATATATATATATATATATATATTATATATATATATATATATATATATACATATTACTTTTCAACTGAATAGAGCTCTCCGGGTCACTGGCGTATTTCTTATAGGAAAACTTTAAAATTTCCCTTTCTTTCTACTGTGCAACGATAGCCTAGGATTTCTGAGTGATACCAAATCGGTTGGGTTTCGATCCCGCCTTGAAGCAATCAGACGTTTAGCCATTATTGAAGAGCTATGATACAGCGTTACAGTCAGTCTTTGGATAACATTATATATGCTCCCAGGAAAACCGGTTGAGCTCTCTTGGGAAAAGTGTAATTTTAAAAATAGTGGTTCCTACTGCTATTAACGCATTGCTCTTCAACTGAATTGAGCTCTCCGGGCCACTTGTCTTTTTCGTACGGAAAAACTTTAAAATTTCCCTTTTTCTCTGCCGTCCGTCGAAAGCCTATGATCTCGGACTGATGGCAAATCGGTCAGGTTTCCATCCCGGCTTGAAGCAATCGGATGTCCAACCACACTGAAGAGCTGCGACACAGCGAAACATTCTCTCGGTGGATGACAATATATATATATATATATATATATATATATATATATATATATATATATATATATTAAGGCGTCATTCTATATGATTAACGCGTGATTCTGGAATTTAAATATCTTTAGAAGTTTACGGAAATATTACTTTGAAACTTTGGTTGCGGTACAATCAACAAAATTAAGCAAAATATGGCCTGGTCAGCGTCTATATGGGTGACCAGTTTGGAATACTATTTGCTGTAAGTTTGGATGTGTAGAGTGGATAATGGCTTGGAATTGTTAATTGGAGAGCTTGAGTTCCAGTTCCCGTTGGCTTCGTTATATTCACTTAACGCACAAATATCCTAGGCAAAGGTATGGATCCGATTTTTCTCTCCCAGTTATGGGTTAATTTGTAAGACTTGTTTCACTAGACCACTAAAATATCAAAACGATTTCTTACACTCTAAGACTATTTTCTAGCTTAACATTATCTGTAAATTGTCGAAAACACTTAAAAAGCGAATTAATCAATTAAATGTTCTTACTTTAAAAATGTAGATGGGGGGAAAATTAAAAATACTTTCCTTGGTTGATGCTCTTTTATTTATGTAAAGAATAAAAACAGAACACTTATCTTAGTTTAGATTTCCTACTACACTTACGGTACACAGCGAAACATACACTTATTGCCACTTATTTCGAATCGTATGAATTACTCTATTGAAAGAAATTCAATTCTTTAAAAGCCTGTAAATATCACTCAAGCTATTTCACCATCAAAAATGATGCCATATTCTAATAGTATGGATCCAGGAATTTGCTGATGTTTTTGTAGGAATCTAGTGGATCAAAATAGTTTTTGAACAAATATAGCGAAACAAATTGTTTTTGAATAAATATAGTGAATCAAATGTTTTTGTCTAAATTTAGTGAAACAAAATATTTTTGTCTAAATCTAGTGAAACAAAATGTTTTTAGCATAAATCAAGTGAAACGAAAGTTTCTTTTGTATAAATCTAGTGAAATCTTTTTTGGATGAATGCTGTAAAAAACTGTATCCATCTGGTGAAACAAAATGTTCTTTGTATAGATTTAATGAAACAAAATGTTTTTTGAATAAATCTAGTGAAACAATGTTTTTGTATAAATCGAGTGAAACAAATTATTTTTGTATAAATCTAGTGAAACAAAATTTCTTTTGTATAAATCTAGTGAAGCAAAATATTTCCGTATCAAGCTAGTAAAACAATATTTTATTAAAATCATGAGAAGTAAGGTAATTGTCTTTGAAACCCAATTAAAAATGCTACGAGCCTTCGATTCAACCAAATATAGTATCAAAATACATCAATGTATGGGGATTTACCGTTGTGTAATATTTGGCTATTTTGTTATTTTTTCATTATCTGTTTGACCTTTCCTCGGTACCATTGTGGGTTTAACTCCACTTACTTTCCTGAAACTGCTACTAGGGGATACTCAACGGCACTATAAATAATTTGCGATAATTTTTCGCAGCCTCTTCTTACTTTTCCACTTATACATCAACATGTACATCTCTCGCGGGAAATCGCATAATCTGTTGCGGACCGTTAGTAAAGTCAGTGTATGTTTTGGAAATACACGTGTTTCCTGGAATACCCACAATAAAAATGGAGGATTTGCATGTATTTCCACCAAGATAAAATACAAAGAAACAACAAGAAAGGGTATATGTAAAAACAAATACTAATGTATTAACAAGAAAGGTCTACAAGTGACAAAGACAATGACGCGTGTAACAAAAGGATGTGAAAACCCATTATGGTTCAAAGGATGTGAAGTGAGTAAATGTGCGTACGTCCCGCAACACCATAAACTCTTCAGATATTGTCGGAATATATAGGTATCTAGGAGCAGTTATATTCATATTAACCTGATGCATGTATTTTCAACATCTTGTGACACACACAGTCATCCAAATTATTGTCTGAATAATGGTGTCATTCGTATGTTTATTGTGGATAGATATTTGATACAAGCGAAAGGGAGTGAAGGGAAGTAACTGTTACATTTTATAAGTCTTTATAGTTACTCTTGAATTACCCATGATGATCATTGATCTTTACCTATCCCAGATACCAAAGAGTGGCAAACAATCTTGGAATTCATTATTCAAATTCTGAAAAAGTGCGTGCAGTTAACTGTCAAATGAAATACGTGATATAATTCATCTTAAATATCCAGGTTTTCGATTAACCCTCACCGACCAGGATCGCCGATAAATCTTCAAATGTTAATACATAAAGGGAAATGCACTTAACGAGGTCACACGGTTTAAATGTCAACATTATCTGTTATTTCACAGTAAACAAAGTGCGAGAGACAGATAATAAGTCTAAATAGGTTACGTCGAGTAGTTTCAAAGATTAAAGAAACAAATTCTGCTGGCCTAGAGGCGGTTTCTGTATAAAAATAAAAAGGAGATTCCACAATCTTTAAGTGAAATACCTAACATGCCACACTTAGAATATTGAATTTGTCGTATGAGAAAATGTTACGACAGAGAGTATTATCAATAATGTCTGTTCAATCGCGGAATTCGAAACAATTGTGCGATTGCGTCAACTTTGTTGTTTGACGTGATTGGCTATTTCTGACACATAGTCATGCATATTGCTTTCAGGAGTAAGCAATATGTATCATTGAGCAATGCGTTTAATGTAACGAAATTCACAGTGTTATTCTTAGTTGTTTTCAACAATTATTAATTTTTGAGTTTCATTTCTTTCACATCTTCTTTGGCATTGCCCAGAAATTCAATTTATTGTCACTGGACGGATAGTAGCTTCGTTTTTTAAAAAAAATGAAATACTTTTAAAAATGAAACTGTTTAAATTCATTAAAAATAATAACATTCGTGATAATACTAATACCATTAGTGCATGTAAAAAAAATCAAATATTACAAAGACAGCCGGTTAAATAAAAAAATCAATATGTATAGTCAAATGTCCTATGCTACCGATGGTTCTCGTGTCACCACAAAAAGAAGAATAGCTATCATGGTATAATGTAGGCTCCTTGAAAAAATAAATATGCGAGTTGTATATTTCGTCTAGAACTGATTATTAAGTCATGAGTATTTACTAAGAGGACGAGCGTAACAGAAACAGAAAAAAAAAACATCATAGATGAATGAATAAAAATCAAGAAGTTATAGTAATAGAAATTATAATTGGGTTAAAAATGTTCATATTCATTTCTAAAACATTCACATTTTCACCTGAACACTCACACCTGTGTGTGTGTGTGTGTGTGTGTGTGTGTGTGTGTCTGAGTGTGAGTGAGAGAGTGAGATTATGTGTGCCCGCGGCTTATAAAACATTTGCAGGTGTCATTTAATGCCAGAAAATATTTTTAGATCGTAAGAATTGTTTGGCGATAATGGTTTCCTGATACTAGGTTTAATATTTAGTCCATAGCTGGGGGTGAGAAGAGTTGGATTTGATACCTTTCCCAAAGGTTTTTGTGCCGTAAGTGAAGATAACTTACTCGACTGGAAATGGAACACCACTCGCCGATTTCAAATCCGAGCCGCTATCAATCGCAGCAACCGCACACCCAAATTTACAGCACCTGGTACTACCAAGCTGTCACCCATCTAGTTAATGAAAGGGTTGATGTTGTTTAACTCCGGTGATCGTTCAAAAACCTGTGTTTCAAAGTGATATGATTGTAAACCGTGTACGTTGTATATGAAAACATCGCGTGCAAGAGAGAAAATGAAAAATGCAGTGCTAAGAAGAGAGAGAAATTATAAATGGCTTGCATATTCATTTCCAAGGTATTCATATTTACAGCTGAACACACACCTGTGTGTGTGTGTGTGTGTGTTTGTGGCTAGTGAAAAAAATGTAGTGCTAAGAAAGCTTACTGTTGCAACAATCTGGTAAAGCATCTCCCTACAACGCATGAAAATTCGAAATATTCAAAATGCGAACACTCGAGATATTCAAAATGTGTACACTCGAGATATTCAAAAGGCTTAAACTCGAGATATTCAAAACGTGAACACTCGAAATATTCAAAATGCGAACACTAGGAATATTCAAAAATGTACACTCAAGATTTTCAAAATATGTACACTCAAGATATTCACAATGTGTACACTCGAAATGTTTAAAATGTGTACACCTGAGATATTCAAAATGTGTACACTCGAAATATTTCAAGATGTGTACACCCGAGAAATTCAAAATGCTACACTGGAGATATTCAAAACGTGAACACTCGAAATATTTCAAGATGTGTACACACGAGAAATTCAAAATGCTACACTGGAGATATTCAAAACGTGAACACTCGAAATATTCAAAATGAGAACACTCGAGATATTCAAAATGTTTACACCCGAGATATTCATAATGTGTATATCCGAGAAATTCAAAATGCGAACACTCAAGATATTCAAAATGAGAACACTCGAGATATTCAAAATGTTTACACCCGAGATATTCATAATGTGTATATCCGAGAAATTCAAAATGCGAACACTAAAGATATTCAAAATGTGAACACTCGAAATATTAAAAATGTGAACACTCGAGATATTTATAATGTGTACAATAGAGATATTCAAAATGTGTACACTCGAGATATTCAAAATGTGAACATTCGAAATATTCAAAAGGCGAAGACTCGAGATATTCAAAATGCGAACACTCGAGAGATTCACAATGTTTACATTCGAGATATTCAGATTAACTAGAAGCAGATCGTGGTACTCTTGGATCTTCTAATATCCGAAGTGTCATAGATTTTCGTTAATTGTAGCTCGTATAAATTCAAAGTTTTCACCAGTTATGCTTGTTGTAATACATATAAAAGATGCATATATATATATATATATATATATATATATATATATATATATATATATATATAGCATATTTATGTGTGTGTGTGTGTGTGTGTTTGTATGCGTGTGTGTATAAATTGCAAGAGAGAAAGTGAGAGAAAAGGGAAGAGCTTCAATGAAATGTCTTAAATGAGCTGTGTTCATTTAATTCCAAATTATATGCGGGCTTGAAAAGTCATCTTCGTTCTCATTAGACGGTAAGCTGTATTCAGTTCACCCTAAGCAAGGCAGTAAAGCTACTAATACGTAAGGGAATACTGGGTGCAGAATAATTAGAAAACCGTTACATTACTAAGGAGGTAGAAGAAAAGTAGTATAGCCAGGAGTACAGTAGATTGTGTTTGGCACTGCATTTATATTTTTGAAGATTAAAGTTGAATGGAATTCATGGAGCCGGAAGTACAAGAAAAGAAACTTACTATAGAACTTACCATTACATATTTGGCAACTCTACTGTAAATTTATGTAACCCTGTCGCCAGTCTAGTACTGCGCTTAAATTCATAAAGTTTAGGTCCCATAGCGAAGTGCTCATCTGAACAATTTACATGAAAAACAAGTACAGGGAGGCCACATTACAGCGGAGAGAAAGTGACTGAAGACGAGAGGCCAGGTCAAGACTAATAATATTGCAGATTCTTCTTTGGATTTTATCAAGAATCTCTAAATATACAACACAAGCACCGAACTATATCTGGCAGCAGTATTCAAAGCTTGGGCGACTGATAGGCTTATAAATATGTAAGATAAATTCTAGAGAAGAATTATCTAGCAAGACACAGTGAAAGAACTTTCTTAGAAGCTGATCTAGCAATGGATTCAGTATAGCTTTCCACGTCATGTCAGCCAAGAATATTAGGTCGAGTAGGCGCAACGTGTCACTCCATTTGGGGTGAGCATAAAACAAGCTGACAGAAGGCATCAGAGGTGTCTCTCAGATGATTAATAGTGAAAAGTTTATTTTAGATGCGTTGAAATTAACAAGCCGTCATTTACTCCAGTTAACAATATCAGCCGCGTATTTGAGCTAATTCGACTGATCAGAGGTACTATCGATACAGAAGTAAATGGTTGTCTCACCTGAATAGATACCAAGTTGAGAGCTGATGCCATGAGGAAGGTGGTTAATGAAAATTAAAAATAAGAAATTAGGACCAAGGTTATAGCCCTGTACATCAAAACTGTATGCCGCATTTTGGCGTTTGTTGGGAAAATAAGGAAGGCATTTCAGAACTTATGAGAGAGTTACACATGAAAGATGTCATGCTCGATATCAATAGAGAGCCATAACACACATAGACATACAGGATTTTATATATATATATATATATATATATATATATATATATATATATATATATATATATATATATGAAGATATATAATTTTAAGATGTGCTATATTTACGGGAAAAAGTGCACAGTATCAGACATAGAGCGTATGTAAATATAAATATTAGGCGACAGGCTATTTCATGCTAGACGTAATACTTAGGTGGCCTGACGATTGCGTCCAGCATGAAACAGCCTGTCGCCTCTGAGTGTTGACTTCAGTGGTTATATATATATATATATATATATATATATATATATATATATATATATATATATATATATATATATATATATATCTCAAGGACGATTTTTATTTTTATTTTTCACTGAATGTGTGCGTTTTTATGTATGTCTCTGGAGTTGAAGGAATGTTTTATTTTTCAAACACCGCCTGTGTATTGTGGACGCGTTCGGAATTAATGTTACTGAGTGTTGGCTTTTCTTTTTTTATTATTAGGGATTCCATTATTTTTAATCATTTTTTTACATGTGGATTAGTCTATTATACTTGTATTTTCTACTCGTATTTTCGGATGGAGTTTGGTAGGTTTTCGTGTCTGTTTAAATCAGTCCAAATTGATCTGTGATCAGGTAGGTGTAACATAAGTCGTCTATATAGGCATGTAATAGTAGGATTAATGTAATTATTTATGAGTTTGGTTTGATAAGGAGCACAGCTTCGTAATGGGTATCTGAACTCGTAAATAATGTTGTTTCTTTATAGTTTTGTTTTGCGGATGTGTTGTTATTTTTTATGATAAGGATAGCTACTTTAATGTTTAGTAATAGATAATTTAATTTAAATGAAGATTGCATTGTGAATAAAACTCCGACTTGGGCTAACGGTGAGGGATAATATATATATATATATATATATATATATATATATATATATATATATATATATATATATATATATATGGGATAACGATATATTTTCTTATATATCAAGAACAATTTAGTGAAAAGATATATGCCCAAATGGAGAAAAAAGTTTTCGTGTGACGCGTTTCATCCTTTAGAAGTTCATCGGACAACATTTGTTTACATTGGTGCGACTGCACATGCGCACAAACGAGAGAGGCTGGGAATTCTAGACTTTAAATTACATTTTCGTTTTATTTTATGTTTTTGGGTATATATAGTTTAGCCGAATTTGTGTATATAAACTAGCCGATTACAACATTTTATTATTTCTAACAGCTTTATTATCCCAGTGTGCGATATCTAATTACAAATGTGAGGAAAACAAAAAGAATTTTAAATTCAACCGGCTAGATTATGTAACAAAATACATAATAAAAAGAAATGAAAGGCAATTTAAAATTTAGAATTCCCAACATCTCTCGTTCGTACGCATATGTAGTCGCAACAAAGTAAAGTAAGAGACGAAATGCGTCGAACAAAAATTTTTCCACTTTGTCATACATCTTTCCAACAAATGTGTGCACACTCTTCGTTAAGACGAATCTTCGATTGATACCAAATCAGTGGGGGTTTCCTTCCCGGCTTGAGGCAATCGGATGTCTTGCCACACTGATGACCTGTGAAACAGCAAATCAGTCTACCTTTGGATGACAATGAGAGTTTGTCTTATAACGTATGCTATATTATTTGTATAAGACTGTAATACATACATACACATGCACTCACACACACAGGTATATATATATATATATATATATATATATATATATATATATATATATATATGTGTGTGTGAGTGAGTGCATGTGTATGTATGTATTATAGTCTTATACAAATAATATAGCATACGTTATAAGACAAACTCTCATCACATTGAAGTTTGCAAACATACTGGCGGTCACACCTATATTTTCACAAGCCTTTCAACGCAGTGAGACAATGGAATTCGTTGACGCATAAACTGACACATACATATGCATCATTGACTCTGCATTCATTCTGAACATGGCATTTAATAACAGGCAAAATGCACGGGGTATAAATGATGGAAGTAGGAAGATAATCCTGGTCAGGATGGAGAGGATGCGTATTGAGTATCAATGTAACAGTAAGTATGGATGTGGGTCGGGCCAGCAAGTATTTAATGAACGCTGGCCGAAGCGCCACTGACACAATGATTGCAGTATGCGAAGCAAGATAAATTGATTTTCGGTTCATCCAAACACCATAACACGAAGGGACGCTAGCACGCGTGTGCGGCGGGCACGCAAGCTCTCATAGGATAGTGATCGTTGTAATTCCTTCCATCAATATATATATATATATGTATATATATATATATAAATTGAGAGAGGGAGAGAAAGAGAGAGTAAGCATATAAGCTCTCACGAAGACCGATAATACATTTATCATCAAATATATATATAAATATGTAATATATAGATGTAGATATTTATGTATATATGTAGATAACGTATACATGTAGGTAAGAGCTGCTAGTAAATATAAATCAAATATGGATCGAAATAAGAAAGAATGATAAGATAAAAAACAAATAGGAAACTTTTATCAATTTAAAATGTCTAACTTTCGTAATGATTCATCAGAGAATGAGATACGGAGAATGTAAAAAATACTTCATTATTTAACTTATTTATTTTTTCTTCATATATATATATATATATATCATTCTCGAGTGAAGCTTTAATAATAAACATGTTAGATTGATAAACTTTACTGCTATATGTAAGTATATATTTATATAAGTATAGTTTTGTTATATATTTTTTTAAGCATTTCGCCCCAAGCAAGGCGGGAAGCCACTAGCACGCAAGGGGTTACAGAACATTTGGAGCGAGAGCAGATAAGAGTCATAGAGGAAAGCAAGTGGAGAAGGATAGTGGATAGATCAAGGCAACTGGATATGTCGATTGACGTTGCATTTGAATACTTGGAGATAATAGTTGTCAGGTAAACAGGAATAAGGAAGGGAGTTCCACAGGCGGGAGGTGCGAGATATGAAGCTATTGGAGTAGAAGAGACGGCTACTTTTAACAGTTTCAACAGTGAAAGGGTGGGTGCGGGATGCCAGCCTCGTAGGACGCTTGAATTCATGAAGTCTTGGGAACCAGCGAGAGCAGCTCATCGGAGCAATTACAGTGAAAGTATTTGTAAAAAAGACAGAGAGAGGCGACGGAGCGTCTGTGAGAGAGCGACTGCAGACGTGATGCTATATCAAGACCAACCACGTTGCAAATCCGTCTCTGGATCTTATCAAGAACTCCGAGTCAAACAGAAGGGGCTCCAGTCCATATATGCCAGCAATACTCCATGCAAGGGCGAATGGTTGATTTGTAGATTTGAAGGATCGACTGCGGGGAGAAAAATTTCCTGGCCCGGCACAGGGAGCCAACTTTCCTTACGGTGGATGAAGCAATTGACTCAATGTATTTGTTCCATCTCAGGTCAGCAGTCAGCGTGGGACCAAGCAGCCGCAGAGAGGTGCTCTCGAGAAGTTGAGCGTCAGACATTCTAATGGGATTCAGAGAAGTATCCCAGTGGTGATTAATAGAGAGCAGTACTCCCTGACGATCCGCTTAGATGAATCCGTGGTAGGTTTGTCTGGCTCTTTAGGTTTAATTTAGGTTTGTTCTACTTAGCGTATTGAGCACTTTATTTAGTTATTTTACTTACACTTATCTTTTTTTTTTGTTTGGACTCTGAACTTGGTTTTTAGACGATTATTTTCGGCTGACGTACATGTTCTCAGTTCTTTCTATTTTTGTACCATTTTTCCCCTTCGGTATTGGCTTGTTTATTCACAAATCAAGGCAGCTAAGGTTTTCCGGACGATTATAATTTCTTATATTTATAAGATTATTACTAGTATATATATATATATATATATATATATATATATATATATATATATATATATATATATATATATATATATATATATATATATATATATATATAATATATATATATATATAATATATATATATATATAATATATATATATATATAATATATATATATATATAATATATATATATATATATATATATATATATATATATGTGTGTGTGTGTGTGTGTGTGCGCGCGTGTGTGTGTGTGTACACAGGGTGCTAGGAATAAATTCTCATCAAAATTAAGCAAAAATGAAAGAAATTTGACATCTGATTTTAATTGATATATTTAACAAAATTACATCAACATATCTTGAAATACTAAAGAGGTAAATTTTCTCAATACAATACTTCGAAATCTCTAACAATTTTACTTGGCGGTCTCCTTGTTTAAATTGTTGAATGGTGCCATAATAAATGCGTATATTACATGTTTGCTGTTACAAGGAGTTTTAACATATACATAAAAAAATACACTCACACATATGTAAAAATATACGCATATATACACATATACATAAACACACATGCACATACATACATATATATATATAAATACATATACATATATACAGACATACCTAAACATATATATACAAATCGTACATACATACTATATACATAAATACACACATGAAGCTATACATATATATATATATATATACATACATACATACATACATACACATCAACATGCATATATACACATACTATCGATACACACACACGCACATACATACACACACACACACACACACACATATATATATATATATATACAGGGGTTGGACAAAATAATTGAAACACTTTTTAAATTCAAAGAAAATTTATTTAATATGGAGGTGGTCCTCCTTTAGCCTCACATACAGCTTTAATACGTATAGGAATGGAATCATACAATTTCCTGACTTCATCCAGAGGAATTTCCACCCATTCTTTCATTAACACCTGCTCTAGCTCTTTAAGACACGACGGTGGAGGATAGCCACTCCTAACTTATCGCTCCAAAATGCACCACAAATGTTTAATAATATTGATATCTGGAGATTGGGGAGGCCACTCCATATGTTTTAGCTCACATTCATGCTCTTCATACCAATTCTTAACCACCCAAGCGGTATGTATTGGAGCATTATCGTCTTGGAAGATGCAGTGACCATCAGGGGATAAAATCTGGGCCATTGGATGAACATGATCACCCAAAATGTTCAGGTAATCTTTGCTGTTGATTCTACCACGCAGTGCAACTATTGGACCGAGACATTTCCATCATATAGAGGCCCAAACTATCACTGATCTACCCCCATGCTTCATGGTTGAAAGAAGGCAGTCAGGGTTGTAAGCTTCTTTGGGCTGCCTCTACACATAAACTTGCCCTGAAGTTGGGAAAAGAGAAAAACTGGACTCGTCTGAGAATATGACTTGCTTACATTAGTCTGCAGACTAGGCATTGTGATCTCTGCACCACTTCCACCACTTCTGAATATTGCGAGTGGAGAGAAGAGGTTTCCTTACGGTGGCTCTTCCATGATATCCAGCCTTCTGAATCTCACGACGAACAGTTTTAATAGAAACTGGACTATTCCGATGATTATTCAACTCAGCAGTCACTTTGGCCACAGTAGTCCGATGATTTTTCGCCACACTGCGTTTCAATGCGCGTCGGTTCATGTCAGTAAGTTTGCAAATCCGGCCCGAATTACCATGCTTGCTAGAGGTTTTACCCTGTTTCTTGAATTGCGTCATAGTTCTTGATATGGTAGCTCTTGAAAAACAAAACAGTTTAGCAAACTTAGTGATCGCGGCTCCTGCCACGCGAGCTCCAACAATTTGCCCATTTACGAACTCAGAGAGGTCACACATTTAACTTAAATTTTACTAAATTCTAAAATTAAATAAGCCAAAAACAGTAAATTAGATAAATAAACGTAATTAGAATAGATATAACCTGCAATTACGAAGTTTTAGTTAAAGTCCTTAATATAATAGGTCTTTGAAATATAGGAGTGGTATTTGCACCTGTTCCAATTATTGTGTCCAACCCCTATATATATATATATATATATATATATCTATATATATATATATATATATATATATATATATGTATGTATATTTAACAACAGAAATACAATAAAACCATATATAAATTAATATAAAGCCTATATATAAAGTACAGTGTATGCGTGTGTGTTTGTGTGTGTCTAACCGACTCCTCCGCACCCACTGGTCCGATTCATAGCTCATTCAAAAGCCCTAGAAAATTTATGCGCATAGAACGATTTTCGTTGTGCTGACATTCAGGCTTGCCACATTATACGAAGTCATATAAACTGCGTCTAGAGATTATACGCAAGTTATGAATTGGTATAAAGAGTTGCGTCTTTAATGTTAAAAGTCCTATTATGATGTTGCTTAGATTCTACTCAATATTATTAACTTACATATATAGTGATAGAGAAAACTATTGTTTTTGGTTGGAAAAAAATTTACAAGTTAAGAAAACAGACTAATATGACTGTCAGTAGTTTATTTGCAACTATTTATTTTGATACTTTTACTTCATTATACCTTGTAAAACTAATGTAAAAAAATAATATGAAAAGATTTTAGAACAAATTCGTCAATTTCTTAAAGGAAAAACATAAAAAAAACATTTTATTTTAAAAATAAAAGATATATTAACAAAAAATAATAAGAACCTCCTAAAATTTATTGCACAAATGCTCCTTTCTTTTCAATAACTCTTAGCAGCCTATTGTCAACATCTGATGTTAGATTTGCAATTTTAGCGGCTCGTAAGGTGTTTGCAGCAACTTTAACTGCCTCCCAGAGTTCACACTTGCTGTTTAATTGCCTTCCATTAGAATAAATATCTCTCTTGAAGATGTTCCACAGGTACTCAATGGGATTCAAGTCACAGTTATTTGAAGGCCAGTCCATAAGAGAATCTTCAATAAATCCCTTTTCTTTCAACCAGGATTTAGTAAACTTTGATGCATGACTTGGTGCGTTGTCTTTCATAAAGATCATAGATCTACGCTTGGCTAAAGACTGGTTATCAAGCCATTCAAACAAATATAGCTCTAGAAAATCACAGTAACTTTTGGAATTTATTTTAACCCCGTCTTTCAGTTTAAATGGACCCACGAGCTCATTACCAATAATCCCACCCCATATCATGATCCCACCACCGCCTTGTTGGCGTTTAAAAAAGTTTCTTGAGTCATGTTGCTTGAAAACCCATCCTCGAGCCCATCCATCGGGCCCATCGAGGGTGATCCTTGATTCGTCTGTAAAAAGCACTTTACTGAAATCAGTTTTCATGTATTTTTTTTGCCCACTGCAATCTTCTTTCCTTATGATTTTTTGTTAAAATGGGTTTCTTTATTTGAGTTTTTATATCAGCAAACTTCCTTAATGCTTTCCACCTTGTTTCTCTTGACACCATAGGAGCTCCAGCAGCCTCAAATATGAACGCACTTGACGCATTTGGGTTTCTTATTAATTCTTTTCGGATATGTGATAGATCTCACTTTGTTAAATTCCTGAATTCAGCCTGAAACTTCTTTTTTCCTTGGTTGAATTCCCATTTGACATATTTTCTTGATTGTTCGATGATCCCTTTTCAAATCCTTAGAAATTTTAAGCGAATACTTTCCTTGCTAATTTCTTTGATTATATAGTTCTTTTCATTCATTGTTAGTTCTTTTTTACGAGCCATGATACTAAATTCTAGTTCTTGCAAATAATCTCTTGACACTGCAAATTGCTATAATTACTGAAAAAATACTAAATATCAATCTGAAATTGAAAATTGGGACTTAATTGATTTCATGCTTACTCGCTATACATAATAGTACAAATTATTTCATTGGATAACACATATCTATGAATTTTACATAAAATATTTGACAATACGTCTTTTGCATATATTCTCTAGACGCAGTTTA
Organism: Acanthosepion esculentum; assembly: GCA_964036315.1. Lineage (NCBI taxonomy): Eukaryota > Metazoa > Mollusca > Cephalopoda > Sepiida > Sepiidae > Acanthosepion > Acanthosepion esculentum. The sequence goes on from OZ038475.1 coordinate 53,786,276, forward strand.
TATATATATATATATATATATATATATATATATATATATATATATATATATATATATATATATTAACTATACTAGTCATTATCGTCGCTGTCATGGTTCAAGGGGAGTAACTCTTGTTTTCTTTTTGTATCCAAAATTGCATTGCACGTTTTATTATAAACTAACATAAATTCGACCTCTCAGACGGCATTTAAACTAGCTTCTGTGGAGGACACTTGATATAACCATCATCACAATAGCTAAGGATGCATAGATGCGATAGGCATCAATAAACTACAGAAGAACTCAAAATAGATCGCTGCATTTAAGAATTGAAGTAATGTTTAAGCTTACATTTTAAAAGTTCAACATTAATTCCTCTGCTGCCACTTAATTCAAAGAAGATTTGATGTTCGTCACACTTATTTTCCGCACAACCAATTATTTTTATTTCATGGGTAACAGAACAGGGGACAATTTATAACATAAAAAGAATATAGTGTAAAGATGAGAAAATAGAAATTAGAATTAGTTATACATTCAAGTGTTAGAGAAACATAATAGCAAATTAAGTAAAACCTATATTATGGGATCTATATGAATAAATACAAAATTGGAGCTCAATTCTCCCACAAATTCTGAGATTAAAAATACCCAGTTCTTCTCTATAGAAATTTTGGTATTAACGAAGTCGCGTTGTGAAACAAGGTTAATGTGGGGAGCCCGAGCGCGTACACCCGGGCTAGGAAGAAAAATTGCCGGAGCCCCCGCAACCGTCGGTTGCGTTTACCTCGGTTTAGATCCCCGATCACTCTATCTGGTGCAGCTCTTCCCCAGGACTGAGCATCACTCAGTATAATTTTTCTCATTTGCGACTCTTTTCACGGAGCCTCCCCTTAGCACACTCAGCCCAAAGACAGAGACGCAACTGAGAGATGATAAATAATGTGTTACAAATTACTCGAGAGATTAATTTTTATTTACTCAACCCGCAACGAGGTCAGGTTGTGACTCAAGGTCGATTTAATGTATGGAGCCCGAGCGCGTACACCCGGGATAACAACAAAAATTCTCCGAGCCCCCGCAACCATCGTTTGTGCTGGCTTAGGGGCGATCACCTATCCTTCCCTCTCGTGCAATGAGAGGGCGCGTCCTCGGGAAGCACTTCCTCAGGGCTGGCTCCTTCTCAGTATAAATTTTCTCTACGACGGAACCGCCCAGAGCGCACTCTTACCAAAGAGAGAGACACAACCAAAAGATGATAAATAAATGATTTACAAACTAATTAATAGTAATTTGGTATTTACTTGATCCCCCACGAAATCGCGTTTTAAAACAAGGTCGGTTTTATATGTAGTGCCCGATCGCGTACACTCGGGCTAGGATCAAAAATTGCACGAGCCGCAGCATCCTTCGGTTGCGCTGGCTTCCGTGCGAGCACCGATCCCACTCTCTGGTGCAATGTGTGGGTGCAGCCCCGGGCATCTCTTTCCCAGTGCTGAACATCTCTCAGTATAATTTTCCTCAGTTGCAATTTTGACCTTCGTCGGAGCCGCCGCTGAGCGCACTCTGCACAAAAAGAGAGACGCACTTGAGAGATGATAAATTAATGAGTTACAAACTACTTTATATTAATTTGGTATTTACTCGACCCAACCCGACGAGGAAGCGTTGGGACACAAGGTCGATTTAATGTCGGGAGTCCGAACGCGTACACCCGATGTAGGAACAAAAATTTCTCGAACCCACGCAACCACGGTTGCGCTAGCCTCTTTGTGTGAAACGATCATTCATTCTAGTGCAACGAGAGAGCGCGGTCTTTGGTTAGATGTACACCAGTGGTGGGCACCTCTTTCTATAATTTTCCTCAGTTCTGACTCGGTCAGTTGACGGAGCCGAACCTGTGTGGACTCAGCCCAAAGACAGAGACACAAATAAGATATGATAATTAAACGTATTACAAACTATTTTAGAGTAATTTGTATTTACACAACCGCCCATGAGGTCAGGTTATTGAGACAAGGTTGATTTTATGTAGGGAGCCGTGGCGCGTAAAACTGATCTAGGAAGAAAAATTGCCCAATCCAACACAGCCGTCTGTTACGGTGGCCCCGTTCGAGCACCAATCCCTCTTTCGGTTGCAATGAGAGTCTTGCGAGTTCGGGTAGGTGTTCTCGAAGTCTAAGCACTGCTCAGTATAATTTTCCACAGTTGCGACTCTGTCCTAATTTATGTTATGATTGTAATGTCGGCATAACTTATGTGCTGATTGGGTTTTTAAACCATATAAAATCCTTTTCCATTTATATTTGTGCGTAAGAGTTCAAATGAAGAGTTGGAATCGAATCTTCGATTCTAATGAAATAAATATCACGATGGTATTTTAAGTGTTCGTTTTCACTATAATAATTATATATATATATATATATATATATATATATATATAGAGAGAGAGAGAGAGAGAGAGAGATAGATAGATAGATAGAGAGAAAGAGAGAGAGAGAGAGAGAGAGAGAGAAATAGATAGACGGAGAGATAAAACAGAGAGATGTAGGGTCAGTTTTGTTTATCTATATGCATATATACAAAAGTGTTCCGAAACATTCTCCAGAATTTTTCAGTACAAATACTTATGTTCTTCGGGTATGCGGAGACATTTTGAGCATCACTCATATATATATATATATATATATATATATATATATATATATATATATATATATATATATATATATATATATATAGTTGGGCAGTACCTTTCATTTAAACATGTTTCGTTGAATATGAAAACAAGGAAAATTTATTTTTGTTTGTTAGATATTCCAGAATTCATACATCTTTACGTTTGATGGGAGTAAATGAGTGCTGAAATTGTCCGTACTCTTCATTGTCGTAAGCGATTTCTCCCAATTCTTTAGCCATTTTCATGGCGATTTTGTGTTCTTTCGAATAATTGTAAGACCGTTTATTCTAAATTTCGAGTATTGAGAGCGACTGGAATTCGAGTGAGCGTCATTCTATTTTTTAAAAACATTTAACACATCATTCTCACTGTTTCAAGTTGAGTTTGGTAGTGGAAGCGAGGTGTTTCATATCCAGTGATCACTCACGATGATATATTTCCGGCAATGCGATGTTCAAGGAGAACTAATTACAAACAAATGACAATGATTTTTACAATTTATATTCTCATATACCTTGTTAGTATATAAATATTATATAAATATTATTTTAATTTGGTGCACCTGTATGAACTGCTATCACGCACGTGTTCTTTTTTAAGTGTCAGTCACATGTACATAATAACAATAACTTTTATACTAATAAGAAACAATTTAATAGATACAATTCATTTAAGTAAATTGTATGTTTTATTTTTAAATGAACAGTAGTAATTACACTTACCACCCTGAATTTGATAAATTTGGGTATATGATTCCGACAGTTATAAATTATTGCCAATTGAAAAATCATTGCATGCTGTTGCCATATATGGTCTGGTACCTCCGTTGTTCGTCTAGAGGTTCACGACAAAATCCAAAGACAGATATGCAATGTGCTCGGTCCTGACCTTGCATCTCGTTTCCCTCTGATTTTCTAAAAATATATTTTCATGGCAACTGTTCTGACTGTTCTGACGAGCCTGCATGAATTTAATCGTGCTACTAGCTTGGCGTTTCGGTCTCACCCTTTTACTGTTGAAACAGTTAAATGTAACCGCCTCTTCTATTCCAACAGCTTATTCTCTCGCACTTCCTGACAGTGGAACTCTCTTTTACTGGCTTTCCTGATAACTATAATCTTCAAAAATTGAAATGTAATGTAATCGACATCTTCTGATGCCATGATCTTGATCAACGTTCTTTTTATCCTTTCCTCAATCCCGACTCTTTTCTCTTACTTTCGCTCTCTGTGACCGCCTGAGTGCTTATGTCACTCCCGCCTTGTTTGGTGACAAATGTTTAAAAAAAGAAAACATTATGCGGGATAGTCCGAATGTCTTGTCACCTTATACCTCATTTCAAACTGTAGGAGCTCGTGTCAGCCATCTGAAATAGAAAATTATATTATCTAAAAAAAGAAAGTGAAGTACATGTCAAAAGGAAATAAACACGGTCGCTTGTTTCAATTATTTGCTCGTCCTGTCTTTCCTTAGAAACCCGGATAAAAACGCTGTCAGTCTCATTCGTTCTTTAATTATCTCGCAAAGTACTCGATCCAAGTGTTTGGATTAAATTAGCATATGCCTATTCAAATCATTTCACTCTCCTAACATCCTGGCTTGTCTATATTGCGTTCATTCTACTCGGGTATATCAACCTTAGCTGGTTAATGCAAGGCTTAGGTTCGAATCGCATCGAAATCAATTCTGCTTGCGGCTACAAACATTGCATATAGCCACGCGAATAATTTTCGCGGTGGCCAAACGACGCCTTCTCTCGGCAACTTCTTCGTTACAAAGACACACACATGCATATATACCCGAATACAGGGATGATCACTTGACAAGACACCAGAAGTGTTGAAACCAAATTTCTTTTTTTGTATAAGAATCGCTAATCCACTGTTTATTTCCCTCATCCGTATTTTGGCGTCCGTATGCCATCTATCCATATTTATTCTTTTCTTTTCAAATTACTTTCGCTATCTGTTCTTTTATCTTTTATATTTAAATTTTTGTGACCTGCGAATCTTTATTTTTGACGTTTCATTAGTTCCTTATCATGCTATGTTTTCACACCCATATCAGCTTCTTTCATATTTTTATTTATTTATTTATTTACACCCATTATTACACTTTCTATTGTATAGAGTGGTCCTAAAGTATTGTCACCCTTACATAATATAATTTTCTATTTCAACGCTCTGTGGGGTATTATCAACGAGAGAGTTTCACATAAACGATACCACAAGCTGAAAGAGGGCGTTCGGTTCGTAAAATTTCACATATACATGGCTTCGCTTCATTTTGTGTCCCGAAAATGATGGCGTTGATACAGACCTTCTCGATGAGTGACAGCGTCATTGAAAGTGAATAAACTGAATCCAGTACATGTGCTTTTGTATTTCTGTGTTGCTTGTTCTTCGCATTACTTATTGGTAGGAGGTGACATGACTTTCCGAACATTTTAAATTTTGTTAGTTTGTCTTTCGAAATGTTTATGTATTTCTATGTTTATTACAGTTGCGTCAAGTATTTTGTATGTCCGACATCCAATACAAGAGCCACATAAGGTTGATGGTTGCCTAATCAGATTTTTGTAAGGATGTAAAAAGGTGTACTTATGGAGATATGTCGGATAGAAAAATGAAGCGGTGAAAATTCTAGTTGTCGAGGAGGCATCCTCTCAGAAGTCAGTTGCAAAACGTCACAGTTCAAGGAAAGAAGATGTTTGAATGGAACTTCCTCTTTACCAAAATCTATGAATGTAATGAAGATGATTTGACGCTCTTGTTATACCTGTGAATGTCCTACCTGTCAATGCCTGAACTGGTGGAAATAAGGAATGTAGTTCATCTAAATATTTTCCATAAAACAGCAACAGAATAGCGAGAGGGTGGCAACGGTTCCTCTGTGGTAAACATATTGGGGGATGGAAAATAAATCAGCACCGACAACTCTCACGTAATCGCTTTTGAACTATCTCAAAACAGGCAAGTGAAGACTGAGTAGCGCCAAGCAAGCTATGGCATCAATAATCGAATTTTGATCTAACTTTTGGAAAGATATATCATGGTAGTAGGATTTAAGTATTTTCTGGAAAGGTAAAAGGAAGCGACCTTACTTCCAGCATATTTATGTATAGTACGGACATACGAGTTCTACTTGGGTTCTGGAGTAAGCATTAGAGTCAAAGGACGCCATTTCCTTTCATGTTCATTTACCGGAAAATACATTTAAGGACATATGTATTTCATTGATTCGCTACTTTTCACCGTGTATTTGAACTTTATGTGTAGTCGAAGTATTGTCGTAACGTTATTGCATTTATTCTGAAAAATGTTTATTTAAAAGTTCGGACTGGCTTAAATTCACCAACGTGTTCAATAGACTCAAAGTTATTTTCATCTCCAATAAAAGTTGAATAAATTGCATTGCTCTATTGTGCGTTTTTTATCATTAGCTCTATTCTATCTAGACCCCTTATGACTGGATAGCCAATCATAAAATTCCTATTCACGTTGATATTTTCCATTTACAGTGTATCTTAGGTTGTTTTAAGCAATTTAGATTACAGTTCTTATACATCCGAAAGTAATATCATAATACTTGAAAAAGATGTAGTATATGTAACCTTCGACTTCAAGAGTGAACTTCATAGCTTATATATATATATATATATATATATATATATATATATATATATATATATATATATATATATATATATATATTTGTGTATTTAGGCAGCAATCCTTCTTTCAAGCACATTTCATTAAAAACGACTGACACTATTCGGAATATACTTGTCGACAACACTAATATAATAACATCGTCCACTTGCAAAAAAGGCTAAAAATAATGGAAGCCTTACTTATAAAATTAAACAAACCAACCCTTAATAATATTAACTTTGAACATGGACATAATATCTTGACCGTGTTTTGAAACAAAAAAAATGAATCACTTTATAAAACACACACAAACTATTTCTAATTCTAACAGTTGAAATATAATCCTTGATAATGGCTAAATGTATAGCCGAAAGCGCTCGGAAAAGAACATTCGGACAATTTTTATATAATTTATCCTCTGAAAAGAAAAACTCTATTAGATCGCACGAGAAATTATATAAAAAACTAAATAAAAGCACCTTGTCAGTCGTTTTTAATGAAATATATATATATATATATATATATATATATATATATATATATATATATATATATATATATATATATATATATATATATATTAAAGAGAAAAGAGAAGTCGCCAACGTTTTTGGTTATATATTTTTTAATTATATAATTATAAAAGTATAGTTTTATGGTATACTATATTTATTGGTAAAAGTTTACACTATGAGGAATAGAACGCATGTAAATATAACACAAATGAGCTGAACATTCCCTTAAAGCACGAATCGTTTTGTGTGACGCGTTTCGTCCTTTTGTTTACATTGTTGCGATCTAGTAATCCGCCACTCAGAGTTTGATGGAATAGCAATCATCAGGCAGAACTACTATATGTGTGCTTAGAGAAATGAACAGTCTGGACAAAGGAAACAAAACTGTATGGTGGCTGGCATTTTTACGCATTCAGCGATCATATGACCCCGTATACATACTGGAGTAGAACTTATATTATGAAAATCATTTATGCTGTCAGACACTATGCAGAAAGGACTGCTCGGTCTAGTA
>OZ038475.1:53796119-53801119 GCA_964036315.1 Acanthosepion esculentum
GTTTACAAACTCACACCTCAAACCAAAGAGCTCAACCGAAATTAATTTTTCAGGAGCACCACATTTTAGTTTATTAAACAATGTGTATTACCCATGTCTGCTTGAGCATTTTAGAATTCTTAATAAAGAAAAATTCGTTTCCCTGCAGGAGTTAAACCAGCGTTTGCCTTTAGAGGGGCCTCCACAGTTTGATCCTGTCTGATTTCCCGCTCAGCTAATTTCGATTCTTCATTTTTCAAGGAAGTCCATAAACTTCATCCAGATTATTTTCTCGAAAGTTTCGTATCTGCTCAGTTTTGTATCGGAAACTTAAACAAAGCATATTCTAAAGAATCATTCTTTAAAAATTACTTTGAGAAAATAGACTGGGTGAAGATTATCTACTTCCTTAAAAAAGGAAAAATCAAAATAGTTGTCAGGCTACAAATTACAGAAAATCAGAATTTACATTAATCCAGAGTTTGTTTCCGGTTGATAGTAAACAATTATCAAATCCAAGAAGTATACGGAAACATTTGCCAAACTGCTCAGGTCAATTTATGTGTATATATCTTTGTTCTTGTCAAATAAATTCTCCATGAAATTAAAAGCTAATGCAAGAAGTGAAACATTGTCAATTATAATCGAAATAATAAATTTTCTTTTAATATTTTCTTAGCAGACAGTCAGGTAATTACTCCAGTCTTACATAAACAGACACACGCAGACACACACATGCGCGCGCGCACACACATATATATATATATATATATATATATATATATATATATATATAGTTAAGTTTAGAACTGATGTCGCTAAACTAGTCCAAGTCTAAAACGAACAGAACATATATTTATTAACATACAGCTATGTATTATTAATAACTTAGTATTGTATTGAATGTAAGTAATTATATAAAAATTGCATGTCTAGATGATAGCGTAAATCGACTGTTCTGCATTTGGGTTGAAAATGACAAATTTTCACTTACCAACTGTGACACTTTAAACGTGCTTACGTGGCCTTGTTGGTGATAATTTTCCCACCCTACACATCCTTTCCCACGGACGAAACGTTTCTTTGTTGCTAGATCCAAAACTTTTACAGTGTAGGCCCGACATGTTATGTACACTCATACAAAACCTCGTTGCTTTTTGACTCAATTTATAGGTGGAAGTTTCAGCTTCTTTCCCAGAAATTTTACATTGTGGAACAGACTCCGGTGAGGATGCTTACCTCATCACTACAATAACGTTTTTTTCGTCCATTGCTATCTTAATAAGGTGAGGTTTACTGAATGGGAATGCTGCAAGGTCGTATAGAGAGGAAGCACGTGTTGCTTATTATGAGTATATGTAAGAAATATAATAGTCGACACTCAGATTGTAGCTTGGGAGATCCATAACCCTCTATCTTGAAAGGCTCTTTGGTCTTGTATAGGTTGAATTATGATAATAAAATCAAGCTTAATACAGTTACACGCAAAGAAAAATTTCTAGTCAGCGAAAGTTAGAGCTAAATAAGAATATTTTATTGTATGTGTAGTCTATTATGTAAAAGGATTTAATGATATTTATAGAACTTTCCACGTTTTGCATTATTAACCAGTTCAATAAAAGATTAGTTACTAATTAAAACTATCATTAGAGAATGCACGAGAATTTTATAAAGGAAAATCTTTAGGAAAAATTACTGAAAATAGACTACTTTAAGTTGAAAGGCGTCCTCAACGTTGTGGAAATAGTTCAATAAATCGATCATGTATTGATTTCATAGATTATATCTCACTATAAAACAAATTGCACACCATCCGGAAGTGTAGAACAGTATTCATTTTTGCTAGTAATATTCGGTTCGTCTGTATATTCTTTGCTCTGCAAAACATTACTCATATTTTCGACAGGGTAAAGCAGCTGATTAAAGGAATACTGAAGTCCTGTGTTATAGGCGGAAACAGCGTTAGCAATATAAGATCCGGAGTTCACGCAATATTGGTGGTAGACATAGAATCAAAACTACAGAAAGTCTTAGACAAACTAGTAAAAAAAAAAAAAACAGAAAGAAAGTTGGTCTGGGTTTATTTTGTTTTACGGCATATTAAACTCAATGGGTTATTTAATGCAATTTTTTTTTAGAAGAAATTCATTTGTTTCTTTAGAGCCATATCAAGTGTTTATGGGTCATTTAATGCTGAATGGTTTTTTTTTACTTACTAATTTCTTTTTCAAAAATATATTGCAGGTATTTTTTCTTTCAAAAATATGTTGCTTGTAATATATTTTTTAAACATATTGCTGCTAATAATATTTCTCTTTTTCAAAAATTTATTGCTGGTAATATTTTTTTAGAAAATGTAAATCTGGCAATATGTTTTTCAAAAATATATCGCCGGTAATTATTGTTTTCACAAATGGTATTTTTGAAAAATGATTAATATAAAAATGTATTTTTATAATTTCACAGTGTTTTGATTACAGTTTGGGGGTTAAATATTTGCCCATACCTGGGACCCCCTAACAGGTACTACCACCCCGGTTAGTGTAGACTTGGGAATAATAGCAATTAAGAGGTAGATCCACGTTCCTGAAAATCTCCCGGTCTTGCTCTCGGATGTAGTATATCATTTTACCTAGGACGCCAGGAAGAAAGGACCAATCATTAATTATAAGAAGACAGGATTTCGTTTTCAAGACAGACATTTCGAAGATGTGAGCTACTTATTCAATCAGTTATGTACCATGCGTGATACACGCTTAGGCGATCATGTATCTTTCAATACATGACTGACGAGGCAGATTTTTTCCTGCATTTCTTTCAACGGTAGACCAGTTGTATCCAAGGTTATAGAACCGGGTCTGTTCTGTTATTTACCCATAGCTGGGGGATCAGAGGATTCATATTCATGGTATTACCACGTAAGTGAATGTAATGGATTCGACTGGAATTCGCACTCCGATTCCTCAATCTGAGCCTGTATACATTACTCCACCGCATGCACCGAGTTACCTATTGGAAACTTAAAATCCAACATGTATAGGCATATAACTATCGGGTATATATTTTAACAGACAACGGGAAAAGGAAAGCAGAAATTCAAAGGCTTAGCTCAATATATCATCATAGAGCTATACGATTGAGAGAGATAGAGAGAGAAAGAGAGACAGAGATAAAGATAGAGATAGTGAGTGAGAGAGATGAGTCTACATAATAACAATCATTCTATATGACAGTGAATAAATTTCCTAAAAGAAGAAAGGAAGACATGAGGTAACAGATATGGGGTAATACAGAAGAATGCCAGGAATACCATGGATAGGACATACGGGGGTCATTCAATAAATAAGGTGATTTTTTCGGTATAAGGACTTCTAATACAGATAGAAGCTTACTATCTTTTATTTTTTTTTGTTTTACTTCATTTTCACATGGATTTAATTTCTTTTGCAGGTTAAAAAAAACTTGGCTATTAACAAAGATGGCCGACAAAGAAGCAGGCTCCAGGATTGAACAGCGGTCAGTTATAAAGTTTTTGGTTGCTGAAGGGTGCAAACCAGTTGGAATTCATAGGAGAATGTCAACTGTGTATGGTGCGACATGTATCAGCCAAAACATGTCTACAAGTGGGCTAAATTGTTTAAAGAAGGGCGGAACAGTGTTGAGGATGAAGACAGGCCTGGGAGGCCTACAGAAGTGAGGTCTGCTGAGGTGATTGAATCAGTCAATGACCTCATTCAGTCTGACAGAAGGGTGACAGTGGATGACATTGCAAGGACTTTGAGCTTATCTGTTGGGACAAACGCAGGGGTCATCAATCAGGAGTCATTTTGCATCATGACAACGCAAGGCCTCACGCAGCATCCCAAACGGTGCAGACCATCAACGAGCTGGGCTGGGAACTGCTCCCTCATCCCCCTTACAGCCCAGACCTTGCACCTTCAGACTTTCACCTGTTTGGTCCCTTGAAAGCTTTCACGAGAGGCACGAAGATTAAAAGTGACGATGAAGTCAAAAGTGTTGTGAGCGACTGGCTGAGACATCAGTCGAAAGTTTTTTACGCTGAGGGAATACGGAAGTTTGTGCACAGATGGGAAATGTGTGTGACAGTGCTGGCAGACTAAGTTGGAAAAAAAAGTAAGCTTCTATCTGTATTAGAAGTCCATATACCGAAAAATTCACCTTATTTATTGAATGATCCTCGTATAAACAACAAGGACTTTTTAAAAAAAAGAAAATGGAACCAAAAAGAACCGAAGGAAAGGTACATTTTATATTTCTAGGCTATATAATAAATAAAGAATGCTTGGGGAATATGACACGCACAAGGTATATTGAAGGAACAGTGACAAACAGCGATTAACTTAGTTAATGAGCTTTTTAAATGGGTGGCGAAACAAAAAAACATGGCAGATTGGTAATTGGATAAAACTAAGAGTTACAAAATTATGGATATTCAATATCGCTCGCAGCCTGAAAGGACACAGCACATGAAAACGAAGCACGTGCGAAAAAGCCGACCAGCCGATGAAATGAATATTTTTTAAATAGATATTAATTTGATACTTGTTAGTTTTCTTTACCGATTGTAATGTAGCATTGACATTCATAAAATTCCTTGTTGTGAAAGTGTTTGGCTTCTGTCTGTAACATAGATAAATGTGTACCTTAAAAAAATCAATGTACGCCTCATTTGATATGTAAAAACCATCTAGATCTAGCCAGGAGCCATCACATCACCATATATAATTCCAAACCAAAACATCACATAACTTCTGCTTTGGTGACGTATCTATGAGGTAGTTCACTGTCAGTAGCCATCCTGTATTGATTTCAACCGTCTGACCCTTCAAGTGTAATATGCTATTGTTTGCTAAAAATAATGACGGAAAAGCCGGTCTGTTCGCCATTTCATCCGATTTTCTTTATGACTGTCTTTTAAAAGAAGTTTTATGATCGGTCTCACAGCTTTCTCTACTTGATTTAGGAACTGACTTCTTGTAATTTCTGACACATCATCTCTG